>CM059561.1:94958689-95558689 GCA_030386875.1 Morinoia aosen | reverse complement strand
TCCTTCAGGGGTTGCGGAGAAGCTCGCTGCATTGCCGGCACTCAACAACAGTGCTGCAAAATTAATTGTGAAATTACTGTAACCTGCAGAAGAAAATGAACTGAATCCTATGATCAAAAACAAAATGCAGTCAAGTTTCCTTATGTACATATCAATAATGATAGGCCGAGAAATGAATTATTATATATATACGGACCAACTTGTTCCAGACGAAGTTAGTTTCAGTAAAATTGCTAAGGGCATGCTTGCAAAATTAGAAAAGCTAGTAGCTTTGAAACATCTCAGGTTAATTCGGAAGAAATTTGTGAGCGTCACTAGTAACAACAGAATATTCAGTCGAACACGTCAGTCGTTTGCAGTGACACTGACCTGGCGAGGTGGGCAGCGGCTCCTGGGCGATGCGGTAGGTTCGAGGGATCATCATGGACGGCAGCTTCTTGTCGCTCCGGGTGACCAGCTTCCAGGCCTCGTAAATGTGCGCTGCACAGGCAGTCTCCTTCGTTAGTGTCATAGTCACAACAGCACTACAAGAACATTGAGAGCGGACGGAGTGTTAATTCTTGTACTGGGAAAAATTATATTGGGAATTCTGCTGAATGGCTATGATGGAAACACAGCTGTTTTCAATTTATAAACCGGAATAATTAGCAGCTGAGGTGATATTCGAACAAACAACAAATTATAATTTCTTAAAAATTACAAATTTAAATATAGGCGAAATATTCGCCGAAGCTTGTCAAAATGAGAAACAGTTGGTCGTATGAAGATAAAAGTGCCTCAAATTACTTAAGAACGACGCAAAATGAATTTTATTTTCATTTTATACGGGAAAAAATGATTCACAACCCTAAGGCTAAACTGCATAAATCAACTTGAGCGAGATTTCTATAAACGAATTAGAAAAACAGAAATATTTCAATGGTAAATATGCTGTAAAACTTCAGCTAAAGGATATATTTCTCTCCCATTCCAATTGTCATGTACAGCAAAAGTTTAGATAACACTGGCAGTATTAAGTTTACAGATGATGAAGGTTTTTCGAAACTCTAAACTAGGGTGTCCCAGTAAATCGAAGTGAATCGGACACACTCCAGCACTTGTTGCCCTTGTTCCCTATCGTGAGAAATTTAACTAGGAAAATTTTCAGCTTCCTATCTCGTTTTTTACTGGTCGCGCATTTCATTCAATTTTCTACTGGGCGTCAGGTTGTACAGCGGTCAATGTTGTAAGGGCATTAGGTGAGCTCTATTTTACAATAACAAATATTTTTCTTGTTTCATGCACTTATTTCTTAGCTTACTGTTTTTATGCACCATGTGCAATGTGCATAGATTCCGCGTTGCCTCAACTCCATACTAAATGGTGCCTTCATCCTTCCTCTTTTTGAACTTCTTTGTCGTGGTAAAGGGAGGCTAAAACTTTCTTATAATAATAATGATAATAATAATGCTTCCATAGGATAAACGGATCTCCCGTATCGTAGATACTTGCGAATCAGACTTCTGTCACGATTTTCAAATTTTCGTTAGCTTGTTTGCTCTTTGCTCTTTCACCGGACTTATTGCGGAAATTGAGCTTTCACTCATCTTATGATGCCTTATGGGGTGAGTAGCGGTGTGAGTGATGCCTTATAGTGCCACTCACTCCCACAGAAAGGCACTACTCACCTCTCTAGAGCAAGGCACCACTCACCCCTCAACAGCAAGGCACCACTCACCCCTCTACAGCGAGGCACCACTCACCCCTCTACAGCGAAGCACCACTCACCCCGCTACACCAAGGCACCCCTCACCCCTCTGCAGCGAAGCCCCACTGACCCCAAATACCTCTCACCCCTCTACAGCAAATACTACAGCAAATATACTTTGTTTTCTGCAGGAAATCAGAAGACGATGCATCAGTTACATTTCTCATAAAAATTTAGTTGTCCTGAGACGTAACTGTTGATAAGGTAAAATATCTTGCCTTATGATGATTATATTATCAATATTTTGACAGGTGAAATTTGGTAGAGTTTATATTTATCTCCTTTCGATGGTATTTTATAATACTTTTAATTAATATCAAATTTCTACAGCCATTAGTTGTCGGTCTATATGCAATAAAAGAGAAAGCCAGAATTTTATTCTTTGATGGAAATTCAGGTCGAATCTCACAGGAGCTATAAAAAAACGTTCGTTTTGCCCGACCATTATATATTGCCCAATGTTCATGAAAATTTGGTGGAATCATTTTCATATGACGAAGAACCAGAGCAGCATGTGCTGGATTTGATATTATTACTCTGAATTTCTACCTCTATTCTACCTACTCTAAACCCACATCACATTAGTACCCTGGACCACAATTTTGTATCGGAATATAGTATACTATCACAAAACTTCACCGTTGCAATATATTGTAACACCACATTATGTACCAACAACACAGTATGGCGCCACAGCAAGTTCGAAACATTATAATTTCCGATGGAGCGAATGCGTGAAAATAAATGATCAAGCGAAAAGTTAGGCTGGGATCACACGCTCAAACAAATACAAATACAGACAACGACACTCATACAACAAAACACACTAAGAATGCCACACATGCACAACCAATACACGCAGAAGCCCCTCACATACAAGCAGCCACACGCAGAAGCCCCCTCACACACAAGTAAGTAATTACACGCAAACGCACACACATAAACAAACACAAACACAATCCACCTCAGAGACCAGTCACTGCTGTTCTCGCAACTGAAAATCGGCAACGTACGTCATTAACAACATTGTCAACTTGCAAATCTATTTCAAAAACGAAAATATATGACTACCTAAACCACAAAGTGAGTGTGCTGTCTGAACCAAAATAATTTCGGAATTATCTAGCTCATCATTGATAAGCCTATCGCATTAAAGATAATCGGCGCAAATAAGAGACAAAAATAAGATTGACATCGTGAAAACAGGTGAATAGTGGTGATCAGTTTGCTCGTTGGTCTCTCATTGACGATAGCGGATATGTATTATCCAGGCTCAAAAAGGATCACATTAGTATGAACGAATATGGAGTAAGGGTCATTGAGATGAATAGTGCGCATACAGTTTTTAGTTAATACTCAATATCTTAATGATGGATGAGGTTTCAGGCAAGATTGTCCCTCGCTTGGCTCAAGAGACAAGAGGAGAGGTGTCGATTCTCATAATATATCAAGAATGCCCCGGTCACAGCCTATTAAGGGAAACGTGCTCTTTGTTACATGCTCGTTACAAGCGCTTCAAGCTACAAGTACGTTTTTAGGGTCTTTTTTTCAATGAAAACAATGATGAAGGATTTTGTTAGATGCATATACCATCTTGTTTAATTATCCTAAGATGAGATCAAACTATGACTGAGGAAGAATTTTAAAGGTGCGTCGAATTTTTTCGACCTATACAATTAGCACGAAAAACGAGTTGAGTCCTCATTCGAAGTCGTTTGGTCAGTCCTTGAGATTCGATATCAGTGTAGAAGGCATAGAGCTATATATATTGAAGGTTCTATAAGAGAGTTCGTTTAAAGGCAGTTTGAACAACTTCATGAGTCTCCATTAAAAATAAGCATTGTTTTAAACAGTATTATGCGTAGAGCGTTTTGAAATGACTCATAACAAACAATATCTTGCAAATAACAACACACAAACAACAAAACACATGCAACAACAAGATGCAAATGACCACACAATCAACATCGTACAAAAACATCACGCGTGCAGCAACCCACAATGTATAAAAGCTCACGAATAACACGCAAGAAACCGCACACTTACAATAACAGAGACCCAACAATAACCCAGAAATAACATCAAACTTGGAATAACACACAAGCAACGAACAATAAAACACAAATAACATCACACAAGTTAAATAAACACACAAACAAGAAGACGCAAACATAAGCGCGCAAAGAAATTTTCAATAACAGTATTCAAACAACAGCACACCAATGACACTTCCCAAAATACAGAACACAAGCAACAGCACACATATGCAACACACAAACAACAATACAGAAGCAACACCACGTTGCACTAACCTGCATTCTTCTCAGCACCGTAGATGGACACTGAGCGGCAGCCGTCAGGACGCACAGGCGCGGGGATGATGAAGAGGTGAGCGCACTGCATGATCTGATCCACGGCCATCCAGTCGCACAAGTCGCTTGATACTTCGAACTCGAGCATCATCGGCAGTGAGCCCTGCACGGCAAACAACGTTTCAGTACAACTGAACAAGTGGGTAACTATAGACAGCCAGACAAAAAAAGGTACCCTGTAACCACAGACTCCTCACTTCACAAAACGAACGACATGAAACTTTAAATGTTTTGATCGCTGAAGGGCTGAAGAAATAATGCTAGGCCGACGAGCTAAGCACATTTTTAAGGACTTTAAAGACTGAGTATTTTTAATTACTGAGTATAGCACAATTCAGCAGATGGAAGGAATGGGTAATGCACGTGTCCAACCGCCTTACAGAAAGATCTGAAGTGCAAGTATAAGCCCGTAAAATACTTTACTTCAATACTGCACTTGCAACTCTCATGTTTTCGAATGACGTTAAGAGAAACGACAGACCACTTGAAAGTTAATAAATTAGTAAATGCAGGAAGTGGAATGAATGCACCCGTGTTTGATCAAAATGCAATATACTACCGATCTGAGAGAGGAAAACAATGGAAAATAACCAATTATGATTTGGAACGAAATTTGTCAGTTTTTTTACACCCTGCGCTGATTTAGCTGCATGGAAGTGAACGACTCATTATTACAATTCTTCGGAAGTGACCGTAACAAGGTCAAACGTTACCCACAGGTGTAATCCGTGTAATTACGTATTCACACAATTTTTGTGAAGTTGCGCTAAAATTGAAATGGCAATGAGAAGCAAAATATTAACTCACGATGATGTTCTGATACGCGGCGTACACGTTATCGATGGCTCCGGAGATGGTGACGGTGCTGTGCTCAAAGGGGCTCAGCAGGGGGTCAACAGCGTGGGGCATCCTGATCCTGGACAGCGGAAAAAGGAGCAGGTTAAACAGCGCATCTTCATCAGCACCGTGGATATACATTAAAGTAGTTGACCCTATAAAACATGTGAAACCTGATAAAAAGTTAATAAATAACTTGAGGGTTACAACTAGCAGTAACGATTGTGCGTACATCTGCTTCACAAACTTCAATAATTTATTATTCACTCCTAAAAATGATATGAGGGAACTAGTAAAACGCGAAAATTGATTTGTATTGATGATTGAAATAGCGGCGATCGGAATAAATATGGAAATGAATGATTGAATAAATGAGTAAATGAGGAGTAATTAGATATAAATGAGTTCTTAGTCAAACATACCAGAGTGGTATAAAGTTTGTCCATGTACAGTACATCCTGTGCTTTGATCAGTTTTGTACACTCATGAGAATGCAATCAAAATGTGAAGTGCAGCACATGGTCGCGCTCGGGATAAGAATTCGTCAGTGACGAGGTGAGGTCTATTGAACTCACTAAATAACACGCAATTTGACTCTTCTCTAGAATAACGATGTTTTTCTAAATTTAGTTCAATAATCTGGCCTTGATTGTACTCAAACTTCCGTTACTATAAGTCCTATGATCAAAATTTGCAATAAAATGTTTTGGTGTATTAAATTACTGAAATCTCCTTTTCCTAAAATAATTTTTGTCTAACGAACAAGGCGGGGGCTGTCCAACTCACGTGGTCTTCGTGGCCTGCGTGATCCGCATCAGCGTCTCCTGACGCCCGAAGACATGTAATTGAACTTCTGTCGAAATTTCCATCTTCATCTGTACGTTCAGATGATTCTGCAAACAATTATACACTCTTAAAATGTGTCACACAGTCATTGAAATAATTTATTTGTATCACCTGCATATGCAGCTCAAGCACCTTGTTTTGGGCTTAGTTTTTCGCGGAAAATTTCTAGTTATTACAAACTCTCTACACACGTCTTTTTAACCATACTCTCAAATGCAGCTCTTTAAACTCGTGCCAATCGTTCTTGACCTTTCAGTTTGGATGGATAAAGTAAAAATAATTTCCAGGCCCTTTCGGCACCAAGATTCACACAAGGCTCATATTTACGACTACTCTGCAAAAATGATGAATCGACCCTCTGTAATTGCGATACATGAATTCTTGGGACTATCATAAAATATCACCATAGCGGTGACACGAGCAACATGAATACCACCTAATACTAACACGCAAATGATTAATAAAATCATTATAATAAATCAATGATATCAATCTGCATCGTCTGTACACTAATTATGTGCCACTAATACCAGTAGGAAGGTAATTTTTGCGTTGCAGCACGTTTGCAAAAGACCCCATTATTGACACTCACGGCCATGGAGCCGCACAACAGCTGGAGGAGCCAAAATGTTGCTCGCTTCACTAGGGATACATCTGCCTCGATGCCGCGCACGCTGCCCACTAACATGGGCTCACGGTCCGTCGTCACGCTCAACTTCACCTGCACAAAAGCGCTGATATTAGCAATGAAAATACAGCACAAATTCTTTATTGCTTAGTAAGATACCAATGCTTTTATACAGGGTGACAATTAGTGTACGTTCGAGACGAGTTGTCTGAAATATTTTTTTTGGGTGGGATGAATGATCTAGGTAACACATAGCATTCTACTACATAAAATATGTTGAACTTAAAAGAGTATATTTAAAGTATATTAAGACTCTTCAGATGCCATTACCTCCAGTGGCTGACTGGAGGTAATGGAATCTGAACAGTCCTTTAATTAGCTTGACTTTTATCGATGAAAACAACATGGAAACAGTCAAGCAGAACGTTCCAACTACTTTTGAATTCCTTAATCAAAACAATGTAAAAGTTACAGCAAAAGCAGCAAAACACGGAAAGTAATACTACATTGGAGAAATTTGGAGAAATTTTGACACACCTGTGTGTCTCAAACGGTTTTTCAAAATATTTTGATACACAGTATTTCGTTTGACAACATATTAATGGGGTTGAGAGAGTTGAAATTACATATTCAAGTTTCAAATGGCTCAAATTTTTTTGTGGAAAACCGTACTGTGTTTAGTATTTGTGAATGGAGTCCAATTCTCCTAAAAACCCGAATACGTTCATTAATTTTTCTTCTAATTCTCGGACGTTCTTAGACGTTGTCTGTATCTTAGTGCACTCAGTGACTAGTCTGAGAAAGTGACATATTTATGTGAAATAACATTGAATTACGTTCTAGTGTGTCGTATAAGCACATGACACACAAAAAGTCTCGGTTTTGGGACAAAATTTTTCTCAGTGTATGAACGTACTGACTGATTATAAAGCATACACAAAATCGAGAAATACAATAAGATCAAGCAGTTAAAGAAGTTGAATTTAGACAGAGGAACATGTAAAAATATGGAAAAGTGGAAGAGGATCATTAACTTATGTTGAGAGGCGGCAAACGGAAACTTCTTTCATTGAAAGGTGATCTCTTGAGTTGTATGAATGTACTGAACTACGAGCAAAAAACATCTCACACACACAGTAGTGTAACTCATTAAGAATATTTAAATAAAGCGAAAATATTCTCGTGAACTTTTCCAATGATGAAAAACTAGTCAGATGAATGGCAAAAAGTCGCAAATTGCGTGAGAACAATGAAAGAAAACGAGAAAAGAAGCCCGTGGAACACAGGCGAGTATATGCAGTATAAAATTGTTCCGGGTGGAACTTTTTATGACTAAGGGTGTACAAGCGATGGAAATAACTGTCTGACCATCGCGTGTGTATAGTGTCGGAATGATGATTCCGAAATGTTCTGAAACTAAATATTTACTCTTTCCCTCTCAGCTATGCATAAGTTGCGGAAATTACCTAAGCCTCTGAACAACGATAAAGCTTCATGGTGAAACCGGTCATTGCTTTTGCCCCCGTGTATATAAAGATGGGCTTGAATAAAATTTCATAACGTGAAAGTGTAGTTGAGTGCAGCAACATAGTCAGTTGATTGAGAAAAAGCCTAATGCCTACCTTGACATGGTAGCGTTTTTGCACGCGCTTCACTACCACGTTGTGCGCCGAGCTGACGATATAGTCTGCGTTGGCATTCAATTTGAAGGAGAAAACCAGCGGTGTAAGGAGCCTGATGGAAGCGCGGACCTCCTCTAGGCACTGCAGCGCCTCGCCACTGCCACTGATGGACACTAGGTTACTCCTGGGAGTCTCGTTATTCGTGTTGCCGTCAGGGAATTTGATGGTGACGCCCGTGTACCACGCCACTGGATGGATTGCATTGCCAGCAGGACCTGCACACAGTGGGTCGCTTAGAGATTCCAGGCCTGACTACTTTACTCTGTTTAGCGTACATTAAACAACCAAATAGTTTAACACACGAGTCCACGTCATCATTATATTTCCCCTTTCCACTGGTGAATTCTTATCGTTAGTTGAAAAATCTCATGCTCACACTTGATGAAATGAAAATAATGCTTAATCAGGGCACAATTTTATTAGTCAATTACTGTTCAAATTTCAATTTTTAATACCACTGAATATTTATCCTGCTCTTTGAAAACTACCTTTACGAAATAACGATTTTTTAATTTAGTAGAACAATTCTCAATCACGTTCGAGCTAACATGAAAAATGTTATTAATGTATGATGATGGAATCAATACCTTCCTTAATCCTGCATTCAACAGATAAATAATACTTTTCGTCCATATTAAATATGTGATTATTATACTATTCTTCTAACCACAAGAAGATAATAACTGAATCGAAACAGATCCAACAACAGCGATCTCCCTCCAATCGTGAAATGGTGGGTCCATGACGTGTCAATCGCATGACACGTGAATCTTACCAATGATATGACCGTGGTGGGGCCATGACACGTTCATCACCATGGTGATCGTGTTACGAGGCTCCAGCATCTTTTGGCACGCTGAGGTTGCATTCGCGGTAGTCCCAACATTTCGAATGGGGAGGTTTGTGGGCCAATCAAAAGCCGGATGCTTTGCAACTGAAACAAATAATAAATTGGAACAAAATCCAATCATCGGTTCGTGATGTAAAACTAAAATTAGATTACAAAATACAATTTTCGAAAATTATTAATGAATTCCCATTTTGAAGATGGAATTATATTTCGTAGATGTGAAAGGCCATTATGAGTGATTGGCCATTTGGATGAGTAGTAAATCTAGATTTATAAATAAATGGCAAGTTTGAAGTAGATGACGATTCTAAAATGAGTTTAATGTTGAAATTCTGAAATAAATTCAAAAATTGTTTTGCGATCGGCTACTGGGATTTTGAAGAAAAATGAATTACGATTTAAAATAGGGCGGTTTTTTTATTTTTCACACCAACTTAATTACTTTTAAGATGATTTTCCTGTTGAAATGGATTTTAGCTCTACACTGAGTTCAAAGTACGAAAATAATTATTGGTCAAAAATCATTTTAAGTTCACTAAAAAAAAGTTTTTTGTTGTTCAGTTTCAAGGCGAATTATAAAATTTAATGAACTCAGCGCTTATGAATTATAATTTATGAAATGAGTAAATGAAAAATTTTACGTACACTTGAATATCGCAATCAATTCCTGAAAAATCCGTATGAAATTCTAATACAAAAATTAATTTACCCTTACTCTAAAAAACCCGGACTAAAAATGAAAAATTCGTAATTACTATGTTGGTATGTCAAACATTTCCCAGGAACATTAAAAGCGATCTCATGAGAACGAGAAGAAGGGAGAACTCAGTACAGCTTTCGAAAACGAGCAATCTATACACAAGTATCCCATATAGCCTGCATACAGCAACTGCATGTTAGGTATGAAGGGAAAGCAAAGACAAAAAATTCAGCAAATGACACATAAAAACTGAAGGTAGCCAAGCGGGCTCGAAAGATAGAGTTTCTGAAGGCCAAGCTACAGCTGAGATAACTTATAGATCTCCCATTCCCTTTGCCCCACCAGGGGCAGCCAAGCCTCCTATATATGCGTACGCTAGATTAACCTGAGTAGCCTAAGCTTATCGCCTCTCCTGTGCCTTCTTAAGGGTTTTTTTCATAAAACATTTTTTACTAAATTATTTCTATGGTGAAAATTATTTTCTAAAAAAAACATTCAAATTCTAAAATTCAGAAAGAAATGAACGCTTCACCATGTTTGTATGTTTAACAAGTTAGAGCAATCAATGACTAAGATTAAAGTTTACCGCCTAATATTCGCACAGAATTCGCTCTATTACGAAGCAGCTAGCCGTCTAAAATTGAAAATCAAGTTTATCCGACAATTCTGCTGAAATTGGAAAAATAAATGCTGTTTAAATGGAGAACAAAGGGTAACTATTCATATAAGAACATACAATAAAATGCAAAGTCGGTACTACTCACCCTCCCCGTTCCTGTGTGCATCCATGTCAACGAATTCGGGTTTCGTTGCCATCACCTGGAAGGAATCAAGATGCAGGAATATTACAACCCAAACTTATACTCCGACAAGTGCATGAATTGGGCTGAACGGACATAGATCGAGAGCGCCACGAGAAGCCATAGGCTATAATTCTAAGTCGCCTATATTCATACACAGTACAACAGCGAAGTATTTTTGAACTGCGTTCACACATAGAACATGCTACCTCATTTTGGGTATTATATTATCACCCACTGAAAAATAATCTAGTTCTTATATTTAAAATTAAAGGGTAACTTTTCCATCTGTTATCTGATGTTGAGAAAGCAGTGTTTCAATCTTATACTCATTAATTATTTAAAACACCAATACCAATAAATCAGTGATTTTTTTCTTGAATATCTGTCCATCAAGGAACATTAATAAATTTGCATTTCCTTAGAAGTAAATGCCATCATTTCGAGTGTAATGACACTATTCTTTATACAGTGTTCAATGTATATTCTGTAAGGTGAAAGAAATAATGTAATTCATGGAACATATATCAATAATAATTTTTTGTCTTTCAATACAACGCATCTGTAAAAGCGTAAGAATAAACGAAGATGCCCCAATTCGAGTGGAAGTAACACCCGTTTGGGGATGACCAATTACCAGTTAGAATATGAATCATTTTCAGAAATTCAAATGCGCATCATTGCTTCTACGACACCCTATAATTTAACATGCCTGGTCATTACAGTGCAATTATGACCCGACATGTGAAAATGGGTCATTTTTCAGTTGCCGTATTTTCGAAATCGACCCTCGTGAGCATTTTTTTCGCAACTTTTAAGCGCTAATATTCCCACTTTCATCCGTGTCAAAATTGTTTAGTTCCGGATGATATTAAGGCCCACTTCTCAACGCGGCTGAAAAATTGTAGTTTCTAAAAAATTTCCGAATTTGTTATGAACAAGACTACCCGTAACACGATGGGACAGAAGCCATCAAGTTACTCGTGTAATATTGTCAGATAATTTTCAGGCGTAAAATGGGAATCAGTCACAAATCGGAGTTATATTATGGCTGTGATGATTTCAAATTTTACTCCTTGTTAGTTGCTATTATACGAAGGGTGGTGAATTTTCTCTAACTTACCTATTGAGAGCATAGAGGATGACAATGACAATAAAAACTAGCAAGAAAAATGGAAACCAACCACTAAACTAGGATATCATGAGGTTTTCAGGATGGAAAAAATAGATCTACCGAAATTACGTCAAAGAAGCAAAACAAGCAATAAGGCGACGGCCTACTGCGAACTTTATTTCCCTACAAAAAAAATCTTAGTTATAGTGCATTTCAAACATTCGAATGAGCAAATAAATCTAATAACAAACACATAAATACAATTTGAGGTTATTTTTACCTGCAATAATTCTAATACAATTCACGAACAATCTGTCGATGAATGAACGAGCAACCACGAACCACTTGTGAGGGCGTCACGAAGCAAAATGACGTGTCCCAAAATCGTCGGTCATTTATAAACAACTGCATGGAGGCGTGGCTACGGAAGAAGATTAACAAAGCGTAATGGAAGGACCGTGAAGTGAACGAAAACCACGTGGTGTTCGCAAGCACCTTGTGGACAGAAATGGCGAGTTGTCAGGTGAAGAAAAGACTACTTGAGACAAGCGAAGGTAAATTTTAGGTGTAATTGAAGGCAGAGAACCATGACTGAACCTAATATTTGAATAAAGCGTTCATAAAAATACGATCATTGCCAACTAAGAGCAACTCTGAGCTAAGAAATTATTCAGCCCCATCAGCGTACATACAATAGATTTACCTCTATCACTCTTTTCACAAAATTTCAACGAAATTATTGAGAGATTTATTCCTCAAATTAAGCATGTTTAACCATACACCCCACACGCTGCATTCACGCGTAAAACCAAACACCCGCACGCAGGATTCCTACGCACAATTATTCTCTCATACACAGCACTTCACTCGTACACAGCATTCTCCAGCCCTACAGCTATACACAGCATACCCACTGCTATACAACAACGCACAAATACGTAAAGATATAAACGTTCTTTGAAACCCACTTATATGTACAGTGTTTGCGCAGTCGTACCTAGCGTAACAGTTGCTGCTACTTACATGTACATCTTTTGCTGCTATTATAGTGATAAGGTTATTGTCAGTGCTCCATCGCTGTCAATGCGCCGTCGTTGTCAGAAAGCCGTCGCTGTCAGGGAGCCGTCGTTGCCAGTGCGCCGTCGTTGCCAGTACGCCGTCGTTGTCAGAGAGCCGTCGCTGTCAGGGCGCCGTCGTTGCCAGTGCGCCGTCGTTGCCAGTCCGCCGTCGTTGTCAGAAAGCCGTCACTGTCAGGGCGCCGTCGTTGCCAGTGCGCCGTCGTTGCCAGTCCGCCGTCGTTGTCAGAAAGCCGTCGCTGTCAGGGCGCCGTCGTTGCCAGTGCGCCGTCGTTGCCAGTCCGCCGTCGTTGTCAGAGAGCCGTCACTGGCAGAGTGCCGTCGTTGCCAGTGCGCCGTCGTTGCCAGTGCGCCGTCGTTGTCAGAGAGCCGTCGCTGTCAGGGCGCCGTCGTTGCCAGTGCGCCGTCGTTGCTAGTGCGCCGTCGTTGCCAGTGCGCCGTCGTTGTCAGAAAGCCGTCTCTGTCAGGGCGCCGTCGTTGCCAGTGCGCCGTCGTTGCCAGTGCGTCGTCGTTGTCAGAGAGCCCTCGCTGTCAGGGCGCCGTTATTGCCAGTGCACCGTCGTTGCCAGTGCACCGTCGTTGTCAGAGAGCCGTCGTTGCCAGTGCGCTGTCGTTGCCAGTGCGCCGTGGTTGCAAGTGCGCCATCGTTGCCAGTGCGTCGCCGTTGCCAGTCTCACAAATAACTGAAAACATATTTTTCATGTGTTAATTTTCAAGTCAAAACCTATATTTTACACCTACTTAGACAGCTATCTACAGTGGGGACAAAAATAATGTAACACGTCGATTAACTTTCAAGATTCAACATGTCTAGACCACGTACAATTACGGAAATTGGAGAATATATAAACAATAGTAAAAAATATTAGGAATATCTTTTCCGCTAAGCAGTTTAACTACGAAGGTTATAGCAAAAAAGAACTTCGAAATCATTTAAATGAAACGTTTAAAGCCTCAGCTCATCATTAGTCATATCAACAAGTACCAAATATACATGCATTGAATAAAAACACGATAAAATCATAAAATTGCTCATCCTTCATGCATTCAAACAAGTGTCTAAATTAAAAATGAAATAGTAAAAAAGGCATGAAATAAAACTAATTATATCTAAAAATCAAAATTTCACTAATCAGAATCGTAAATGAGAGTTAAAAGGAAAAATAAGAATGCAATTAGAGTACAACTAAAATGCGGAACGGTCATAAGGTCAACTTACCAGCAAAAAATAAAATCTAACCAAAAATGGAGGCAGAGGGAAAAATGGGTGAGAGAAGGAGAGAGGGAGAGAGGACAGAAAAAAGGGAGAAAAAAAGAGAAAAAAAATAAATTCATTGAAGCTATGTTCACTAAGAATCTATAATTTTTAAGGGGAAGCTCCCTGCATATCATTCAGGACCGGTTTAAATTTGTGTATCTACAGAGACTCTCGCATACACAGTTCACAAGAATTCGAAGCATAGTCTAAAACTTTAAATCGCTCGTTACTGACAATTTGTTCAAGTGGACCCATACAGAGGTGCCCTATGATGGAATGGGAAGGTGCCTCTAACGGGCGTCCTGTGCGATGACTCCTTCCGGCATGCTCAGCGACTGTCATAAATAGTGCTCGGTGGGTTGATCCCACATACCGCGATGCGCAATGCGAACAACTAAATTCATAAATAAGAGATAATCGCAAGCCCTTGGGAAGGTCATCTTTGAAGCGAAAAAAAGATCCAATTGTAAATTTGTTTAATAAAATTATGCAAAAGCGAGTCACAGGAATTAATTTGCCAAGGGCATTAAGTAGTTCATCTTTCAACTTTTCGGAAATAGCCACAATATGGTAAAACGCAGAATATAATTGATGAAATTTGTTCAAACTCTCGAGGGCTATTAAGTTAATTTTAATGAAGTTCTATTGATTTGATTTAAAAATGGCTTCTTACCATGAAATGTTCATAAGTTAATGGTAATGACAGTGACGACAGTGGCGTTGATGACAGAGAGAATTATGGTAAAATAAAGGAAGTCGATGAATAGATAAATGAATTCATTCTATGAATAGACAAGTCAATTAAATTTAAAAACTTGATGAGTTAAGAAATATATACGCATAGATAAATAAAGACATTAATAAACAAATGCGCATTTGTCTAAGCGAATTGAGACTAAATAATTTAATGGTAGATAAAAAGCTAAGAAATTATTCAAGTAAATAAAAACGCCTGGTTTGGTGGTATTTGATTGCTTGATTGGGAGGTCGTCTTTTCGCTTCTCCCGCCTGTGAACTGGACACCTCAACATTACCTAATGAAGTCATATTTATGGTTTTCGAAGAGAAATTTATAGGTATTAATTGAAACAATAACGTTCGATCTGTTCATCTGAAGAGTTTTCAAAAATGAAATCACAGCTCTAACATGTCGAAACAATCATTTTGACCAATGAGACTCATTAGTTAATAATTCAATAAACAAATGATAGCTTTATACATGCATCTAAATAACAGACCATCCTTGTTCCGTCGTGTCTGGTTGGCGATACAACGAATATCTTAAAGTGAAGATTATGGTTTAAATGGTTGCGACTTTACTAATTGAAAATATAGCATCGACAAAGAATTTATATGAATTACTTGAGGACTAATCATGAGCACGTATCGTTCATAATCTGAACATGTGAAGCGCACCACGTCCGCTCTACATGCACATCACAAGATGGACCGAGAAGACCGCAAAATTCTCCCTACGTAAAAGAGGATCTCAAATCATCTGCGACATGAGAGCAAGTCTCATTTCTGGAAGAAAGGAGTTATTTTTCCTGTTCTGTTATTGCTGTAAGCAGAGTATGGACGATGACAAGCAGTAATTTAAACGAACTAGACTGTCAGCGTTATACTTAAACAGATTTTGCCTAGTACTTCATATTTACGTCCTTTTTTTCCACTTCAACCTTACGCATAATTACAAAACTTTTTTGCGTCTTTAGTTGGTGACTGTGTTCTTCGCCAAGAAATTTTCGAAAACTTCAAGAATTTCGGACTGCCTGTGGGCTTTTTCTTCTCGATTTAGTCTGATGTTTTGCGCTAATTGTTTATAAATATAATTAGAACATGGACTTCTCATTTGTTTCAATTAAGATTACAGTAGGAAGACTATACTTATTTAATTACAGTGGGTGAGGTCAAATAAACTAATAAAAGTGGAAGTTACGGTCATACCCAGAATATAATGCAAAACTTGCGTTCAAACTAATTACACCATCAGTCACTCTAGATCACTCAATAGTGAGAATAATTAGTATAAATAGAAATTATTTTTTGGAAATATACAGCTGAAGAGCAATGTAAAATATCTGAACATTCGTAGCCATTCGCCTCCACCATACAGCGTATAAGATCAATGCAGGTTAAATGAACTAAGACGAACGGGAATGGCGAAGACTGGATTGGATTATCAGTAATATGAATATGAAGTAAATTTTCTCTCATCTTGTTGTTACTGAAAGTAGCGTAGAAATTAAGCGGCAAGCAAACAAGCATACAAATAAGACCATCAGTTTTTTAAGCATGTCAATATCAAATGAAGAGCAGCTTCAAAATATCATTCTTACTTGCACTTTTACGTGGAACATTAAGTCAATTCGCTTGGCAGTATTTTGAGCATCTTTTATATTAGCTCATAACAGAGCTGTTCGAGTAAAATTCAGTTACAAGATCGGGGAAGTAGGAACTAAATTCTCGTTTCTGATACGTTTAAATTTGTTGAACTTCATTTCAATATGATGTTTAAAATACAACTTTCTGTACATATACGCACGATATTGCGGCACTGCCAGCGCATACGTTTAAGACTTGGGTAACTTTGCGTCTTAGATTAGAGAGCGACTGGCTATAGACATAGGCATTAAATTGTATACAAGTTAAATTTGTGCAAGCACTGGGTTTTGTTGGGACTGATCTTCACTCACGTTCTCGTAGTTGAGTTTATCTGCCAATGTAACGGGGTAGTGAAATCAATTTTCCAATGCTGTAACTTTCCCCTTCAGTACTCAGTGATCATCAGCATTTGGCAGCTTTCAATTTGTGCAGAATTATCCAAGAAGCGTTTGAGAGCTCGAGTGACGCTGAGCTGTCCGCCCTAGCTGCAGTACGTGTTGTGTTCTGTTGGTTGCGGTGATGAGATGCAAGTTTTATCTTGAAAATCCGTCATATCAGTTTGACATGAACTAAAATGGTGATTCTGATGTAGCACCTCACCGAGCAGTCGAAATATTTATTTTGTACTGAGAAACATCGTTAGCCGTATGTGTATTTTATTTAAATAGCATTTTTCTGAAGGTTTTGTGGCGGTGGACAGTTAGGGCGTTTCAGATTTTTTGGAGAGTTTGACTGGCGTGACCTACTGTCATAGCCAATTGAATCATTCGTCCATTTTACTTGTTTGATGAAAGCGAACAGAGTCATTTACTGTACATTGAAGACATATAATTACTCGAGAAATTCCCTTTAAATTTCCTCCGATTGACTAAGAAGTATATTAATGTCATTTTCAAAGCATTTTTCTCATCATTTTAATACTCAGCGATAAAAATGAAAAAATTTTAACTGATATAGATAGTTCGTTCCATTTGCCTGGGGAGCGACCTATGCAAACAAAACGCTAAAATTTGCACCATTGTGCTGCTCCTCGCTCATTAAATTCTTTGTTTCTTTGCTTAATTGCTTGGCTGGGCAGAAACGGAAAGTTTTACCTCGTTTGGGTTAAAATAGCAACTTATCTTTGGATCGCAAACTGGTCTTAGTATGAAAGCCCCGAGTTAAAATTTTCACCGATGTTTGTGTATTGTATCGCAGATCAGTTCCAATACCCGACACTAAAAGCATTAGATGAGGGCTTATTTCTGTAGGGAGATATGGCAAGCGCAGACATTTTGTCTCCCGTTGGAACGCTAATCTGTCACCTGTCAGCGAGAATTTATGACCTAAGACCAGATTTCTAATTTTTTCGGTACCTGTTTGCTACATTTCATACGAAGGTAATCCATCTAACGAATTTGAGAAAAAAAGAGAAGGATTATTGTACTTTAATTTTTCGAGAGGCATTAAAGCTAGAATACGCACATACTGTCTGACGTAAAAGCACATACAACTTAAGTGACTTTTCAGGTAAAAAAGGAACAGATGAGATATTGTCTGTGTCATATTCATTTCTTTAGGAAGTGGTTATTTTATAAACAGATTAGCTGTCTTTTGGTACCATCGACTGCAGTCGATTTTCAAGTAATAAATCTTCATACACGCATGAAAAATTCGTTACAGGTATTCAACTAATTGTTTACTTGCGATGACACTTTATCCGTGGTGACTGTAAAAGTCGAGGATCGATTTTTGTTGTACCCATCATTATAATTATAAAAGTAGCCGCGTCCGTACGTCCGTCCGTCTGTGTGTCACACCCACCAGCCGAAAGTGTGAGATGAGCGTATCTGTGATACAAGCTTCATCAACTCCACAATTTTCGGTGCCTTAACGCAGTAGATTGGGAATTGGAATGAATATCACGTGTATTGGTAGGTTAGATTTGGTTGAATAGAATATCAGCGGTTGAGACTTGGGAAAGTATTGGAAAGCCATAGAATAGCATGGGAAATGATGGGAAAGCCATGTTGAAGTTCAGTTGGTCCAAAATTTACCCCTTCCATTTTTTTGACGGACCGTGTGCACTCGTAATAATAATAATAATCAATCTTAGCCAACAAAGACATTACAATTTTTTGTGGTTCAAATGTTTCAACAAACAAATGAAAGTGAAAAAAAGTCATTTCTTTGGTCGTGTTTTCACTAATTACATAATGAATCAATGCCTGAATTTTTCAGTGAGTTTGAAAAAGATATCTCTAAAAACTTACTGAGCTTATATTTTGAAACGGGGATTCCTACTCTCATTTAATAAATTCACTGGTGACAATGCTTTAAATCTCGATCTCTATTTCCACTTCAAAACCCAACGCAAAGGACCTATATTAAAATAATTAGTGTCCATCAGTGTACTTAAGTGTACTAACGAAATGTCTGTTAGGCGAATGAAAAGCCTTTTAGAAATTTTGAGGTTATGGTTCAGGCCGAATTTTCAAGGCAATGTCAATGGACAAAAAATATAATCGGCTGGCGGTAACAATTTCGCAGGACAGGACACCGAAGACGACACTACGAGGGGCGTCGAATGAAAGATGTCGTAAGCCTCCTTGTGGTGATTCTGCTCTAGTGATTCTTCTTTATCAGACCGGAGCTCTGATGGGTAGCGAGAGAGGTGCTGTGCGACTGAAAAAACATTTGCCGCATATTTCTTTGTTACAAAAATGTGAGGACTCACAACAAATATCCGTGACGGCTCAGTTCATTATCTGTCTTGGCTCATATCCTTTTTACCAGTATCTCACGATATTTAGTTATCGTAATAAGTTTTGCTTATTTCTCCTATTCAGCAAGGTGTGAGCAAACCATCTCCCACGAAACCTATATCGTGTTATGCTTCTCTTCTGCCTCCGAAAGTTGAGCTTCTGACGTCATAGAGCTAGTCCAAATAGAAGTTTTATCTCACGCGTCAGGTAGCAGGTGACCGCACATGTCATAAATCATGCTCCAGGGTATTGACTGTGAAGTTATTGAATTGTCATTCATTCTTTAAGAACAGCTTAGCATAGCCTTCATTGTCTATAGACAACGACAGGATTAGCTTTTGGCCTTGGGGAAGAAGGTGACCTGGCGCACACCCCATCCAGAGTACATGTTGAATGATATTTTACGACACCACAATTCGTTGAATTTGCATATTTTTTGAGATTTCAGATTTTATTTAGGAATACTTGTGCTCACCGTTGCAGTTCTTCGACAAGTTTCTGTCCAACGAACCTACAGTTATGAGACACATCGAACAATTATAATACATATGTCTATTAGCTTTTTATCGTAATGGCAAACTAAGTCTACAAAATCATCGAACATGGCTTTTTTTGGTTTTGCTCTGACAAAAATTTCAACAAGATTCAAAAATTAACAGAGTACAGAGTTTTTTTCAGAGTACGTCACGCCTAGCATTGTGTGCTAGTCCATTGTATTGAATGATCGTATCCCTGCGACATCCGCACAGTGGGCTAGTACGAGATTGAGAACGAAGTGTTCCGTTGTCTGCTGCACCTACATTTGAGCCTAATTCTTTGTAAAGGCAAGTTCCGACTATTTTCACAAGCATCGAATTGGATGCGCTGTCTCTGCTCCTGTGTAAACGAGCCTTTAAATTGCTAATGATCGTGTTATTCAGGCGAACATGAGGACGATACGCATTGGTCACCGAATTATTTACTGCGAGTCCCTTCAAAGCTTGGGAAAATCCTCGTTATCTCCGGTTTGTGGGCAGGCAACACAACTTCAGGATCACCCTAGTGGGAGCTGAATAACACGAGACAGTTTTATTTTTTGACTGAATGTAAATTATTGAGGAGCTCAAAAACATCGGCAAAATATTCAATGTTGGAGTAGAAATCATGATATGCTTTACTAAGTTGAACACAACTCATATGTGACATTTAAGGGGAAAAACTAATTTTAATGATATCGCTTGGCCGTTCAGTATTACTCTAAAAACAATTTATTCGCAAAACGAAATCAGTATTTCAATTAGTATAGCAAAAATATAACTTCAGTCAAATTCGAGATTTTTATTTTCTGTAACAGTTGAACTGTACACTTTTCGAAAGATTTTTAGGGAGGAATGTAGTGAAATTATTAACGGTAAGAGTTATTCATTTGCTTGTATTTAAACAGAAGCGCAGCTGGAATAAGCTAAGGTGAGGATTCTTTGCTCAACAGGAGCCTCGCGGGAGTCGCGATTAAGTATTTTTGTCGCGTTGCTGGAGGACCACGAGGGCGCAGGGCCTCTGATCCTCACTCCATCTCGTGTTGTCTGATTGGATATTTAAGAAAAGTCTAATTTTAGGAGATTTATGAAGGATTATAATGGTTTGGTTAGTTTTGGTTGTAAAGAACGTAGGGTTATTGAAGTTATAAAACTCGTAGGCTAGTTATAGTTATAAATTATCGTCCTTCAACCAATTTTCATTATAATATTTTAGCGATCACTTTTGCTTCAGCGATCATCAACTTTCGATTAGCTCATACCAACTGGTGAGGCTTTGCACAGGCATTAAATTTGCACCTGAGGCCATCAGCTCTGGTGAAGACGAATATATTTTTCTCGCACGTATTTAGGGGTTCAAGGATTTCATTTGCATCACCACTCGGGCTTCTAATTGTGATGAACGTTAGGGTCCTTTCCCCTACCAATCCGGATGAAAATTTGGCACATCCAAGATGCGGTCAGGTTCAACGTAAACGTGTTGGGCTGTGTTCTCAGTTGTCGTCTGAATTTAATTCACCCGTTGTGGAACCTCTATTCCAACCTCGTGCGCAGCATGTTCAATTCAAGCCAGTCATGCGAAAGTGGTTTCAAGCAGATCTTCACTATGGAGACCGTTTTCAAGCATCTTGATAGTAGTATGTAGTTCTCAGTTGGATGCGGACACTAGTTCAACGCTTGTCATGTCGGTGACTCGAGGCACCAACCCACTACGTGCCTTTAGTATAATGGAATGTAAATTATCAGTTTTCGACAAAAAATTTTAAATTAAATGATAGAATATCATTACCTCAGTGTCGTGAGCTATGATATGAAAACAGGTGCAAAATATATTTTTCTCGATTTCGTTCCAGGTGAATAGTGAAAAATTAAAGATTTTTCAATAGTGAAAGAGTCAAAGTCCTGATTCTTTTTTATGAGTATTAGGCGAACCGTCGGCCGATATGTTATAATGCAGGCTTATCTCATACTGTGATATTCAGCTCGATCAAATCGCTCGATATTCTATAAACATTGTGAACAGTTTGAGAAGCATATGAACGTGAAACATTTTTTGAAAAATTGAAGATAACAGGAACTTATACAAGTAATAAGTCTTTAATTCGGTGTATTCATGTACCTTCAAGTATATCTGAAAAATTTTAAAATTTTATTGGCGCACTCGCGTACGGCACATATACGAGAAGCCAGGACACTGAATGTGTCAAGTCTTCGGGGTCCATTAACGTTTTGCTGTTCAGGTTTGTCAAGGAATGGAAAGCTGGAGGAATTAATGTTTTCGGGTTATACTTCTTTCTTATTTTATGTCGCCCGGTATTGTGATTCAGCTTGCTTTTTGTTCATCGGTCTTTCTTACTGTAGTTTGGCGTCGGAAGAAAACGCGTGCTAAACGCAACATCTTTTCCTACATAGTCAGGGAGATTTGTGAATTCATTCATAGCTTCAGCAGTCACCGCTCGAGGCGGAGTGAGGTCTTCATGTCGTCCCCCACACTGAGATACTCTGGGCAAGTTCCAGCCACAACCTAACCGGTTCTTATATTTTAAGAAAAATACACATTTGTTCAACGTAACTTCGAGCTAAACGCCGAAGAGTGCCCGAGGCAACGGCTGGTGGCGGTTTCTGAAAAACCGATGATTTCCCGGCTTCTTTGCTGACGACTTTTCGTTTCGTGGACTTGACTTCACGTCTCTTCCGGCACTCGTTCGACCTACAACTTGACGGTCCACGCTAGGAGCTGCGATCTGGCCGGCCCGAAGCAGTGCATCCTAATAGTGTTTAGGGAGCTCTTTATTTACTTGTTCCGTTGCTACGGCATTACTATGGTCAGGCTTGCGCTTAATGCATTTTGTTAAAATTCGTAAACTATAGCTATCTAGGTGTTCGTATTTTTTATTCATGTGTATCATGTGTTCCATTCTAATTTCGTGTATTCAAGTGTCCCGCTCTAGATTTCATTTCATTTAAAATGTTGAACTTCAGTAAATTATAAAACCTTATTCTTATTTTTCCACCGGTTCACCTAGTCGTATATCCGTAACCTGAACGAGGTTCCTCCTCGTGGTGGCGGACGAGGCCAACCAGTTCGTGAAGAGCATCATCGCCGTCCCTCGTGGCTCTGGAGTTCACTGTATAAAGAAGTAAATATTAAAAGTCACAATTGGAAAGTTGAAATTGCACCACGCGTAGAGTACAGCTAAAGAAAGATTGAGCGTGGGGTGCAATTTAGAAATATTAACGAAAATTTTACAAACACCGATAGCGAGGACACTCATCCGCGGAATTCTGCGGACGGCAGGGTTGGTCAACTGGATGTGGCTGAATGTCTCGAAGAACTTCCTCTATTTAAATAGGAGCCCCACGCCGGAGGTCATGTGGTTTCACGAACGTAATGCGAATCCTCTTTGACATGGTCATCTACGACCGCTTGAGCCCTTAATTCTGAATTTATCTAACTAGTCCGCTTCAACTCATAAAATTTAGAAGAGTTTCTGAAGTACTCCGTCGTCGAACTGTGCTCTGCGATACTCAAAATAGGTGACAAGATATTCATTTCAGTATGAGCTAGGTAGGGACAAAGGTTTTTCATTTGTGATTCGTACCTATACTAACTCAGGGGGAAGCCGTCATTGTTAATTGATTTCTGATCGTTAGCATATTGACTCGCGTTTGAGTATAGAAGGACCAAAGGTTGGACTAAACTGTTTCACTCTTTATCCTATATTCATATTTATGAGTACCATCTTAGTAGAAAACAGAGTGTGGATATTCAGATTCTTTTTCAATATTTCGGAGAAATTCGTGAAAATGGGGCAAATTTTGAACTTTTGAAAGGAAGGAAATGATTAAATATTACAAAATTTGAATTTTATGTATGGGGTGATGACACTTTGAACGAACTTCAACATAAGGTTGTATCTCTGAATGAATTCAACCATAAGGTCGTAAATGTTTCATTCAAATTAGAAGGAATTGAGATTTAAAACGTATTCGAGGGAAATTAGTACTTACAGCGGCAGAAAAAATGTCGGAGTTAGGAAAGTATTATAAAATGAATACAAAAATGAATTATTTTGACTACGAAATTAGGATTCAAGTCCTTTAACATAAGTCCTTTTAACTTTTACCGCGAGCATTTTCGATAGGCAATCCGTCCTTCGCAAAAAGTTTAGGTTGTAAGCTATGAAAGTTGATTTTTGAAGTTTCAGCCCAAGACCGACTCACTGCAATCGAGGACCCTCGCCTGGTAAAGAAGGCCATTGAACTTTAGAAATGCCGAGCATGCATGGACTTTGTGTGTTAGAACGAGTGGCAGAAATTCGAGGCCCACCCTGTTAATAATTTACTAATTTGTATGCACGCATCGTGAAGTTTTGAAAAGTAATGTTATAATATTTTTATTGAATTTGATAATTACATCACGCAATGGTAAGTGATCTGTCATGAACTGTGAGGGAACGGAAGGTTCTGCTGACGGAGGCCTGGCTACCATGGGATGCTTTCCTCGGTAAAAGTTGGCCTCGAAAGAGTAACTTTAAATCATTGAAAAGCTTCTTGGGTTAACAAGCTGAAGTAAAATTCCGTGGCTTGTTTTTTAGATTAGTGATAACTGATAATAAATTATAATAATGACAATAAGGTAGTGATTCTTTTTGTGTTCGGATTAAAAACATTTAAACAATCTATATTCATCAGTTATTTACCTCTCGTGAGGTACAAATTTTTCCACAAAACGTTTCGAATTTCATGTCTTCGTCTCACGGTTAGTGAGTAAATAGTTTTATTAGAACGGTTCCAACCGTATAGTAAAGTTTGCAAGTTCAACACAGTGCAGTCACCTTGTGTATTTATACATATAGTTATATTTCTCATTGCGAGACGCAACGGTGAACGGACGCACCAAAGAAAATTGGTCAAATTGTAAAAAGTACACGATCTCATGAAACATCTCATCGCGAGTATCCGAGTATCCGAGTAAATACAATTTACATTGCATAATCTAATATGGCACTAAGCGATAATTGCATGATCTAGCCTAGCCGAAAGATTACCCTATGAAAATAGGTTTACAATGGTGAATCATTTAATGCTAAGGAAAGAATAATTATTCGAAATAGTCATCAGCAGCTAGACTGAAGAAAATCTCCTAGATGTTTTTGAACGCTGCTAGTGAATTTAGCTCATGGTTGTCACATGACATCGAGTCCAATGCAAACGTCGATTCCGATGAAGTGAAAACTGTTTTGAGATTGGCTTTGCAATAGTAAGGAAGGATAAAAATACTTCTGTTTGTATTCAAATTATCCTGAACACTTTTTTGGGTATATTGATTTGATCAATATCTTCATCGGCTTCATTATTCAAGAACTTCATCCGTCAAATTGAATTTTTATAACCGAAATTTTTTTGTGTATTTAAGCTAACTTTTAGTTCAGGATCATTATTTATTCATGTACACAACCTAGCTCCGATGTTTAACCACTTTTCCGTTTTTCGCTGAGGTAAAACATTTTTTAATTCCCTGTAAAATTAACATTCTGACACTCAATGCATAATCACGGCTAGAGCATAGAACAAATTATGGGGATGTAAAACAAGTTTAATGTTTGCTCACTTGAAAAGCATGAAGGATGTTTGGTCGGATCACGGGTGCACTCAGCGCACAAGGTTGAGCTTCACGACGCGGCTGAAAAGCTGTCGATACGTAAAATTCTTCAATTTGTTGAGCACAAGACGAACCGTGATTTGTTGGGTCAGGACCCACAAGGTTACAGATACAACTAATTTCATGTAAATTTTATACAGAAAATGGAAATTAACTATTGATCGTAACAGCGATAGTATGCAAGTGATGATTTCAAATTTTACTTCATCCTTATTCGTACTATATATTACAACACGGTGCTGAATTTTCTTGGACTTATTTACTGCGAGTATAGTGTGAACTGCATCAACAATTTACCAACCGATTAACCAGATATGTAATCAAATATTTGAATACGGTCGTTAAAGTATTATTTTACTCTACAAAGATAGATTTACTCCTTTTCCCCTAATTTGTTTTTAGATGAATAAAGAAATTCTGAATAACTATCAATAGTAACAGAATAAGAACTACTAAAAACTTGCTCCACGCTTGGACTTGCTCACTTACGTGTAATCAACAGTTTAACATAAGGTGTTTTGCAGAAAATTGTGTGGGATTGTAGGGGCGAAGAATTTTTTTTGGAATTACACGCATGAACAAAACTATGGTGATGATACGATGCCATGAAATGAGCATTAAACATACATAAGGGAAAATTGTTTTCGTTGAAATTGCAGCATGCAAATTGGAAGGAAAATACATCAGTCGAAATAATAAAACCTAATAATTTTTACCCGTTATCTGTACAGGATATTAGCGTCAAGAGACGCCAAAAGAGCGCTGAACCGCATTCATGCACGTCCATTATCGCTAATTTCTTGGAATTAAACTAATTTACTGATAATTAAATGCTTTATTTATTTAGGTGTATTGAGAGTCGTTTTAGTGTAACTATGAAAAACGAACAATCTCCTACTAAGTACCGTGAAAGTAAGTGCGCACCACTGTGAACTTACACTGTTGAGCTCGCTCGTGATCGCATCGTTGAAACTCAAACGAACTTACTCAAACGCAAGAAGGAAAGAAAAGACTTTCTCCTCTACCATCAAATAGTATAATTCTCTAAGAGAGGTTTGAAACAGAGGTGTTGTTAACAGTTTGTGTGCGACCGTTCATGTAGATGGGAGTAATCCGGCAACCGCATATGTTTCAGCATTCAGGTAGCACGTTCTTTATCAGTTCAGTGAGATATAGAAATTTTTTACATTTGTGGTCTTCAGTTAACGTAAATTGAGGTTGATAAATCATACAAATGCTTGAAATATTTTTTGGCAAATGCGCAGAAATACTAAATGAATAGAAGTAAAACACTAAATCAATCATGTCAATCTACAGCGTCTGTTCATTGACTCGGTACCACTAAAGCCAGTAGAAAGTATATGTTTTCTTAGCTACATGTGTGCAAAAGACGCCAGCATTGATACTCACAGCCATGGGGCCACACAATTACATGGAGGAGCGTAAATGTTGCCTCTTTTACACGCGGGACTCGTTCATCTCGCTGCCGCGCACGCTGCCCACGACCATATGGGCTCACGGTCCACGGTCACGCACAACTCCACCTGCACAACGGCGCTGATTTAGTAGTGATGAAAAAAGCAATACGAATTCTTTATTACTTAGTAAGATAAAAACACTGAAACACTGGGGGACAATCATAAGCAGCGCGTTAGAATTATTGTAGATCTCATCTTCAAGGCATAAAAATCCGAATTGAGTCGCCTCAACTACATAGTATCGAGTGAAAAAATAATCTAGGTAACACCAAGCGTTCTCGCGTAGAAAACACATTGAACTTAGAAGAGCGTATTAAGGTAATGGTATCTCAACTAAAGTATTGGTATTTCAACAGTTCTTAGACTTAACTTTTATCCATGAAAACTACATGGAAACATCAGAGTGGAATGTTCCAACAACTACTAAATCCTAAATTAAAACAATGAATAAGTTATGACAAAATCAGCAAATTCAACGACAGTAATGCTATAAAAAAAAACGAATAGATAAAAAACACCCATATACCCGAGAAATAAAAAAAGCACACCTGGGCAATGAAATTGAATTCAAACAGAAAAAAATGTTATAACCAGGAAATGTTGAAAAGCGTCATTAACTCATGGTTTGACAAACACACACTAATGTAACGCATGGCAAAACTTAAAAAACGAAATTATTCAAAGCAGCTTATTAAAATGAGGAAAAATTGGTCAAATGAATAGAAAAAGAGTCACAAATTGCGCTAGAACTATGACGAGCTTATAATATTATTCAACTATACAAACGAGTTTATGCTGCATAATATACTACCAGACATGGCTTTTTATGACTTACGGTGTAAAAGTGATGAAAATAACTGCGTGACCATTGCAAGCGTACAGTATAAAAATATATTTTAGAAAATGTCCTATCATGAAATATTTACTTTGCACCTGACAGATTAGCATAGGTACAGTTATTAAAAACACGCTTGAACACTAGAAAATGTTGCGTGATGATATATACGTCATTGTTTGGCTTTCGTGGATATAATGATAGGATTGAATAAAATTTCATTCACAAACATGCAAATTAGAGCCGCAACAGCGTCTGTTAATTGAGAAAAAGCCTAATGCCTACCTTGACATCATAGAGACTTTGTACATCCCTATGAAAAATTATAGGAGTGGCATCGGTGATTCTTGGGAGCGCTCCCAAATATGCATGGTTGTTTCATCCATGCGTCTCCTGTGAGGCAACTTCGAAGTGTCCACTTTATAGGCGCGCCTGCGCCTCTGTCCCAACCGGTGGCCACGCATGGCTCAGCATGGAGCACTACCGTCGCGCTCCCAAGGCGCGACCAGTTTCTCCTATTTACCATCGGAGAATCATGAGAGGCCCAGGATGGCCACCTCTTAATTTGATTTTAAAAAAAGGGCTGCGCACAGCTGATTTCCCATTAGTCACTCTTTCCAACCGTCACACTGCTCAAACCGATTATAACCAGTTTGCCCTTGAATTACCATAGTTCTTGCGCAATTAATCAATTCACCATAAGCAAACACGGTTTATAGCACAATAAAAATGTACCAGAGTATGTAAATTGAATACATTCTTACTAATGTGCAGAAAATTTCATGGGTGCGTGTTCATTATTAAGCTGACATTAATGGGACATGTTTGTGACGTATAACTTATGTTTGAAGTTTTCGCAACGCAATAACTAAGGTAATTAATGGGCAACTGGCTATATTTGGTTGAGAAGCGTCAACGGTTGAATGTGCAATAATGGGAAATCAGCTGTACGCAGCCTTGGAGGCGAAAGCCTGCAGGGAACAATATAAATGTACCTGGAAAAGAATATAGCAGCAATACCCTAGGGTCGTTGAAAAAATATACTCGTAGCTATATATATATAACAAAAACAATTATCGTCCAGCAGATTTTTCATCTTTCATTCCTAAAATTAGAAAGGAAAATAAAATGACTTTACCTTGCCCGAGCTTAATTACACCGGCTATTCATATACACACACTCCCCCACCTATCCCCACACACAAACCCTCCCCACACCCTCCCTCCTACACACCTACCCCCACACCCACACACAACCCCCCCCCCTCTACACACACACACACACACAAATATGTATCTGAACACATCGTTGATCACCTCTAAGAACGTCCTTCAATTCAAAGGTTGCTGAAGACTGACGAGGGAAAATTCAGGTTCGTTTTCCACATTTTGTTGTTTTTACATTGCTCACATTGAGGTTTTGCCTTCACTACCAGCCCCACCACAACGATGAATCGTCATAAATATCAATTGACCGAGGTGGTGAAACTAGCAGTGGGGTCCTTGGTCCGTTCATGCTCTTGAAATAATGCCTCTACAGACCAGCATTCTACGTCTCTTCCATCTCTTGTTTCTTCTGACACCCTCACGTACTATACACCCTCACGTAAAACACACTCGCACTGATATACACTCTAAAACTACTTGAAACATTTTAAATAATAGAAACACGATCCAGACATCTGTCACGCACAACACCAACTTCAAAACTGACGCGAAAGATGGCAACCGTCATTTCTCTCGAGAAAGATGGCAGGCGTCTCACCTAGAGGCCATCTGCCCAGGTGGCCTCTGGTAGCAACATGGGAGAACTTGCTTGCATCGCGCTTATGAGTCGCGCCCTGGAAGTGTCAGAAGGGAATAGGCCTCGGTTCGCTTAATACTCCTTTAATTCACCGCTGTCTCCTTTAATCAACCATGCTACTCCCTTAATTTTTAATAGGGATGGGGCTCGATGTCATGTAATAATCGTGAGCTAAACTCACTAGCGGCGTACAAGATCCATCAAGGAGACTTTCTTTAGTCTAGCTGCTGATGTCGCTATTGAAAAATTATTCTCCCCTCAGCAATAGATGATTCATCATGGTAAACCTATTTTCAAAGGGTAATCTTTAGTCTAGACCATGCAATTATCGCTTAATGCCATATTAGATTATAAAATATAAATTTCATTTTTCACAATCAAAAAATGAATTTTTTTCGATCTCTCTCGATTACGTTCATGAAGTTGTGTTGCAAGTTAAATAAAAAATTGCATTACAACGTTTTCGCAAGACGCCCTTGATGTTACTTAACACATTCGTGTTCCCAAATACTCTGACCGAAGTTACGAGAAAAAATTAATTGCCTCGGATTCATGTGTTAATCATCAAGAATTGCATGGAGGCGTTGGTATGAGAAAATAAGCAATGAGAAGCCATGGACGACCCCAACCAATGGCGAGCTAAGCTCCGGGGCCTTCCCAGTGGGAAGCCCGCTTACGGACGAGGCAGGATATCGGCTCTACAAAACGTAGATTGAGGATACGCTTCTCTTTAGCAGCACCACCAAATGGCCGACCATCGGCCGCCGGCCGGTACCCACCAGAGCTACAGACCGAACACTCCAGCCTCCTGTAATGAAATAATAATAATAATAATAATAATAATAATAATAATAATAATAATAATAAATAAGGCATCTACGGATTCTTTATATCCAATTTCAAGCCTGATACATATCACCTTGTACGTTGGATTTTCGAATGCCTTATAACTAACATCAGGACGCCATGACGCTTTCCCCCGGTCAAGACGGGTATCCATTTCAGACACCTGGGTAGAGTGGGGTATTGTGCTTTGAATTTTTCCCCTATATCCAACAGAGAAAATCGCCATCCAGCGTCGGGACGCGAACCCGGGTTTCCCGCACGGCGGGCAGGGTCTATAGACACACGGCTATGGCAGCAATGGTGGCAACGATGCGCAGAAATGAACCGAGCAAAGTTTAGGATTAAGTCTAAATAAATTGGATAATCTAACAAAGCCTGAAATAGACTCAAGAAAACTCAACCAAGCATAACTCATAAGTCTACACTTATTGATAAAAGCTGTTGCAACCTTCCAATGCTCATAAATTAATAAATGGATGGCAAACATTTTTAATCACACTGTTGAGAACCTAGTCCCACCAATTCTTCCAAATGTGACTGCAAGCAAATCTACATTTTTATTCGTAAAGAATGCAGAATGAGGAGAAAAATTTCCGATCTAATGTAAAATTTGTTAACAAATAGCCCTTCATTAATGCTCCTTCGAAAAGTCAATATAACAAGCAAAACTCCCAGTATACCTTAATTTTCTTCGTGACTAAGTCATGTTGTAGTGCTTACAGAACCAATTATGAAAAATGCTACATTTAAGAAATAGGCATCATCGAATTGATAGGTGCAATCACTAAACGCTCTTCGTAATTGTTCTAATGTACTACATCTGATAAAAGCTCAATTGGAAATAATATCAAGATGATAGATAGACTTAATTTCTGCGTCAAAAATTATTTGATGACATCAAAGTAATGTTGGTTACTGTACGAATTGATGTTTAATGTCTATTTGATATTTGGCTTCGTTCAAAAATAACACGCTTAGTAACTGTATCTGATTTTTCAGGCCATGCGTTGTATTCTTATGACTGCGTCTAAATAACAGGAGAAGCGGGTCAAGTAATTTTTGAGGATTTGCTTTCAACATTCTAGCGTGTAGTTACGACACTTTATGTTGGCAATGAAATGGTTTGACTACCTACAAGTAAATAGAAATAAATTCCTCAATATCAGGAACCTTTACAGCCACCCATCAGCAGCTCTAAATCCGACATTATCGTTCATTAAAGAACTGTCGAAGTTTTTCACCGGCAAAATGTTTTTCGATGCTTGCGGTAAATTTTACACACATTTAACATACAGAAAAAATCTGTTAAATGAAAGTTTGTAAGAACTGAAACCATCCTGAATGATCTCCTCGAACCAACTCGAACTTACCATCAGTTTTTTTCAATTTTTCTTTATTCGGCCATGGCTAATAATCCTAAAGCAATTCTCAGCACAAAGTTATCGTAAACGGAAATATGGTCTTCCATTGGAACTAGTTCGGAACTGCTAGCTCGAGACGCGCTCCGAATTCCATACAAATCATGACTAAATATGATCTAGTAGTAAAAGTTTCAATTTTCAATAAGAATTTTACAGCAGTCATAAATAAATGTGCGCCCTACATTGCTAGAAGCGCCAAACCAAAGCTTGTTGTTTGGATAACGCAGAAAGGTATAGAGCTGAGTAGAACAGAGAAAATTTGCTTGCGTGACGTAGAAACAGATTTAATATTGTCCTATACAAAAATTTTTTTCCAGCATCAAAAGGACATGTGGATCAAAATTGTACGTCAGTATTTTGTGTTCACAACCACTGTCATGCATCACATTGTCTCCAACAACAAAGTGAGGAAGGAACTGCCTCTTCGTAGTGAACATCAAAGAAGAGAATTGGAAAGAAATTTCAGTATATTAAGGCTTTTTTAGAAAAAAAGACCGTGTGGTTCTCCGAGACGTTAAAGGGTTGAATTAGAATTCGATTTGGATCCAGCGTTTGAGGTTTCTCATTCATTTTTACGCACAAAAAATATCAGACAATGATTATTACATTAATAACAAAATAACAGAATGCTCATTCAATTATACAAGTACATCATGACGTTGATTTTTCTTTTTATCTTCAGGATGAGATTTTCCAAAAATTGCCCAAACACTGCTATATTTATCATTAAAAACAACAAATTGATAGTTGAAGCAAAAGAGACTGAGTTTTTGTGAAGATCAACGTTGCAAGCGTAGTCATTTTGCTGATACTTCCGTACACACGCGCATAGCATGTATCAGCTATACGGAAACAAACAACCACAAACGCATGCAAACAGACGTTTGACGAACGATTACCCAATGTAGATAAATGTCAAAAGGAAATTTGAAACTATTTATTAGGTCACACGTTTCAAATAGCATTTACTTACAAGCGCGTACCAATTAGAGAAAACATGTTTCCACCTCGTTATGTGTTCATACAATTTCCTACCTATGTCAGAAAGTCTGCAGGAAAGATATTCGATAACAAGAAACAACAAAAAGTAGCCACGCAAAGCCCATAAGTACTTCCTACAACACGGTCAGAACAATGAAATAAACATACACGGTGTTGATCTAAAATCACAAAGCTTTTTATCATACAACGATGTTATTGATGTACAATCTTATAAATACTCATTGCATATTATTATATTATTGTGTTCATCAATATCTGTGACATTATTTGCATGTATCCAAAGGTTTTATTTCACATTGTAGATCGATGATTATACCTCTGAGAGGCAGAGATTGTGGAATGAAAAAAACTTATAAAGTTTGGCGAGTTTCACAAACTTTGATGAGGGAAAAGTCGGAAGTTTATGTAAAAGGGCCCGTGCATCCACCATTTTAAGTTTCCAATTCATTTATTATTCCTGAAATACTTATTGGTACTATGAAAATATCACGAAATGATGCTTAGAAATTAGAAGTTGATAGTTTATACATGATGATGCTGTTCTTTGAAGGAAAGCAGAGGTTGCTTGCTTTGGTCTTTTGCACTCTCTGGCACGTATGCGCATAATACGAGCTAGCTTGCAAGTAATCGCAACACACACACACGAGCAAAAGTTTGGACCAATAACGCAATGTAGCGAAATGAAAAATTTCGTTCTTACTTAGTGAGTATGTAATGCAGCATACATGCAGTTGTTGTTTCTAAAATGCCAAATGATGTGCTTTGTTGGTCTGGAATTCTTTCACTGATTGCCAGCGTTTTATGCGCTGAGGAAGTACATACGTTCGGTGAAGAACGTGATACTGAGATAAATTTTTGCCCAGTGTCAGATGAGATGTAGCTCATGAAAATATCTTTGCTCCAACGTGAATTGTGATTCTTTTTATTGGGTAGGAAAATTTTTTACAACTGCATTGGTTCAAAGAGGATACTGTGTAATGGGCTTCATGAATGAGGAATCGTGTTTGTACAGTAGTCAGCAATGAGTTTATTTAAGAAAGAAGAGGCACGACTGTTTTACTTCAGTTTGTATATCCTTATAACTTCAATTTAAAAATTCACATATTTTTCAGAGCTCTCAACGAATGTACTGCATGAGGAACGTTTCTCCACATTAGGCTGCAACTGTTCAGAGGCCATAGTTATGAGGTTCGTATATCCAATAACCGGCATCTTCGGACAAACCTACTTCCTGCACGACGACAGAACAGTAAGATTCCAATTATTTTGAAGCAAGTTTTTCACACCTGAGATTTGGATGTGTTCTGGTCGAACATACGGGTGCTTCCCAGGTGTCTTGTAGGGGCAGTATGGGCACTGTATGAGGCCATACTGCCCCGTGTGCGCAGAAAGCCGCGATTTCACGTTTTCATGGTGTTCAGGTTACGGATATACGACTTGGGTGAACCGGTGGAAAAATAGGAACAAAGTTTGACAGATTACTTAATGTTAAACATTTCAAATGAAAGGTAGTACGGAGCACTTGATGAATAAACGAAATTTGGATTAGATTACAAAATAGAATTAAATAGTAAATACGGACGCCAAGACAGCTATAGTTAATGACTTTAAACAATATACATTTCGAGCAATTCTGACCCCAGTACTGCCGTAGCAAGTAAAGTGAAAACCAAGCTGTTACACACTAGAACATGAAAATGAAAATATTGGAAATATTGTCAGGGCTATAACGGATAAATAAAGCACATAAGTATCCAAAAACAAAACGCACCTCCGCTTTGAGCAGTGACTGCTGAAGCTGTGAATGAATTCCTAGATCTCCCTGACTAAATAAGAAAACGTGTTGCGTTCAGCACGCGTTGTCTTTAAACGCAAGACTACAGTAATGAAGACCGATGGAAAAAGACACGCTGAAGCACAACACCAGGCGAGATGAAAGAAGAAAAAAGTATAACCCGAAAACTTCAATTCCTTCGGCTTTCCATTCCTTGACGCATGTTTTTCTCATTTTCATTTTCATCATTCAAAAGTAATACATTGTTTTGTTTGCATTCAATTTCAAGTTATTTTGGTCACACCACGATTTCAGTCTGCCTGAGAGTCTTTCAACGTTAATATGTGCCGTTATGATGCCATCATGTCCGTCCCCTTATAGATCTCTCACCGAGTATGGTATTTTTCACATTACGAGTGAATTGGTCTCCAGTCGCTGCTGACAACAGGAAATAAGATATTGCATGGTTTGCAACTAAATTTTCGATGGAAATTGCCTAAAGGGACTTCGTCAAAAACTCTCGCAACTGTTCATGGAAAAAAATGTTGTAACCTGTGGTAGTTTTCACTGGGTTTTCAAGTTACTCTTATGGTCTGACTTTTTTATTACGCCTATAATCATTAATCGTTTTCCACGTTCGTTTTAGATTGTTTTCCACATTTAATTCTTTCTTACACAGGGTATCAGTTTTGCTTCAGTAATCTTCGTCCAAAAGCATGCTGCAAATAATATTTTGTAGATCAATTTAATGTGTTTTTTTTTATACTCCCGCAAGTAATATTTTCTGTTCTTCTCAGCTTTTAAAAGTTGCTTCAGCTCTCCTAACAATGAGCTTTGATTTGGTGCTTTTGGTGACGTAGGGTGCGCATTCATTTAGGGCTACTGTAAAAGTGCCATTGAAAATTGAAACTTAAACATCAGATTTGGTCATGCTTTGAATTCGATGATCCTGGTCGATCCCGGTCGATATTACAATTTTTTGATCCTGGTCTGTTAATTTTTTGATCCTAGTCTCTTAATTTTTTGATTCTGGTCTGTAAAATTTTTTGATCTTCGTGTGTTAATTTTTTGTTCATGGTCTGGTTGTTTTTTAATCATGGTCGAAATTTTTTTGTTGGAGAAAAACCAAAACGTACCACATTCGAGAGTTTTTTAGACTTAGTTTACCATTACGATTGTAATCTAAGACCCATTTTAATTGTTCGACGTGTGTCTTATAACTGTTGGTTCGTTGGTCAAAAACTTTTCGAGCAGCTGAAACGGTGAAAAACTGGCATTCCTAACCGAAATCTGTAATCGCAAAAAAAATATATTGACACTTAACGAATTGTGGTATCGAATTAACACAGCTGATGTGGACGCTAAAGCTCCGTTTGTGCGCGCATTAAACGGACAGCATCATTCAAGATGTACTCTGGATGGGGTGTGCACCAGGTCATCTGCTTGTCCAAGGCCAAAAGCTAATCCTGGCCTCATTGTCTATAAACAAAAACTATGTTAATACGATGCTACGCTGTTCTTAAGGAATGAATGATAATTCAAAAACTTCACAGCCAATACCCTGGGTCGTGATCTATGACATGCGCAGTCGTCTGCCAGCTGACACGTGGGACAAATCTTTAATTTTTTGGCACGCTTTTTGACGTCAAAAGCAAAACTTATAGAGGAAAGAGAGGAGCTTACCGCCATATAGATAACCTGGGAGATGGTATGCTCACACCTTCACGAATAGGAAAATAAGCAAAACTTTTTCCGATTACAAAAAATCGTGAGGTATTCGAGAATATGAACTAAGCCCAAGTAGAATATGAACAGAACCGTCACTGATTTTTGTTGGGAGTCCTCACATTTTAGTAACAGACAAATATGCGGCGAATGTTTTTGCGGTCTCATAGCACCTCTCTCACTCCCCTTCAGAGTTCCAGTCTGATGAAGAAAATTATAGAGCAGAACCACTACAAGGAAGTCATCGGCATCTTTCATTCGGACGCACCTGCCCATCAGTTTTAGCTTCGTTGTCCTGTCCTGCGTCATTGTTACAGCCTGCCGATTACATTCTTTGCTCCTTGGCATTAAATATGAGGCCTGAACCATAACCTCAAAATTTCCAAAAGGCTTTCCGCCTCAGTTGCCTCAATGTTATTTAGTACACTAAATTTATATGATATTGTCTATTAATTTAGTAGAGATGCACGACGCGTTGGAGTCTGATGTGGAAATAGGGATCGCAATTTAAGCCATCATCACCAGTGAAATTAAGAAATAAGAGGATGAGGGACCATTTTTGTCAATATATGCATTTGTGTATGCAGAGATTTATTTTTCAAATTTTCTGAATTCGCATAAAAAGATTTATAATTCGAGAATCAGTTGTACTGCAAGGTATTGGAAGGTAGCTAAACTGGTTATAAAATAACCACTTCTTAAAGATATGAATAGTATCACAGGTACAGACTATGCCTCCGTCTTGTACCTTATTAACTCAAAATTCCTTAAATTCTAAGTGCTTTCTTGTCTGACAGTATGTGCATTTTCTGGCTAGTTTTGCGTCTCTGAAAGATGTAAAAGATATTAATCCTTAATCCTTTTTTCCCATACTTGTTAGATGGACGATTTTGTATGAAATATAGCAAACAGCTAACAAATAAATTGGAAATCCTTACTTACGTTATAAATTCTCCATGACTGGTGACAGCTTAGGGTTCCATCAGAAGACAAAATGCCTGCGCGTGCCATATCTCCCTACACATATCATGCAGCCATCATCCAATGCTTTTAGTCTCGGTATTCAAATTGATCAGCGATCCAATACACCAACATAGGTCAAAATTTTAGCTCGGCGTTCTCATATTATGACCTATTCACTATCCGAAAATAAGTTTTTATTTTAATTCCGATCGAGGTTTAACTATCCATTTTTGCTTATTAAAATTAAGCAGAGAAAGCAATTCAGCAGAGGAAGAGTGAAATTAATGTGCCAGGAGAAGCACAAAGGCGCAAAAATTCAGTGTTTTGTTTGCACAGCTTACTACACAGCTAAATGAACGAGTAAGCCTCTGAAAGTGACAAAAAAAATCGAAATGGTCATGAAAACAAAAGATGAAGAAATGCTTGTGGTGGTGTGTAGCGGGGGGCAACGGCCTCCCCCACGAGAGAAAGATGCGAACTAAAAATAAGGCGAACCTATTAACGAATTTAGGCCCCTCGACAAACTTTTGCGACATGTATTGCTTTGTTTTTCGTAGGTAATGAGAGTTACCTACGAGAAGCATTATAGTACCCAAAGGTACTCTGACGAAGACAGACATAATCAACACGCATAATTCTCTGGATGTAGCTCATAGCTGTCCCAAGGAGCGCTAAGGAGCGCTAAGTCCCCCAAATGAGCTGAAGGACATTCCCGTTCAGGACATTCATCTAGGAAGGATTTTACTAAAATCTAAACGTATTTAGTACGATATTTTCCGTAGTTGTGGATACGGGAAAGTGTTGCTTAATTCTTGGCAACCGAGCGCCAACTGTAATGTCCCCTGTAAACGTCTACTTGAAGTCAGGTCGTTGAGCACTTGTTTTCAGCGGAAAAACCAATACCCTGTGTCTAACAAAATCAAATGCAGTACTCAACAAGTCAAATGCTACTCTAAATAACGAATTAGGGAAATTAGTTACAATTATATGAGATTGTTCATTTTTATCGCTCAGCGGTAAGAGGATGTGAAAAATGGTAAGAAATCACATTAATCCACCCGTTAATTAATAAGAGAAAGTGTAAAGGGATTTTCGCGCGTAATTAAATGTCTGGTATGAAGAAATAAAGCACTTGACCACGACAGTTGGTCGCACCAGTCGAACTCTCAAACAAATCTGAAACGCTTAACTTGTTAGTCTTTAACTCCACAATTCATGAGAAATAGGCAATTCTAATAAAATACAAAAAAGCCATTGCTGTTTTCAGCACTTCAATATTTCGACTGTTCGGCGTGGTGCTAGATCAGAATCACAATTTTAGATCATGTTAAACTGATACAACAGATTTTAAGATACAAATTTACACTTCATCACCACGACCAAAACAACACAAACCGTGCGTAAAGCTAGGGCTGACGCCTCAGCATCCTTAATTAGACCTATCGAACGCCCGCAGTAAAATTCGGTCAAAATTTAATGCTGCATTGTTTGGATCTAGATCGAGGAAACTGTGTTCTGATGATCTGTGAGTTCTGATGGTTAATGCTTTTGAAGGTGAGGGTTACAACATCTGAAAATCAATTTCATTACTCCGTCATAATGAGGGATAAACTCAACTACGAAGACTTAAGTGGAGATCAGCCGAAACAAAAACCAGTATTTGTTCAAATTTTACTTGTATATAATGTTTTACTATATTGTTGAACAATAATATATTATTCAGATTATTGAACAATGATATATTTTTTTACTTACGCGTACGAGTCTTAAAAAATGTCAGTAGACTTCACACCATTTTAGAGAGACTTTGAGAATGTTCATTTTGATGGCTTATTTAAATTTTTTCATATGAGAGGTTAGCATCTTGAGACACATAGAGACGATTAGACAAGTTAGTTAAACGCTCTAACTACAATAGGTGTATTCCAAAGAGAGGAAGGATGAAGGCACTATTTAAGGAGTTGATGGAGCACCTTATCTATGCACAAGCTACCTTCCAAAACAAAATCAGCTGCGCATAGAAACAGTAAATTCAATACGTTTATAAAAGAAAATAGAATTTGAAATTAGGAGAAGTGCAGGAAAACAGGAAGTTTGTGAACTGAAAAAATTGACCTCACCAAAACATCAATAATTCTAATCCAACAAAAAGAAGGCCTACCTAACTTTCAGCCAGAAAGGTCACATTTTTCTTTTGGAGGATCTAATGATCATCGATATGCCTCAGTTATACCCAGTATAACTTTTTCGTCGCCTGCATGCATGTTTCTTGCCACCTAAGTGGTTTAAGCGATTAAATCGCTTACGTGGCGAAAGGCGTGCATGCAGGCGGCGAAAAAGTTACCCAAAGTTTGTGTTAATACACAAAAAAGTACCCTAGGACAAACTTCCTCGTGCAGTAAAAGAAAAGTTCAGAATGCGCAGGCCTAAAAGAAACAGTGAAGAGGTGTTTCTAAGTGATAAGAGACTTTTGCGTGGAATGCCAATGCGAGGAGTTACAAGCCCAGAATATTTGCTGTGATGAGATTTATTGAACACCCGGTACATCTTTTTCATTTCTCAGAGCAACTACGAGTTTTCAGAGTAAATAATCTCAGCAATATCCCAAAACTTAGAACGAAATAGTTGCAAAGTTTTGTTTGAGAATTTATTTTTCATATCGTAAATATAAACAACAGTACTGGAATGTGACCAGAATAAAAAATGAGTGTGGGTGTTTGATTACCCCCTAAGAATATGAACGGTCGTTTTCCTTTTGTGTAGCGTGAAAAATCGGATCCGAAGCCACGACTTTTACCTGTAATTGTCATAAGTACGATGAGAGCGATCGTCAGGGGCAGCTTATGAAGAAGCGGAGGATTGAGTTCCCAGGAGCAGGATGTCGTTGGTGTTCAGTGATGTTCCTGCTTCGGAATGTTCGCGCCAGGTTCAATAGATAATTTTTTTACGGCAATATTTCAGCAGTCTCCTTCAAAAATTCTCTTGCACAATACTAGACGGACTTTGCTATTCTGCGAGCGTATGATGAACTTCGTTTGATTTGAATGATGAGGTCTTCGCCGAAATAATGATGAGGGACGTGCGCATCGGTTCTCTTTTTATGACGCGCGTAATTCTCTTGATAAAATTCTCTGCAATGGTTTGAATATTGCTGGGTGCAGATTCAGGCTGTTCTCAGTTTTTGCTTTTACTGAGTAGAAAATGTTTAAATGAGTACTGAATGAAAATGAGTACCGGGAGCTCAGCATTGCTCTCAGTTGACAATGTTGATATTTTCTAAGCGCTTCATCCAAATTTTATGTTCAATTTTTGTGTACCTGTTTTCATTTACACCTAAAATTTAACTTCCCTTGACCCACTTTGTCTTTTCTAAAGCAAACAACTCACTACCTTATCACCACGTGGTGTTCCCGAGTTCAACGTGGTTTTGGTTCCCTGCCATGTCCTGTGGTCAGGCCTCTCCTCCGTAGCCACGCCTACACGCAGTTGTTTATAAATGACCGGCGATTTTGGGACTCGTCTTTTCGTTTCGTGTCACCCTGAGAAGTGGTTCGGTACTTTTCGTTCTTTATCGACAGATTGCTGCTTGTGAATTGCGTTCAAATTATTCGCAGGTAAGAATTACCTGAAATTTTATTAATGTGATTGTTATTAGGCTTGTTTTTTGATTTGCATGCTTGAATTCTACAGTAAAAAAGTGTTTATTATCTAAAGCGGAATTACGACCGCTATATGACGTCACCTCATTGCTTGTTTTGTTTCTACGAAGTAATTTCAGTTGATCTATGTTTCTGCCTCCACATTCTCAAGAAACCTAAGCAGAGAGTGAATTTTGCATTACATGCCTGCGAATTAGCCCATAATTTTCAGCTGTTAGCTTGAATTTTGATCTAAATGGTAATTTTGAATTACATTATTAATAGTAAACCCATTTTGATAATAGAGAGACAAATCTGTTAAACGAAAGAAAATATGACATCCTAGAGTCTTTTGTCTTCATAGTAGGTTGTTCATTCGTTTTTTTTGTCACAGGCTTCCTTTGCGCTTTCTGTGTATAAATCTGAAAAAATTCAGCGCTCTGCGTCTTGGCAATAGGCCCGGAGTAACATTTGAAATCCTCACAGGCCATATTGTGGCTCTAATCTGTAACTGATTCCCATTCCACGCCTAAAATTTATCTGACAATATTGTACAAGTAATTTGACATCTCCTGACCCGACGAGTTACGGATTGGCTCGTTCGTAAAAATTTTCGAGAGTATTCCCTTATACGACAATTTTTGAGTTGCGTTGAGAAGTGGTGCCCTAAGTGCTGTGTCCCGACCAACCATGCATGCTTTACACGGAAGCAAAATATTATTTAAAACGTGAACTTTCTCTCTATAATTGATTAACACTCAAGCAACGAAAATAATACCAGCTTAGATTATGTTAATTTTAATTTCATCTGGAACTTAAGATTTTTATCTCAGTGAAAGAGAAAATAGTTCCCCCCAAAAGTTGGGTAACAAATGCTCACGATAATGTTGATTTGAAAAACAGGATCACTAAATAATGACCCGTATCTCTCATGTCATCTCATTATTTCACACTCATGAGCAAGCATGGTAAATTGCAGGTACTGATTTACAATAAAATTTTCTCATACTGAAACATCTCCATTTTATCTTAATATTTTTGCAATTGCGTTGTATTCAACTACGATAAGTTGCTATAATCCCTTCATGTTCCCTAAATTACATTATTTCCTTCCCATTACAGAATCCGTTTTAAATGTGTATGCGAGTATCGTTATTTCACCCAGTATAATAGCATCTAACTGTAACGAAATACTGAAATTTAAATGTTTCCTCATGAAAACATAATCTGGAAAACCAGAATGACTTATAGATATTTGTGTTTTAATTAGTATTATATTGGAACACTGCCCTCTACAACATAAGATGGCAGAAGGATAAGCTTTTGAAAGCTATGGTATAGTTTTTAACAAAAGAACACTATAATTTACTATGGTGAGTGATTGTAAGTTACACAAAATGTGATAGCATGTAGCTTATACGAACACAGCTCAAAAATACTTCACTGTAGTAACCCACACCAGTAAACAACGTAGAATTAGAGCCTATGGCTTATTGCTCTCGATCTAAATCAGTTCAGCCGAATTGATGCAAATTATTGTCACAGTATAAGTTCAGGTTGTAATATTTCTGCATCTTGATTCCTTCCAGGTGATGGCACTTGCGGAACCCGAACTCGCCTACGGACTGCTCATGGGTGCAGCCAGGAACGGGGAGGGTGAGTAGTGTTGACTTCGCATTTTGTTGTGTTGTACTGTTATGAATAATTAATTATTTTATGTCCTCTATTTGCGCAGCATTTCATTTGTTGAATTTTGGGAAAATCATAGCGTAAAATTTATTCACAATCTCGGGAGACGAACTGTTCCCGTAATAGAGCGATTTCTGTAAGAATATTACCACGTAAAGTAAAACTTTCGTCATTGATTACTCAAACTTGTTAATCATTTAAACACAGCGAAGCGCTCATGTTTTTCATGTATTTCAGAATTTAAATGGATTTCTTCTTGAATAAAATAAATATTATATATACGAAAAATATTCTGTAAAAAAGTTAATTTTTCAAAAACAAATACCCTAATAGAGGCATAGGATAAGCAATAATCTTAGGTTAGTCAGGTTTGTCTGTCTTACGATTAGAACACTTGAGTTCCTCTGGATGTGGCGAAGGGGGCTGGAGATCTGTTATGTTATCTCAGCTGTGAGTTGGTTTTTCAGGAATTCTATCCATCGTGTCCGCTTGCTCCCTCATTTTTAGTATCTCGTTTCCTATAATTTCTGTCTCTTCTTTCTCTTCATTCATGACGTGCAGTTTCTAAGCACACGGTATCCGAGGTGGGATACTTGACCTTAGATTCCTGGTTTTTCGAAAGTCTGTACTGAGTTCCTCTTTCTTATTTCTTTCATTCGATCACTTTTAATGTTGCTGGGAAGTGTTTGACTGGCGAACATAATAATTAAATAATTATTAATTTTTTCTTTTGAGTTCTGATTTTCATAGCAAACTCAATGTAATTTTCACCTATTGTTTTCCGAGGAATTTCTCTGCAATTGATTACGTTATTCAGGTGCACGGGGAATTTCTTATTGATTTATTTTATAAATTGCAATTCATCAGCGCTGGGCTTCATTAAGTTTCCTAATTCACCTCAAAACTGAATAATAAAAACTATTTCTTTAGTGAACTAAAAATTTATGTTTTTAACAATCATTCCTTACTTTCTTTGCACTCAGTGTAGGGCTATAATCTATTTCAACTGGAAAATCATCTTAAAAACAACTTACTGTACGATTATGTGCAAAATCAAAATCTAATCTATTTTAAATCGTAATTTATCTTTCTTTTAAATCCCACTGGCCGATCACAGAAATATTAATTAGCTTATTTTAGAAACTAGACAACATGCTCGTTTTAAAATTTTCATCTACTTCACACTTTACTAATCCTTTATAAATCTAGACTTACTACTCATCCAAATGCCCTTTCACTCAAATTGGCCTCTCACATCTACGGAATGAATTTCCAACTTCAAAAAGAAAATTCATTTAAGTTTTAGATATTAGATTTCGTAATCTAATTTTAGTTGTACAGTATAAACCAATCTATGTTTCATGAGCAGATTTCGTTCCTATTTATTATATGTTGCAGTTGCAAAGACTAATTTGACTTTTGATTGACTCGCAGAACCCAACAATCGAACAGTAGGGACGCCCGAGAATGCAGCCTTTGCGAGCCACATGATGGAGAGACAGCTGGAACCTCATAACACGATCGCCCTGATGATGAGCGTATCATGGCCCCACCACCGTCATTTCATGGGTGAGATTGGCGTGTCATGGGCCCACCACGGCATTTCATTAGTAAGATGCATGTGTCGTGGGCTCACCACTCTCCCAACTAGAGTGAGATTGACTTGTCTGGGATCTGCTATTTGGCTACTGCTGGGAGGTCGTTGTTGCTCAATTAATATCGAAGTTATTATTGTTATGTGTTTAGAAGAATAGTATAATAATCACTTATTTAAAATAGATAAATGAATAAATTACATCAAATGCAGCGTTAAAGAAGGTATTGAATATTAAAATATTAAAAGGTTGATCATTCATTTTTAAAATTTTTTAATGCTCGAATTAATTGAAAATTGTTCAGCTGAATTTTTAAAAAAATCGCTCTCACGTGGAAGTAGTTTGTGAATGGCGAGATAAATATTCTATGACACTAAAAATAAGGAATTGAGCAGTAATTGAAAAATAAAACTTAGCTGATTAAGCATTATTTGTTTTTCACCAGGTATGAACATAAAACATTTTAAAAGACGATACGAATCCTCCAAAGGAAAGAAGTAATTCAATGATGATGTGGACTCGTGAGTTAAATTGTTTGGTTGTTGCAATTGAAGTTGATGTCGTATGCTACACTAGGTCGTGTACTCAGGCCTGAAGTCTTTGCGGCACCTTCTATGTGCAGGTCAGGTTGGCAACACAACCCAGGCACTGGCGCAGCTCGCGGGTGTCAGTATCCACTTTCCTGACGACAACAACATCGAGATACCCAAAAGTAACGTAGTGACCATCAAGAGCACTGGCGAGGAGCTGGAGGGCCTAGAGGAAGTCCGCGCTTCCATCAGGCTCCGTACGCCGTTGGTTTTCCTTTTCAAATTGACTGGAAGCGCAGGCTATATCACCCTCTCGGCGCCCAATGTGGTGGTGCAGCATGTGCAAACACTCTACGATGTTAAGGTAGGCATTTGGCCTTTTTCCTCAATCTACAGACGGTGCTACTGCTCTAAACTGCACTTCTATGATTGAAATATTATTCAAACATATCATGATTTCCGCTGACCCAAAAACTACAACTGGTTTCACCATGATACCTGGACCCCTGTGTTCAGGGGTCCAGGTGATTCTTCTTACCTGTGGCAAACTGTGAGGGACATGTAAATATTTTATGTTAGAGTATCTTCGAAACAACACCCAAGCTATGAAGAGCTCCATCTGTATGAATATTATGCAGCATCTCCTCGTCTGTTTTTTCATGATCTTTACTTCTCACTTCATGCGTTGTTTTCACACAATTTTCGACTATTTTCATGTTCATATGAGCAGCCATTTTTCATTTGGATAAGCTCCTCTGAATATTTTCGCTTTTTTATAGTTTTGTGATTCGTTACATTCGTGTGTCATGTTTTTTGCTCTCAGTTCAGGAATGTTATAGAGTTCAAGAAAACGACTTTCGATGAAAGAAGTTTCCGTTTGCCGCCTCTAATCATAAGTTAATGATTCTCTTCTTCTTCTCCATGTTTTAACATCTTCTTCTGTCTGAATTCAGGTTTCATGCCTGCTTGTGCTTCTTGTACTTCTCGGTAATGCAGGTGTTTTATAATCAGACAGTACGTTCACTATATTACTGTCAAGTGTTTTGATGCTTTTGCCAACACCTATTCATTGTTTTGATTTAGGAATTCAACAGTCGTTGGAACATCCTGCTCGAATGTTTCCATGTTGTTTTCACTGATAATAGTTAGGGCTAAGGACTGCTGAGGTGCCGTTACCTTTTGTGGCAATTCTTAATCCATTCTTTTAAGTTAAAGGTGAATTTCTACTGTAGAACGTCTAATGTTACCTTGATCAATTTTAATACCTAATAAAAAGCATCTAAGGCGAGTCGTTTCGGATTTTCATGCCATGAACATGTGATGTACAATAATTCTAATGTGTTGCCAATAATTTTCACCCTGTGTATGGGCGTTGGTGTCTTACTAGGCGATAAAGAATTTGTGCTACAAATTCGTTACTAATAAGAGCGCCGTTTTGCAGGTGAAATTGTACCTGAGGAAGGACCCTGAGCCCATGTTCGTTGGCAGCGTGAGCAGTAGCGAGACGGATGTGTCTCAGGTGAAGGAGGCAACACATATGCTCCTCCACCTGTTGTGTGGCTCTAGGGCTGTGAGTATCTATACTGGCGTCTCTTGCTTACGTGTTGCTTAGAAAAAGTTCCCCTCCTACTGGCATTAGTGGTAGAGAATCAGTGTACAGATCCTGTACATTGACGTGATCGAATTGGTGCTTGGATTTCATTCATCATCAGCGTGTTAGTGTCAGGTGGTATTCGGATCGCTCGTGTTGTCGCTATGGTAAAATTTTATGATAGTCCCTAGAATTCCCGTGGGACCAGCGCAGAGGGTGGAATCATCATTTATGCACAGTAGTTGTGAATATGAGCCTAGTGTGAGGATTGGTACCGATAGGACTCGCAAATCATCCTTACATCATCCATCCAGACTGAAAAGTGATGAGCGATTGGTACGAGTTTATGTGACAGCATTTGTTGAAGTATGGTGGAAGATGTAAGTAGAGAGATTTCTTATTCACTAAACATTTTTGAAGAATATCTAAGCCAAAAAGAAGGTGCTAGAGCTACAAATGCATGTGATTCTAACCTCAAAACCGTGTGATACAGTGTATTGTTGTTTGCAGAATCATCTAAACGTAGAGATGGAGATGGAAATCTCGTCGGAACTTCAAACCAATGTTTTCGGGCGCCACGAGACGCTGACGCGCATCATGCAGGCCACGAACACCACGTGAGTTGGTCAACGCCCACCTTGTTCGTAAGACAAAAATGAGTTAGTGCCGCCGCTCTGTTACTTGAAAAAATAAGACTTCATGCATCTAATTCGTTGAAGGATTATATAGCAAATTTTTATTAGAGGGCTTTTTGTACCTACAGTTTTAGTATATCTAACACCACTTCGTCAATCTTCAACTAAGAAATACATCATTATTTAAGAGACCGGTCAAATTCTGGGCCCTGGTGAATGTTATGGGGCCCAGAATTCAAATCAAATATATAAGTCAAATATGGGCCCCAGCGAGACTTTCTGCTGCACTACCCTCTTTCATAGCCTTCTCCTGAGGGCTCAAACAGACCAAAGCACACTGTAGATGAAGTACAGACAAGGGCGCCATTCCTCTCTTGAGTGGTGAACTACAATTACTTGATCTATTTCCGGTTACGACTCAATTACTTATTTACTCAACCATTCATTTCCTGATTGGTTTCGGTCATCGCTGTTTCCTTCGTCAAAACTTACCATCGTCAGGTTGACGATTTCCCTCATTTCTTTTTTGGGAGTGAAATATATACTGAAGTTTATGAAAAACATGTATGAGAAAATGTTCCTGCTTTTTTTTATATATATACCCTAAAGTCATTGATGCTCTTGTTATCATGTTTCACATATTCTTTTGAGCTAAAAACTCAAACGAATCCATGCTGCTCTTGAAGATATACTGTTTCACCTGCCCTTTCCACGCTGTCCAGGATCAGCATGCCCCACGTTGCTGACCCCCGGCTGAGCCCATTCGAGCAAACCACCGTCACCATCTCCGGAGCCATCGATAACGTGTTCGCCGCTCGTCAGAACATCATCGTGAGTTAATCTTCTATTTCTCATTGCCTTGTCATGATTGGTGCAACTTCACATATATTTTGTGAATTCGTGATTCCCCGGATTCTATATCTGGATAATGGTTAGACCTCGTTACTGTCACACCTGAAGAAGTTGCTTTGAGTTATACGCTTCCACGCATATACAGCAAAATAGGCTGTAAAAAACTGACCAGTTCTTTCTTAATCATAATGGCTTACTTCCCAATGTTTTTCTCCCCCAAAGAATATATTGCGTTCGCCACAGACAAGATTGCAATTATTTCTCTTTGTGCTTTTGCTAATTTGTTAACTCTCAAGTGATCTATTGTCTCTGCTAACATCATTCGAAAACAAAAGCGTCGCAGACTCATACCTGAAGGTCTGGTCTTTCTGCATGGTCGTTGCATAAAGGGCGTTGCCCGTTCCTCTCGTCTGCAGAGTTGTGCTTTACTCAATCGAAGTTGCAGAATTATTCGACTTAAGATGTGCTTAGCTCTCCTCCCTCGCATTAGTGCTATAGCGCCCTGCAGCGATTATAGTGATGCGAAGAGCTCATGATAGCGGAGTACCGTTAATGTCGTACAATCTAATATTTGGCTCCATTTTCAGTTGTATCAATTGAAGCGTTGTTTGCTGTACAGGGCTCACTGCCAATCACTCTCAAGTTTGAAGTAGCAAGCAACTCGGTCAACTGGGAGGCCGTAGATCTGATCCAGCAGTGCCCCAACCTCGTCATCTTCCTCATGCCTGCACGTCCTGACGGATGTCGCTCGGTTTACATCCAGGGTGCTGAGAAGAATCCAGGTCAGTGCTACGTGGTGTTGCTTCTGTATTGTTGTTCGTGTGTTGTTGTACGTGTGTTGTTGCTTTCATGCTGGTGCTTATTTTTTCATTGCTTGTGTTCGTTAGTTTGGGTTTGTGTGCTATTTGAATATTATTGCTTGAAAGTTATCTGTGCGCTGTTGTGTGAGTTCCTGTTTGTGGGTTACTTCAACTTGCGTGTTGATATTTGGGTTATACTGTTTCTGTTGTTGCTTGTGCATGTTCTTTCGAGCAGGGTGGTATTTCTGCGTTGTTGTTGCGTCTGTTATTGTAATTGTGTAATAGTATGCCTGTAGTTCATGATCGAATTGTTATTCCTTGCGTGCAGTTGTATGAGTGATGATTTTGTACGATGTTCATTGTTTGGTCATTTGTGTCTAGTTGTTCCATGTGTGGTGTTGTTTGAGAGTTGTTGCTTACAAGACATTGCTTGTTGTGAGTCATTTCATAACCCCCTACGGATAATACTATTCAAAACAATGATTATTTATGATGGAAAATTTGGAAGAGGCTTCAACTGTCTATAACCGAGCCCGCTTAGAACATTTTACAGCACGCACTACACTGACATCGAACTTCAACGACTGACCAAACGACTTCGAACGTGTATTCGGCATTCATTATCGGGTAAAATGTAGACGTCGAAGGAAATTCGCCCCTTTTAAAATCTTCCTTAGTCATTTTTTGATCCCGTTTTAGAAAAATTAGATATCACGTTAAAAGCGCCTCATATAAATATTCATCGTTTTATTCATTGAGGACAGGGTCTGAATACGTAATTATAGTGTACGGATTCTTGCTGCAGAATTTCGTTTGGAACAGTCGTGTAACCAGCATATAAGAAAGAGCGCGTTTCTTAAATGGCAGAGACTGAGGCATTCTTGAATGGTTTGGGAGATATTATGGGTGTTGAATTAAACCTCTTTGCCTGTCTTTTTGTGACGACGAGAGACAATCTTGACTAAAACCTCATCCATAATTAAGATATTGAGTATTAACTTATATGTAACACCAAGTGCACTATTCATTTCTGTGACCCTAAATTCATTGCGAGTCTGGAAAATACATATCTGTGATCGTCAACGAGAGACCAACGAGCGAGCTGATCGTCGTGTAGTATTCACCTGTTTCCACGTTGTCCATGTTATTTCTGTGTCTTATTCACGCTGATAATCTTTATTTCGGTAGGCTTGTCTATGATGAGCGAGTTAATTTCGAAATTTATTCCACCCAGACGGTAAATTCATGTTGTAGTTAAGGTTGTCTTGTTTCAATGCATGAAATAGATTTCCAAGTTGACATTGTTTTTTCAACGGACATTTTGCCAATTTTCATGAACGAGAACGATTGTGTAGCTATCTGGTCTGTGTGGTGATTTGTGTGTGTTTGTGAGTACTAGTCCGCGTGCTAAGTGCTTAATTGTGTAGGATTGCTTGTGATTGAGGGGGCTTGTGCGAGTTATTGGTCATGTGTGCCAATTTAGGTATGTTTTGTTGCATGTGTGTAGCGTCTGTATACGTAGTTGTTCATGCGTGTGATCCCAGTCGAACTTTTTACCCGCATCATTGATTATAAATTATACATATTTATCATTCATTCGTTCCACCGTGAATTAATGTTTTGAGCTTGCATATTGTGTTGGTGGTTTATAATGTAGTGGTGGGATTTTGTACCAGTGTTTTTTTCATAGTGGTACTATATTCCAATACAAAATTGAAGAGGTACTATAGTGATGTGGGTTTGGAGTTTCGATACACCTCTGCTATCTGCTAACTTAATACTGTCAATGTTTTCTAAACTTCTGCAGTTCATGACAATTGGAATGTAATAAAATATATTTTTATTGGCTGAATTTCCCAGAGAAATATTTATGTTTTTATAATTCGATCACAAGTATCTAGCTTAAATTATTTATGTAGTTTAGCCGTAGTTAAGCTTGTGAATCATTTTTTTGCATAAATGTTGAAATTAATATTTATTTTTGCAGTTTTTACGCTTCATACGACTCTTTTCATGTTCATATTATCAGCCGTTGATCATTTTAATAAGCTCCAGCAAAAATTTTTGCTTTTTTGAAATTTACAATTTAAAAAAAACATTTTGCTGCTTGTTTGAATATCACGTAAATTGCTAGTTATTCCTGATTGCATTGAAGACAGTTGTGCTACCATTATAGCCATTCGGCAGACATTGTAAATGAATATTTCCCAGTACAAGAGTGAACACTCGGTCCGCTCGCAATGGTTCTTGCTGTGCTGTTGCGACAATGACACTAATGAATGCGACTGCCTGTGCAGCGCTCATTTACGAGGCGTGGAAGCTGGTCACCCGGAGCGACAAGAAGCTGCCGTCCGTCATGATCCCTTCGTCCTACCACATCGCTCAGGTGCAGCTGCCTTCGCCTCTCACCGGCCCAGGTCAGTGCCGCTGTAAACGACGGGCGTTTGCGACTGAATTTTCCTTTATTATCAGTTAGGTTTTCTTATTTCTTCTAAAATAACCAGAGATGTTGCTAAGCTACTAGCTTTTCTAATTTGACAGTGATTCCCCTAAAAATTTAACTAGGGCTAACTCTGAAAAAAATTTGCTCTATAGTGATAATTATAATTTTGCCCTGTCACCATAAATGATTGTAAATGAAACTTTACTGCATTTTGTCGTTCATCGCAAACTTCTGGTTTTTTACGCTTTGTAATGATTTTTCGACAATTTAGCAGCGCTGTCGGGGTTGACTGCCGGCTATCCAGCGAGCTTCTTCGCAGCCCCTGAAGGCAACGTGTTCAGCCCGAGCAGCCGCGCTTATTTCGGCCCCAAACCCTCCAGCGGCGGCTGGCTGAACAATAATTACGTCGGCCACAACGGCAACTTTTCTGGCGTCTCTTCGATAGGTCTGTGTGCGATGCTCCCAGCTGACGATCACAGAGCGGACGCGTGTGTGAATCGCAAACTTCAGCACCGCATCAGTCCACATCTCGTGCATCAACAAGCTGTTCTAGCTAGAACACATGAATTACGTCCAGTGCAGGACTTAAACCTGCACCTCTCGTCACCGGGTTATGTTTTGAGCGCCGCAGTCGCCGAGAGCGTGTTGGAGCCAACCCCTACCTGCTCTATGCGTCATAGTTCGGAGGCGGTAGGCGTGTCCAGTGTTTCTGAGGCAACTTTATCGAGCAACATGGCGGTATGCTCTCTAAGCGACGTGGCATCCCGTTATGCTTCCAATGGGCTTCGTCGAATGACTAACGATTCATCACCTGCAAGTAACTCTCCTGTAAGCGCTCATAGCGCAGTCTCTGAGATTGACTTGAACGATAGCGGCTCGTCCGAGAATCTCATAGGTAATAGTCTATTTGTTAATAGTGAAGAACACGTAACCTATGGTGCATTCCGGAGACCGCCGACTTAATAAGCAACTTGATTTCACTGTTGCCGAGCAACAATGCACAGGAAGACTGTTGCAACTCTAAAATGAACAAGCAGTTGCGGCTCGGACATCTCAGTTTTGACCGCGCTGTTGCTTATTAGTTATCTCTCTTACCCATCTCTTATGAATAAATTGTAGTGCTTCTGTACGTTGAGAAGTTCGAAAACATTCATATTTTTAAATTCCTTTGGAAGATTCTAGATGAAGAAACTGCAATATGGCCGGGCGCGCTACGATGGTTCCTTGGGGGGTTTCAGCGTGGGTAAGGCGTCCGGCCATAAATGGGTATGTAGCTGAAGCCCCCTGAGGGGTTTGGCTGCACAGTAGTTTGAATGTACTGTAGTATATACAAAATGGGGGACAATTAAAATCTTGAGTAATAATCAAATCATGATCATATAATTTTTGATGTTCATATAATGTTGATGTTCACCTTACGTGGTAAATCGGAAGAGCCTGATACTGATTAAATTGTGTGACCTTCGGTGCGATATAGTTTGAATAACTGAAGCGCCAGCAAACCTATGCTACTATTACTACATGTGTTTTTTTTAAATAAGCCTTATTTCTTGTTAAATTCCATCAGACCAACGTTTTTGTATGGATCTATATGTACTGTTTCTACTATAGTCCTGTAAATGTTTTTAGACAGTTTTTAGTGTAAATTAATTACTAGTAAATTTAGATCAATTACTTGGGTTGGTTTTAGTGGTTGTGTTTTGATTCTTTTTTTTTTTTTGGCTGTAGTGAAAACATAGTTTAAAAAGATCCCAGACGAAAAATTTAGACCATGACAGAAATTGTTGGAGTTATCTTTATGAAGTCTGTCTCTTGAATTACGAACCGCTAACACCTTAAAGCTATACTATGTACTAAACTTCTATAGGGCTTACCGTGCGAATTAACTTAGAAGGGACTTTTGTGTGGAACTTTGAACTCTATGTCGCTAATATGGTCTTGACTACCAAAATAATATATTACTAGATAGATGACGGTTTTTGTTATTCTTAGAAACTGTCACGGTGATCTGTGCCGAGAGGAATTCAAAAAAATTTGAAAAATTTTCTGCGTTTCAATTTTAATTACACGGTTGAAGGACTAGTTTAGGTTAGATGTGTAAGACGTCAACTCCTCATGCTATCGCTAATATTGTGAAGCTCACTACATTGCCATAATAGTTTCAATATTATGGATGGCAGTTGACGCTATTTGTCTATCGTTAAGGCTCGTCGCACAGCTGTGCTGATGCGGAACTTGTATGTATTTATACAGGAACGTTATTTGTATTTTTTTTGTTGTCAGCTTCATACCCATTTTGTTTGTATATTAAGAATTGCCCTCTCAGTCCTCACAATCACATGAAAGATAAATAGGACTGAGGAAGTGAGTTATTTTTCTGACTAAAGACAGAAATCTGGTAACTTTTGTCTGTGTTTGTGCACACGTACATGAAGCGGTAGAGGCCTTCGTGACAACTTCGATCGACTGTAAATTGATAGATAATTGAATATTAGAGATTATATCCTTTAGATGAAAAACTGTGACAAAGGAAACAGAAATGAGGAGATGGAAATGTAATCTGGACTAAACAAGAGTAATCGTAGAGAATTGAAATCATTAAAAGTTTCTGTTCTTTCTATGAGAACGTCTAGTGTTTCTTCGATTGCAATTGATTATCAGTTCTCTTAACTGCTAAACGTCAGTTAACCCCGGGTGAACTCATGCAGTCGAGATACCGAGTTACTCACAATTAGATTAGTTGGATACAAACTTCTACTTGTTCAAGGTTGGTTGGCATTGACTTTGGAAATATAGCTCAGGTGACTTAAGATACAAGGACTGCTGCGTGATGCACACGTGTGTCTCGCACCTGAATGCCCCACTGTCTCACGTATTTGTCATACAGCTAACATGCTTCTCGGACTCATATCTGTCTCGCTTACCCGTGTCAGTCATCCATGAAATCATGGTGAATGATGTCATCTCCTGCATTGTGTTTTCTATTAGCTTTTGTTTTTCATTTTGTGTTCATGCACATTGAATCCTTCCTTCAAATAATGTGCTTTTATTTTTTTTTACTATTACAGTTTCATCATTCATTTTATTTTTTTCCCCATTTAATTGCAACTACCTTGTAACCACCTAATCCATAGAGCCTCTAAATAAATTGGTTCCAGGTCTTTCGTACATTTTCTGCGTATGCGACAGATTCGTAAGTGGTGTCTGTTACTTTGAAATGATTGTCAATTTATACACTTTTGTTCCCTACATTTGGATATGATGCTCGCATGATCCAGCAGCTCGTATTATCACGAAATTTTACTTCAAGACCTGGATGGCGGTCTCGTAATGGCCGTCAGAGGGCGGATGCTGCTCTTGCTGCTTGTGCTCTTGATGTCCTCCCCAGTTGAAAATCAACGCAGTTTTTTGATGGTTTCTTGACGTTTTTGTCAGAAGTTAATGGCGCCGAAGCACAGTGGCAGCGCAGTGCAGCGGTCGCTACGTCCGCTTTAGGGACGACAATCTCTGCCGAGGCTGTCGCCGGCACTCACGCGAACATCTGCTTAGATCTGCCCTAAGAATTGCTAGAGGCCGCTGTGGCCACGACTCAAACGTTCAATGAAAAAATGCTCCACACAATCGAACTCTCTGCCAAGACGTGCCCGACATTTTCAGGCAGTTTTTTGGTAGTTCTTGGCAGATAAAAACCATAGAGTAGAGCATTGAATAAACCTGAAATAATTTAACCCTTTCGGTACTAACGGCTACTCCAGTGCCAAGTTTGCTAGTGCTTCCAATTTAGGGCATATAACCTAGTTTTAATGTAATTTAACTAGTGAGGGAATATTTTAGAGTAAATAAAAAACTTAGGGAAATTGAAAACAATCATTAAACTAGTTTTTCAACAATTCCAGAAACCTGCACGTGTAAATTACCATAGGTTACCATAGGACCCTGTAATTACCAAAGGACCCTGTTGCATAGGCTCGCGTATGTTCATGCTACAGGGTCCGTGCAACACATTCAATACCCTTTCCATTGCACTTGAACAAGTTTACTGAACTTTGTTTATATTTTATAAATTCGGGCAAGAACTCGTAGATAATTTCTTCGTAAATACAAAAACCTAATTATCAACATCAAAAATTTCTGTCGCCAAGCAAAGAGCTTCAAAGATTGAAAATTTTTAAAAATTAAAATAATGAAGTAGGCACTTACTTAAGCTGAAAGCATCCACATTAGGACAATTTCACTGACAATTCAGGGTAACGACAACTTTTTCCCCTGCAAGTTTTTACCCAAACCATTAGAATTATCGTACCGAAAGGGTTAAAGTGGTTCTGCAACGATATAGAACAAACCACGAAAATTATAAGCTATTTTTGTGCTAATTCCTTGCACACAAAGGCGAATAAAAGAACGTCAATGTAGTAAGAGTATTACTGAACTTAAATACTGCAGCTTTAATCCACATATTATATTCCTTAGGCTCTGTTATGTGTGCTCTAGCGGAAATTCTATCTTCACTTCGGCACGCATAGGAACGGAAGGCGTAGGGACACCAAGAAGAACACGTGGTTTCTTCGGTTTTATTTCAAAGGTCCGTTGCCTCCGTAAGACTGCACAACACAGGTCAGGTATGATTCAGACTCGGGCCAGCAATTGCATGACAAGAAAATCCTAATTTATGATCATAGTTGAATGATGAATTAATGTATATGGTACTGCATACGAGAAAGGAATTTCATCCTTCTAAGGTATATGAAAGTTAGCTGAGTAAGACACGAAGAACGGCTAAATAATGTTAGAACTAGGTATGATATTCTAGTGACAGAATTCATAACACAATATTCATTATTACATAAGAAAGTTTTAGCCTCCCTTAACCACAACAAAGATGTTCCAAGGTAGGAAAGAGGAAGGCACCATTTATATAGCACCGCACAACAAGAAAGAAAATTCATACCTCGAAGGTACACGAGAAACAGCTGAGTGAGACATAAGAGGCAATTGAATAGTGCTAGCACTAGGCATGATATTCTAATGACAGGGGGCAATGAGAGAGAGGCCATGGGACGTTATCCTGGTAGGATAGTAGCACATAAAAAAGGGGATTCGCCGCCCTGCTAACAACGTAGCACAATGACGATTCATAACGCTATTATTATTATTATATAATAAAGTTTTAGCCTCCCTTAACCACGACAAAGATGTCCCAAGAGAGGAAAGAGGAAGGCACCATCTAGCATGGAGTTGGGGGAACGCGGAATCTATGCACAAGGTGCACAGGAACAGTAAGCTAGGAAAGAAGTTCATAAAACAAGAAAGGTTTCCGTTGCATTCTCGACATAACAATCTGACAATACCCCAAAATACTTACAGACGATGGGGGGAAGGTCCCTCACTTTAGATCTGGAATAGCCTATTTTAACGTATAAAATAAGCGACTACTTTGTCTTTTTCTTTACTCTACCTGCGGAAAAGGGACAGAAAAATTAGGTCTCTGACGCAGGGACAAGCTGAAAGGTAACAGCGGACTAGTACTACAGCCTATCCAGCCGCAGAATCAGACTTAAGATACAACAGATCGGCTACTGCAAAATCCTATTATCAAAAATAAAAGCGGCTATCTCATTGACCAGCCTAATGCTAGAAAAGTTTTGACACGCCTCGCTAATATTCAAATCGCTTAATTTAAACACAGAGCAGCAAGTACACATTTATCAACGTCGCTCTGAAAACACAAATCACATGGGCTAGTGGTCTCAAATTTCTGCGCCTATTCTCAGTCTACTGAGAATGCCGTAACTTTAGGCTTCCACCTTACTGACTGGCGCAACTTGCCCAGCACAGCTCATAGGTGAGAAGCCGACCGACTGACATATATTTTACTTTATTTCATATCTTTTTATTAATGAATATTTTAGAAATTACAACACAAAGACATGAAAAATCATGTTTCCAAAGTTGGTACAAAGTTTAGCACGATGTGTTATTGTAAATTTCTCAATATCAACGACTGATGTCTAATCCATGAAAGAACCACAACATAGTTTGTAATTTTAATACACAAATCTTTAAGTAGTGTAGCAGTGGTTGATTTGTATTCTCAATTAAATATAAAGTTGTGTTATTTTTGTGTTAACCTATGAAATGTAATAAACTTAAAATAAAATCATCTGTGTCAATTCAAATGCATTGAAAGGTCAGACTCTCCATGTTACATTTACTGCCTATGACACTGTTTACAATGTTATATTTACTTTCTATGACAACATAGCTTACATGGCTTGACTATTATGCAAATATTGCTGAGCAAAAAGAAAAAAACATTTGGACGTTAATACAGAATCACTTGGAGCAGTGAAAGAAAAAATAGGAATCAGTTCATCAGTTAAAACCACACATTCGGTGGTCTGCTAAATTACTATCGACCTAGAATTCAACTTATTTCTAAGCATTACACTGCAGCACACTAGCTATGAAACGCACTAGATTCACAACCTCACGACGGCTAGTCTGGCTCAATGAGGGTAGTTCACCGGCCGCCAGAAGCATCCTCGAATGCTCTAGAAGCCGGCTGTTCACCGCTATCAAAACACAAATATACTTGATAGCGAATAGATAAATATAGCTAGTTCGAGAATACGTTTTGACTAATAAGCTTCAGACACGTAATCACATTGATTATCACACAAAAACTTAAATTATCCGGGAAAGCACTGTTGTACCACGAGCACTTCAACCAAATAGAACGCTGGCGTCAGTCTTGCGAACCAGCGCGGATCCGCAGAATGTTGCCGAAAAGGACTTCCCAAATTTCGTGTCTGGTAAGACGCGACACTCCCCCCCTTTGGTGGCTTTGGCCACCAATAACTGCCTTCGGGGTGGGGGGGGGAGCTGGGTAAGGGCTAGTTCAGTGGCGGGGCGCCCCACTCGACGTGCTCATCGCAGTCGTCTCGCCCCGCGGGACGCGTCAGTGTTGTCTTCAGCGACGGGTGGGTGGCCTTCCACCTGCTGCGCGGGTGTGGCTCGTAGAGGAGTCCTCTCTGCTTCCCCGACCAACGTCGAACTTTCCGTCGCTGGCGGGTGGTGGACCTCTGGAGGGGTCCTGGTGTTGTCTCCTGGTCTTTCTCGACGCTGCCCGGCATTCCTCGTGCGTCGGCGAGTGCGTCATGCTCGTCCCGATGCTTCGGATTCCGACGGCAGCTTGTCGCGTAGACGGTACTGAGAGGCTGGTTAAGGGAAGATGGAGGTGGGTGCTTGGCGTTTCCTGGAGGGTCGGGAGCCGCGGGGCTGCCTCCCCCTTTGCTTGGCCCATTCTGTCGAGCTCTCTTATCAACAGATGTGCGCTCAGCATGGTGCACGTCGTACTTTCTCTTCAGATCACCAGGGTACGGAAGCTCCCGTTTCAGTCTCTTCTTGGACTTCGGTGATGCGCTGTCTGGATCGCACCGAGCGTCCATTTCATCGTTTGTTGCTGACTGGTTGATAAATCTCGTCGTTGGCGGGGCTTCCACTTGATTGTCTTCCTCTGCCCTTGTGTTTTTCATCTTTTCAGGGTCTCCGCGATCGTCGGGGGGCCGCGGATGAGAGGTTTCATCGCTGTGCTGCTGGGTAATAGCGTCTTCTCTTGAGAACGGTTCAAGGCACGTCTCCGGGCCGCACTGGGTCCAAGCTCGCAGGATTTCTACACCGCCCACCCCTCTCCCTCCACCTCCGAGCAGCTACTAAAGTTGCCATTCTCGCAAATTATTGAACTATGTAGCACTACTGAGGTTTATTAACCTGTCTGTTCGTTATGTAGTTATTATGAATCACTGCAATATAACCACTAAAAGTACTTAGTAAGTAGATATTACAACGGAATACCAAATTTGACCTGTATTAAATCCTTATAAACAGTTTTTACAACGACCGCTGGTGTTTGGCTATTCGACCCTCCATCTCGGCACGCAAAACAGGCATTTTTAAACTTTTTTAAGTTAACCTCAAACTAACTGAACTTGGCCTAACCTAACCCAACCTAACCTAACTTAGTCTAACCTCTTAACCTAACTTAACTTAACCTAACCTAGATTAATTTAACCTAACATTTCTGTAGCTGATTGGTGGTGGTGCTGTAGCTGGTTGGAGGTGGAGGGAGAGGGCTGGGCGGTGTAGAAATCCTGCGAGATTAGACCCTGTGCGGTCGGGGCACTTTTGAAAAATAATTTTGACACGTTTTGAAAAATAATTTTTCACGAAAATTTAAATCATTCTACAGGCGTATAATACATACCATATATTCCGCAATAGTAGTAGAATTTTTTAAAAATAAGAACGACCTAATATCAATGGTAACTTTCTAATAAAATTCACTTTGAAAAAAGGGGGGGCCCGCTGCCCCATGTTACCCTATGGTTCTGCGGGATGTTAAAGGGTTGAAGTCGAATTCGATGTGGCTCTTACTTTGGAGGTTTCTCATTCATTTTCACGCACAAAATTATACCTGACCATGATTATGAAAATAATAACAGAATGACAAAATGATCATTTAATTGTGCAAGTTCATCATGACGTCGATTTTTTTATCGTCCAGATGAGGTTTCTCAAGAATTGCCTTCTTACTACCATATTGATCATGTCTGCAGAAAAGATATTCGAGAACAAGGAAGAACAGAAAGTAGTCACGCAATGCTTATAAGTACTTCGTACAACACGATCAGAACAATGAAATAAACATTTATGGTGATGAGCTAAAATCGCAATGCTTTTTATCATAAAGCAGCTCTACGTGTTGAGTGTTGCGAACACACTCGCAGGCGATGGGGAATATCGTCATATTAGTGTGTTCACCAACATCTTTGACAATATTTGCATGTATCCGAAGATTTCATTTTACATTTTAGATCAATGATTTTACCTCTGAGAGGCAGGGGTTGTGAAATAAAAAACCTACTGTTGGGTCAGTTTCGAAAACCTTTATGACGGTTTAGAAGGAAGTTAATGCAAAAGGGCACTTGCATTCACCATTTTAATTTTCTAATTCATTCTTTATTTTTCGGAATGTTTACGTACATTGGTAATATCGAAATATAAAGAAATGATGGCTAGAAATATAAAGTTGGTAGTTATTACATGAAGATGCTTGAGGGAAAATAGAGGTTGTTTGCTTTGGTGTTTTACACTCTCTGGTACGTATACATATAATAAAAGCTAACTTGCAAGTAATCTTATCACAAGCAAGCAAAGGTTTTTCAATCCTCAAAACAATGTAGCGGAATAAAATTTCGTTCGCCTTTGTGCGTATGTAATGCAGCATACATGCAGTTGTCATTTCTAAAATGCCAATTGATGTGCTTTGTTGGTCTGGAATTCTTTCACTGATTGCGAGCGTTCTTTGCGCTAAGGAAGTATGTTCAGTCAAGAACGTGATACTGAGATAACTTTTTGCCCAGTGTTCAGATGATCTGTAGTTCATAAAATATCTCTGCTCCGACGTGAATTGTGATTGTAAAACAACAAGAGGGCGTAAGATTGGGGGGGGGGGGAATTATTTTTTACAACTGCACTGGTTGAAAGAGGAGAACGCGTTATGGGCTTCATGAATGAGGAACCGTGTTTATATAGAAGTCAGCACTGGGCTCATTTAAGAAAGAACAGGCATGACCGTTTTACTTCAGTTTATATTTGCTTAAAATATGAATTTAAAAACTCACACATTTTTTACAACTCTCAACGAAGGTATTGAGGTATGTTTCTCCACATTAGGCTGCAACAGTTCAGAGGCCATAGTTATAAGGTTCGTATATCCATAACCGGCATCTCCGGTCAAGCATACTTCCTGCACGATGACAGAACAGTAAGATTCCAATTATTTTGAAGCAAGTTTTTCACACCTGAGATTTGGATGTGTTTTGGTCAAACAGAAAGCCGCGATTTTTCATTTTCATGGTTTTCTCTTTTTTATTTTGATCATTCAAAAGTAAGGCATTGTTTAGTTTGCATTTAGTTTTGTCAGTTTGGTCACACCACGATTTCAGTCTGCCCGAGAGTCTCTTAGCGTTGATGTGCGTCGCCATCATGCCATCATATCCGTCCCCCTTTAGATCTCTCACCGAGTATGGTATTTTTCACATTTCGAGTGAACTGGTCTCCATTCGTTGCTGGCTACAAGAAATAAGATAATGTATGGTTTACACCTAAATTTTCGATTGGAATTGCCAAAGAGACTTTTTAAAAAACTCTCGCATCTGTTCTAGAAAGAAGTTTTGAAACATGTGGTAGTTTTCAATCGGTTTTGAAAGTTACTTATACGATTTGAATTTTTTATTGCGCTTTAATCATTAATCGTTTCCTATATGCGTCTCATATTTGTTCACAGTTGATTCTTCTTTACATAGGGTATCAGTTATGCTTCAGTAATCTATGTCCAAAAGCAAACCGCAAACAATATTTTGTAGATCAATTTGATCTGTTCATTTTATACTCACGCAAACAATTTTTTTTCTCATCTGCTCAGCTCTTAACATTTGTTTTTGGTCTCTAAATAATTAGCTTTGGTTTAGTGTGTTTAGTAAGTTAACGGTGCGCATTCCTATCGGGCTGCTGTAAAAGGGCATTGGAAATTAAGACTTAAACATTGGAGTTGGTAATGCTTTGAATTTTTGATCCTGGCCGATCCTGGCCGATCCTTGAATTTTTTTATCCCTGACTGTAAATTTTCTTATCTTTTTCAGTTAAATTTTGGATCTTCGTATGTTAATTTTTTGTTCTAGGTCTGTTGATTTTTTATCCTGGTCGAATATTTTTGTTAGAGAAAAACCAGAACTGTCCAAGTTCGAGGGTTTTTAGAGTTAGTTTAACATTACGATTATAAGCTAATAAACTTATTTTTTTAACTCGATGTGTATCTTAAAACTTTTCGTTCGTTGGTCAGAAAATTTTCGAGTAGCTGAAACGGTGAGGACAAATATTCCTAACTAAAATCAGTAATCTCAAAAAATATATAGCTGTATATGCAACGAATTGTGGTGTCTAATTGATACAGCTGATGCGGATGCTAAAGCTCTGTTTTCGCCAGCAATTCAGTTGTGCGCGCATTAAACGTACAGCATCATTTAAGATGTACCTGGTCAGCTGCTTGCCCAAGGCCATAAGCTAATCCTTGCTCCATTGTCTATAGACAGAAGCGACTATGCTAAGCTGTTCTTAAGAAATGAATGTTAATTCTAAAATTTCACAGTCGATACCATGGTGCCTGATCCATAACATAAGAGGTCATCTGCCAGCTGACACGTGGGGGAAATCTTTAATTTTTTAGCAAGCTTTTTAACGTCAGAAGCAAAATTTATGGATGCGAGAGAGGATCAAAGCACGATATATTTTACGTGGGAGATGGTAAGTTCACACCTTGTTGAATAAGAAGAATATGAAAAATTTATTCCGATTACAAAAAATCGTAAGGTATTCGAGAGTAAGAACAAAGCCAAAGTATATACGAGTGGAACACAAACTGAGCCCTCAATGATTTTTGTTGGGAGCCCTCTCATATTAGAAACAGAGAAATATGCGGCAATTGTTTTTGCAGTCTCACAGCACCTCTTTCAGTCCCCATCAGAGGTCCGGTCTAATGGAGAAAAAAATAGAGCAGAACCACTACAAGGGAGCTATCGACGTCAGTCATTCGAACGCACCTGCACATCAGTTTCAACTTCGGTGTCCTGTCCTGCGTCATCGTTACAGCCTGCCAATTATGTTCTTTGCTCCTGGAGATTTTCTATTCCTTTTCGCTCAGTTGCCTTAGTGTTATTAGGTATGTACACTAAATTTCTCTGATGTAGTCTATTATTTTAGTAGAGGTGCTTTGCGTTGGAGTCTGAGGAGAAAATAGAGATCCCGCTTCAAACCATCACCATCTGTGAAATTAAGAAATAAGAAGATGCGCGACCATTTTCTTCAATAAATGTTTGTTTTGTTTTTAGAGATTTATTTTCAAGATTTCTGAATTCGTATAAAAAGATTTATAACTCGAGAATAAATTAATGTACTCCATGGTATTGGAAAGAAGCCTAACTAGTTTAAAATAACCACTTTCCAAAGACATGAATAGTATATCACAGGATATAGACTATGCCTTCATCTTGTACCATATTAACTGAAAATTCCTTAAATTCTACGTGCTTTCATGTCTGACAGTATGTGCGTGTTCTGACATGTCGCAAACATGTACCAAAGAAATTGAATATCCGGACTTACTTCATTAATTCTCCCTGACAGGTGACAGCTTAGGGTTCCATAGAAAGACTAAATGCCTGCGCTTGCCATATCACCCTACTGAGATAAACTATCATCTAACGCTTATAGTCACAGGTATTGGAACTGATCAGCGATACAATTCACCAACATCGTTCAAAATTTTGACTCGGGGTTCTCATACTATGACCAGTTCATGATTCGAAAATAAGCTGCTATTTTATTTTCAGTTGAGGTTTAACTATCCGTTTTTGCTCAGCAAAGCAATTAAGCGAAGAAAGAGTAAAATTAATGTGCGAGGAGAAGCACGAGGGGGCAAAATTTCAGTGTTTTGTTTGTACAGCTCACTACACAGCTAAATGAAAGAATAAGCCTCTCGAAGTTACAAAAATATTCGACATGGTCATGAAGAAAAAAAAAATATGAAGACTTTCGTGCAGTGGTCTGTTGCAGGTGAAAAGGAACTCCCCCATGAGAGAAAGATGCGAACTAAAGAGAAGGCCAACTAATTAACGAACTTGAAATCCTCGACAGACTTCTGCAACAAGTATTGCTATGTATTTAGTAGGTAATGAGAGTTACCTACGAGGAACATTAGTACCCAAAGGAAGGCTGACGAAAACAGGCACAATCAACAAGCATGATTCTCTGACAGTAGCTCATAGCTGTCCCGAAGGGCGCTAAGTCCCCCAAAGGAGCTGAAGGATATTTCCGTTCAAGGCATTCTCCCGGGGAAGATTATGACTAAAATATGCAAGCATTTAGTACGATGTTTTCTGTAGCTGTTGCAGACGACACTGAAATGCGTTTCTTAATTCTTGGCTTCTCAACGCCTGCAGTAAGGCCCCGTTAAGGCCCCTCGTAAAAGTCTACTGATTAGTCTGGTCGTTGAGCACTGGTTTTCAGCAGAAAAACAAAACCCCTGCGTCTAAAAGCATAAAATGCAAGACTCAAATAGTCAAATGCCACTCTCAATAACGAATTAAGGACATTAGTTACAGTAATCTGAGATTGTTCATTTTTATCGCTGAGCGTTAAAAGGATGAAAAATATAATAGGAAGATGACATTAATCCACTCATTAATCAATAAGAGAAAATCCAAAGGAAATTTCACGAGTAATTTTGTGTCTGCAATATACAGTTCGATTTTATCATGCAAATAATATGGAGTAATAAAGCACTTGATCACAACAATTGGTCGCTCCAGTCAAAGTGTCCAACAAATCTGAAACGCTCAACTTGTCAGTCTTTAATTCCCGAAAATCTGAGAAATAGGCTATTTAAATGAAATACCAAAGAGCTATTGCTGTTTATCAGCATGACATAAATATTCAGAATGTTCGGTGTGGTACGAGATCAGAAAAACAATTTTAGTTCATAATAAATTGATAAAACGTTTCTGTTTTGTTAAAATTTTACGATAAAAACTTGCACTTCATCATGCACCACGGCCAACAGAACACAATACGGGTATAAAGCTAGGACTGGCGGCTCAGCACCCCTAGAGCTCTTCCTCACTCGTAGTAAAATTTTGCCAAATTTAACGCTGCAGTGTCTGGATCAAGAGGTAACTGTGTTCTGATGATCTGTGAGTTCTGATGGCTTAATTATTTTGAAGGTGAAAGTTACGACACCTGAAAATCATTGTCACTACCCCATCTGGATGGCGGGATAAACACAACTTCGAAAACTTGAGCGGAGATCAGCCCGAACAAAAACCAGTGTTCACTCAAATTTAATAGGTATATAACATAATGAGATATTATTGAACAATAATATATTATTCGCACTATTTAAGCATAATATATCTTTTACGAGCGCTTTCGAGTCTTCAAAAAATGTCATAGACTGCATACAATTTTAAAGGGACGTTGAGAATGTTTATCTTCATGGCATATTTGTATTGGTTCATGTGAAGGGTTAGCTTCTTGACACACTAGATAAGATTAGATTAGTCTGGTAAAGCGTCTCTAACTACAACAGGTGTGCCAAGGAGAGAAAGGATGAAGGCACTCTTTAGTAAGGAGTTTAAGGAGAACCAAACCTATGCACAAGTTATGTTCCAACACAAAATCTGCGCCGCATGGAAGTAGCAAGTTCAGTAAGTTTATGAAAGAAATTTAATTTTGAAGTGAGGAGAAGTGCTATAAAACAGAAGTTTGTGAACTGAAAAAATGGACCTGACCAAAACATCAACTTACTCTCTTTTAACAAAAAAAATGCCAACCTAACCTTCGCCCAGAAAGGTCTCATTTTTTATGGGGGGAGTGCTAATGATTATTGATATGCTTCAGTTACATACCCCTGAGAGATGTTGATACACTGTAGAGCACCCTAGGACAAACATCCTCATGCAGTGAAAGTGAAGTTCAGAATGCGCAGCTCATAAAAGAAATAGCGAAGGGTTGTTTTTAAATGATAAGATTCGTGGAATGCCAATGCGAAGAGTAATAAGCCCAGAATATACTCGTTGTATGGAGATTTTTTGAACACTCGGACCTTTTTTTCATTTCTCAGAGCGACTACGAGTTTTCAGAGCGAATAATCTCAGCAATGTCCCATAACGTAATTTTCGTTTGAGAATTCATTTTTTACTTCGAACACTATAAACAACACTACTGGAATGTGACCAGAGTAAAAAATGATTGTGGATGTAAGATTATCTCTTCAGAATAAGAAAGGTCACCTTCCTTTTGTATAGCGTGAAAAATCGAGTCCGAAACAACGACTTTTACCTGTAATTGTTTTAAGTACGATGAGACCGATCGTCTGGAGTAGCTTATGAAGAAGCGGAATATTGAGTTCCCAGGAGCAGGAAGTAGTTGGTGTTCAGTGATGATCGTGCTTCAGACCAGATTCAATAGATGATTTTTACGGCAATATTTCAGGAGTCTCCTTCGAAAATTCTCTTGCACAACACTAAACAGACTTTGCTGTTCTCCGAGCGTATGATGAACTTTGTTTGATTTTGAACGGTTTGGTCAGCGCCGAAATAATGCTGAGCTGTGTATCGCTTCACTTTTTATGACGCGCGTATTTCTCTTGATAAAATTCTCCGCCAAGGTTTAAATATTGCTGGGTGCAGATTCAGGTTGTTCTCAGTTTTTGCTTTTGCCGAGTTGAAAATGTGTAACTGAGTACTGAATGGAAATGAGCACTGGGAGCTCAGCATTGCTCAAAGTTGGTAATGTTGGTATTTTCGTAGCGCTTCATTCAAATTTAAGGTTGAATTGTTTTGTCTCTGTTTTCATTTACACCTAAAATTTAACTTCTCATGGCCCACGTTATCTTTCTGAAGCAAACAACTCACCACCTTCTCACCACGTGGTGCTTGCGAGTTCAACGTGGTTTTCGGTCCCTTCCCTGCCCTGTAGTCAGGCCTCTCCTCCGTAGCCACGCCTTCATTCAGTTGTTTTTCAATGATCGGCGAAATTGAAACTTGTTATTTGGCTTCTTGACAATTATCAATTCTGTCAAATTCATTTATTTAATGATTATTAGATTTGTTTTCTCATTCGCATGCTTGAATTCTACTCTAAGAAATGTTTTTTCTATAAGGGAATAACAATCGCTATGTGACTTTGCCTCATTACATGTTTAGTTCCTACGAAGTAATTTCACTTGATCTATTTTCTCTGCCTCCACATTCTCAATTAAGAAACCTAAGCAATGAATAAATTTTGCAGTACTTGCCTGCGAATTAGTTCATAAAAGTCAGTTGTTAGGGTAAATTTTGAGCCTAATAATAATTTCTAATCAAACCATTAATAATAAATCTATTGAGATAATTAAGAGACAAATCTGTTATACGAATGAAAATATTACATTCTAGAATAGTTTGTCTTCACAGTAGGCTGTTCAACCAGTATTCTGTCCCAGTCTTCCTTTTCGCTTTCTGTAGGTATATAAATCTGAGAAAATTCAGATCACCGCGTCTGGTAATACACATGCAGTAAAATGTGAAATCTTTACAGACAATATTGTGGCTCCAATCTGTAACTGATTCCCATTTCACACCTAAAATTTATTTGACAATATTGTACAAGTAATTTGACATCTCCTGACCCGACGAGTTACGGATTGTCTCGTTCGTAAAAAATTCCGAGAGCATTCCATTACTACTATTTTTGTGTTGCGTCGAGAAGTGGAGCCTATGCGAAGTGTTCCGACCTACCATGGATGCTTTAAGCGGAAGCAAAATATTATTTGAAACATGAACTTTCTCTCTATAATTGGTTAACACTCAAGCAACAAAAATAATACGGCTTAGATTATGTTAATTTTAATTCCGTCAGGAACTTAGGATTTATATCAGGGCGAAAAAGAAAATAGTTCCCCCAAAAAGTTGGGTAAAAAATGCTCACAATGATGTTGATTTGAAAAACAGATTTAATTTGAAAAATCACCCGTATTTTTCATGAATGCTCATTATTTCACAATAATGAGCAAGCAAGTTGAATTGCAGGTACTGATATGCAATAAAATTTCTGAAAATGATACATATCTTAACTGAGACATCCCGTATTTAGTCATGCCTAAACGGGAATTTCTTCCCCTCACACTGAAACATCTCCATTTTATCTTAATATTTTTTGCAATTGCGTTGTACTGATTTACAATAAATTGCCATAATCCCTACGTGCTCCATAAATTACATTATTTCTTTCCCCTAACGGAATCGGTTTTATATGTTTTATAAACAACATTGTCACTTCACCCATTATAATGATATCTAATTGTAAAAAATACCGAAATTTTGATGTTTCTTCTTGAAAGCATAATCTGTAAAAGCAGACTGAATGATAGATGTTAGTGTTTTAATTAGCATGAGATTGGAACACTGCTCTCTACAACATTAGATAACAGAAGGATAAGGTTTTGAAAGCTATGCTGTAATTTTTAACAAAAGAACAAGATAATTCGCCAGTGAGTGATAGTGAATTACTCAATATATCATAGCATGTAGTATATACGCAAACAGTTCAAAAATACTTCCCTGTAGTTGTCCGCGCCAATAAAAAACGCAGAATTAGACCCTTTGGCTTATCATAGCGCTATCGATCTATATCAGTTCGGCCGAATTGATGACCTTGTCGCAGTATAAGTTCAGGTTGTAATATTCCTGCATCTTGATTCCTTCCAGGTGATGGCGGTTACGGAACTCGAACTCGCCTACGGACATGGGTGCAGCCAGGAACGGAGAGGGTGTGTAGTGTTGACTACGCATTTTACTGTTTTGTGCTGGTACGAATACATATCTTATGTCCTCTATTTCCGCCGAATTTTATTTCGTAAATTTTAGTAAAAATATACGAGCAGCATAAAATTTATTTACCTTTTCGGACGAAAAGCTGTTCGGAATAGAGCGATTTCTCAACGAATATTACTCTGTAAAGTAAAACTTTTGTCATTGATTACTCACACTAGATAAACATTCAAAAGCAGTGGAGCACATATTTTCTTCCTGCATTTCAGAATTTAGATGGATTTTCTCTTGTATTAAATAATTATTATACGCACAAAAAATATTCCGAAAACAGTTTATTTTTTAAAAGCAAATACCCTAATGGAGGGGCCTAGAATTAGCAATGAACTTTAGTCAGGTTTGTCTAACTTACGATTAGAAAACTTGAACATCCCTGGATGGGGCGAAGGGGCCTGGAGATCTGTTAGGTTATCTCAGCCATGGGTTAGTTTTTCAGGAATTCTCCCTATTGTGCCCGCTTTGCTACCCTCACTTCTAATATCTCGCTTGCTATACTTGGCTCTTCTTTCTCTTCATTCCTAACGTGCCGTTTTTAAGCACAGGGCATCTTAGGTTGGATACTTGAGCTTAGATTCCTCATTTTTCGAAAGTTGGTACTGAGTTCTCCTTTCTTCTTGCTCTCTTTTGATCGCTTTTGATGTTGCTGGGAAGTGTTTGACTCACGAACATAATAATTACGAATTTTTTCTTTAGAGTTTTGATTTTTAGAGCAAAGTTAAAGTGGTTTTCACCTTTCATTTCGAAAGGAATTTTTCTGTAATTGATTATGATACTCAAATGCACGTGGATTTTTCCATTGGTTGTTTTTGTAAATTATAATTCATCAGCGCTGGGCCTCATTAAATTTCGCAATTCACATCGAAACTGAATAGTAGAAAAACATTTTTTAGTTAGCCAGAAATGATGTTTTGAGCAATCATTCTTCTCTTGCTTTGAACTCGTTGTAGGGCTATAATCTATTTCAACTGGAAAATTATCTTAAAAGCCACTTATGATTTTGTGCACAATCAAATCTAAATCTATTTTAAATCGTAATTTATCTTTCTTCTAAAACCCACTTGCCGATCTTAAAAATTTTAATAACTCATTTTAAAAAGTCGGCAACATACTTATTTTAAAATCGCGTCTAATTCAAGCTTTGCCAATCCTTTGTAAATCTAGTTTTACTACTCACCCTAATGCCCTTTCTCTCAAAATGGCCTCTCACATCTACGGAATCAATTTTCATCTTCAAAATGAAAATTCATTTCATTTAGGAAATTAGATTTTGTTGGGATATACCTTTATGTTTTATTGGGATATACTTTTATGTTTAAATTTTTGGGATAAGTTGTGCATATTTACTACAGTGTTTTTTTGTTTGAACTAAATTGTGAGTTTATAAATTGTGTTCAGGCGCATTTCAGCGGTACAGATGGGTCGCTCCAACATGTGTGTTGTAGGCCTGAATGTTTAGATTCAACATAAGTTTATGTATCGTGTGAGCGAAGTTGTGCACTCGAGTCTGGGGCTAATGTTTTGCTTTGTAATCAGACCTTGAGAGCCCGAACAGAGGGGCAGTGTGTGTAACCGCATGGGCAAAATTTATTGCTGACCCATAGGCCCAGTCCAGTGTAGAGTCGTGGGAAGCTTCGTTCGCCGAACACTTTGGCAAGAGGAGAAACCACGAGGGGCTGACAGTGACAAATCGCTGTACTTAAAATACAGAGTAACCATAGCAAAGATTTCTGACTTCAAGATTGACTCATAAAAGAGGGCGGGATAAGTCGCGTTCTTGTCACAGCGAATAAGGAGCTGGCGAACGCCAGAACAGCCAATGGAATGGGGTAGGCGTGTGTTTTGAAGTGCGGGAGAAGTACGATTGGTCATGTATTGGGAAAGAGTGCAGCCCTCAAAGAACACTATGGGTAGCGCGGGGAACAAAAGTTAGTAAGTTTTTGCGAGCTTTTCGATAAGGTGCGTCGTGACTAGGTGTTAACTTGAAATGTCATACTCTGAAAAATAAGTGAGAAGTGAAACTTTTTAAGATATATTTTTGAATCAATAGATTAAAATTTTACATCTACTTTTACAGAGGGGCGAAGGATGTCCCGTACCGTGGAGGTCGCTTAGAAGAAAAAAAATTTTAGTTGCTTCGCAGGGCGGGTGAGACTCGTTCTTATGTTACGATAGGTACCGTTGGAAACAATAGGTTCATATAATGAAAAATAAAATTGGTGCAGTTGAATTAAGTGTGGAATATGTACATATATATATGAGAAAAATTTGTAGAATCAAAGTAAACGGCAAATTTTGTTGTTCTGCAGGAGGGCGGTTTTGTTTGCAAGTTCGGTCTCTTCATAAAACGTCGAAAGACATTATCTGCACTGTGTATGAAACAGGGATTTGAACTGAAGCTGCTCTTGGGCGAGTGAATTGATGAGCCGAGGCTAATAACCATCTACTGCGCCGTTGGAGTGCGCCCCCGACAGTTATGCATTATTTTTTTATGTGTTCGGTGTGTAGTTAACTTGAAGAATTTGACCGGTCAATTAGGTAGAGCAGCACTTGTCAACTTGTATAACTTACAGTTCCAGTAATTTTACGGTTAATGTTTTGTAGTAGGATGCATTTTACCAGGAAAATAACATTAGCCCTTCCATATGGAGTTTTATAACCTGTCTTCGCTAGTACCATATTTCACCGAGGCAGCTAGCGCACAGAAACGCGCTGATGTAAGTCCGGTCTCTAATCATCGGTGAGTATACAGTCATAATTTTAGTATATGTACATGTTGTTTTTTTCCTTAGTGACTGTGTTCTTTTATATTCCCTTGCATTCCTTGTGCATTGTGTCATTGTATGGAGGTATACCAATTCCTCAATACCGAGAACCTGATTTCCTTTCCAAAACAATTTAGTAAGGAGGCGGGACCATATCTCGTGAAAATTTTATAATTTAATTTTTGTTGTACAGTGCAAACCAATCTACGTTACATGAGTAAATTTTGTTCCTATTTCATTATAGGTTTAGTTACAAAAACAAATTTAACTTTTGCTTGGCTCGCAGATCCGCACATTCGAACAGTTTGGTCGCCCGAGAGTGCAACATTTGCGAGCCACATGAAGAGGCGGCATCATGCATATGAAACTGTTCACTCACCAACCGTGTCGTTGAAAATGCTTCGTTTGAGACGAAGACCTGATATTCGAAAAGTTTTGTGGGAAAATTCGTACCTCACGATAGGCAAATAACTGATGAATACAAATTGGTTAAATGTTTATTATCCGAACACAAAAAGAATTACTATCTTAATTGCAATTATAATGGTTTATTATCACTGATCTAAAAAACAGGCCACGGAATTTTACTTCAGCTTGTTAACACAAGTAGCTTTTCAGTGGTATAAAGTTACTTTTTCCAGGCCAACTTTTATCGAGGAAAGCATCCGATGGCAGCCAAGCCTTCGTCACTTCGTCAGCAGAACCTTTCGTTCCCTCACAGTTCATGACAGATCACTTACCATTGCGTGATGTAATTATCAAATTCAGGAAATATTATAACACTACTTTTCAAAACTTCACGATGCGTGCATACAAATTAGTAAATTATTAACAGGGTGGGCCTCGAATTTCTGCCACTCGTTCTAACACACAAAGTCCATGCATGCTCGGCATTTCTAAAGTTCAATGGCCTTCTTTACCAGGTGAGGGTCCTCGGTTGCAGTGAGTCGGTCTTGGGCTGAAACTTCAAAAATTAACTTTTGTTAAAAGACACAACTCCCAATCTTGGGGTCCTATTAACTAATTTTTTGTATTCATTTTAAAATACTTTCCCAACTCCGACATTTCTCAGCCGCTGTAGGTACAAATTTCCCTCCTATACGTTTTAAATCTCAATTCCATCTAATTTGAACGAAACATTTACAATCACACGGTTGAATTCCTTCAAAGATACAACCTTTGGTAAAAGTTTGTTAAAAGTGTCATCACCCCATAAATAAAATTCAAATTTTGCAATATTTAATCATTTCCTCTCCAACAAAAGTTCAAAATTTACCCCATTTTCACGAACTTCTTCAAAATATTAAAAAAGAATCAATATGAATATAAAAGAAAGTGAAACAGTCTAGCCCTACCTTTGCTCCTTGTATACTCAAACGCAAGTTAATAAGACAACGATCAGAAACCAATTAACAATAACGGCTTCCACCTTAGTTAGTAGTACGAATCACAAATGAAAAACCTTTGTCCCTACCTAGCTCATACTGAAATGAATGTCTTGTCACCTTTTTAAGTTTCACCTAGCACAGTTCGACAACGGAGTACTTCAGAAATTCTCTGAAATTTTATAAGTTCAACCGGACTAGCTAGATGAATCCAAATGAGTCCAAACGATCGTGGATGACCATATCATAGAGGATTCGTATTACGTTCGTGAAACCCCACAACCTCTGGTCTGGGGCTCCAATTTCAATAGGGGGAGCTCTTCGAAACATTCAGCCACATCCAGTCAACCAACGCCGCCGGCCGCAGAATTTCGTGGATGAGGAGTGTCCTCGCTATCGGTGTTTGTAAAATTTTCGGTAATACTTCTAAATTGCACCCCACACTCAATCTCTCTTTAGCTGTACTCTACGCGTGGTGTAAGGGCAGCTTTCCGCACACGACTTTTAATATTTACTTCCTAATGCAGTGAACTCCAAAACCACGAGGGACGGCGATGATCCTCTTCATCAACCAGTTGGTCTCGTCCACCACCACGAGGAGGAACCTGAACAGCAAAACTTAATGGACCACGAAGCCTAACACACATTCAGTGTCCTGTCTTCTCGTATATGTGCAGTACATGTGTAAAATTTTAAAATTTTTCAAATATACTTGAAGGTACATGAAGATACCGAATTAAAGACTTATTACTTGTATAAGTTCCTGTTATCTTCAATTTTTCAAAAAATGTTTCACGTTCATATGCTCTTTAAACGGTTCACAATGTTTACTGAACATCGAGAAATACGGTCGAGCAGAGCATCACAATATGAAATAAGCCTGCATAAATAAATTGGCCAACGGTTCGCCTAATACTCATAAAGAGGAATCAGAACTTGAACTCTTTCACAATTGAGAAATTTTTAATTTATACACTATTCACCTGGAATGAACTCCAGAAAAATATACTTTGCACCTGTCTTCACATCTCAACTAAGGGCAGTTTTGTCATGCCTGAGGTAAAGATATTCTTCTACTTAATTTACCATTTTTTTGCTCAATTAAAAGAGAACCGAGAATTTAGACTCCATTGTATTAAGGCACGTAGTGGGTTGGTGCCTCGAGTCACCGAGAAGACAAGCGTTGAACTAATCTCTGCGTCCAACTGAGAACTACATACTACGATCGAGATGCTTGGAAACGGTCTCCATAGTGAAGATCTGCTTGGAACTTATTTCGCATGACTGGCTTGAATTGAACATGCAGCGCATGAGGGTGGAATAGAGGTTCCAAAATGGGGGTGAATTAAATTCAGACGACAACTGAGAACACAGCCCAACACGTTTACGTTGAACCTGACCGCATCTTGGATGTGCCATATTTTCAGCCGGATTGATAGGGGAAAGGACCCTAACGTCCATCACAATTAGAAGCTCTAGTGGTGGTGCAATTAAAGCCCTTGAACACTCGAACACGCGAGAGAGAAATATATTCGCCTTCACCAGAGCTGATGGCCTCAGGTGCAAATTTAATGCCTGTGCAAAGCCTCACCAGTTGGCATGAGCTAACCGAAAGTTGATGATCGCTTCGCTGAAGCAAAAGTGATTGCTAAAATATTATAACGAACAATTGGCTGAAGGACGATAATTTATAACTATAACTAGTCTACGAGTTTTATAACTACAACTACCCTACGTGCTCTATAACCAAAACTAGCCGAAACATTAAAATCCTTCATAAATATTCTAATATTAGTCTTCTCTTAAAATATTTAATATCCAATCAGACAACACGAGATGGAGTGTGGATCAGAGGCCCTGCGCCCTCGTGGTCCTCCAGCTACGCGATAAAAATACTTAATCGCGACTCCAGCGAGGCTCCTGATGAACAAAGAATCCTCACCTCTGTTTATTCCAGCTGCGCTTCTGTATAATTATAGGCAAATAAATAATTCCTTACATCAATTACTTTCACTACATTCCTCCCTCAAAATCTTTCGAAAGTGTACAGTTCAACTGTTACAGAAAATTAAAATCTCGAATTTGACTGAAGTGATATTTTTGCTCTACAAATCGAAATATTGCTTTCGTTTTACGAATACATTTTTTTTAGAATCATAATGAATAGCCAAGCGCCAGCAAAATAATGGTGCGCACCTTAGTAAAGCATATCAGGATTTCTACACCAACGATGAAGATTTCGCAAATAATTCCTCAATAATTTACTTTCAGCCGAAAAATAAAACTGCCTCGTGTTATCCAGCTCCCACTAGGGCGACGCTGACGTTGTGTTGCCTGCCCACAAACCGGAGATAACGAGGATTTTCCTAAACTTTGAAGGGACTCGCAGTGAATTATTCGGTGACCAATGCGTATCGTCCGCATGTTCGCCTGAATAACACGATCATTAACGATTTAAAGGCTCGTTTACACAGGAGCATAGACAGCGCATCCAATTCGATGCATGTGAAAATAGTCGGAACTTGCCTTTACAAAGAATTAGGCTCAAATGTAGGTGCGGCAAGACAACGGGACACTTTGTTCTCAATCTCGTACTAGCCCTCTGTGCGGATGGCGCAGGGGTTCAACCATTCAACACAGTGGAATAGCACACAATGCTGGGCGTGACTCTGTACTCTGAAAAAACTCAGTATTCTGTTAATTTTTCGATTTTTGTTGAAAGTTTTTGTCAGAGCAAAACCAAAACCAAGCCATGTTCGAGAATTTTTTAGACTTAGTTTACCATTACGATAAAAAGCTAATAGACATATGTATTATAATTGTTCGATGTGTCTCATATATGTAGGTTCGTTGGACAGAAACTTGTCGAAGAACTGCAACGGTGACCACAAGTATTCCTGAATAAAATCTGAAATCTCAAATAAATATGCAAATTCAACGAATTATGGTGTCAAACTAATCCAACTGAAGCGGATGCTAAGCCTCTGTTTCCGCTAGCTATAAATTTACTGTGCATTAAACGTACAATATCATTTAACATGTACTCTGGATGGGGTGTGCGCCAGGTCACCTTCTTCCCCGAGGCCAAAAGCTAATCCTGTCGTTGTCTATAGACAATGAAGGCTATGCTAAGCTGTTCTTAAAGAATGAATGACAATTCAATAACTTCACTGTCAATACCCTGGAGCCTGATCTATGACATGTGTGTGCGGTCATCTGCTACCTGACGCGTTGGACAAAACTTCTATTTGGACTAGCTCTATGACGTCAGAAGCTCAGCTTTCGGAGGCAGAAGAGGAGCATAGCGCGATGTAGGTTTCGTGGGAGACTGTATGCTCGCACTTTGCTGAATCATAATGTAATATATCGTAAGTTATCGTAATAAGCAAAACTTATTACGATAACTAAATATCGTGAGATACTGGTAAAAAGGATATGAGCCAAGACAGATAATGAACTGAGCCGTCACTGATTTTTGTAGTGAGTCCTCACATTTTTGTAACAGAGAAATATGCGGCAAATGTTTTTGCAGTCGCACAACACCTCTCTCGCTACCCATCAGAGCTCCGGTCTGATAAAGAAGAATCACTAGAGCAGAATCACCACAAGGAGGCTTACGATATTTTTCATTCGCACGCCCCTCGTAGTGTCGTCTTCGGTGTCCTGTCCTGCGAAATTGTTACGGCCTGCCGATTATATTTTTTGTCCATTGACATTGCCTTGAAATGTGGCCTGAACCAAAACCTCAAAATTTCTAAAAGGCTTTTCATTCGCCTAACAGTTATTTCGTTTTGTGGACACTGATTCCTGATGGACACTAATTATTTTAATATAGGTCCTTAGCGTTGAATTTTGAAGTGGAAATAGAGATCGCAATTTAAAGCATTGTCATCAGTGAATTTATTAAATGAGATAAGGAATCCCCGTTTCAAAATATAAGCTCAGTAAGTTTTTAGAGATATCTTTTTCAAACTCACTGAAAAATTCAGGCATTGATTCAATAAGTAGTTAGTGAAAACACGCGCAAAGAAATACCTTTTTTCGCTTTTATTTTTTTGTCGAAACATTTGAACCACAAAAATAGTAGTGTCTTTGTAGGCCTAGATTGATTATTATTATTATTATTATTATTATTAGTATTACGAGTGCACACGGTCCGTCAAAAAATTGAAAGGATTAAATTTTGAACCAGCTGAGCTTCAACATCATTTTCCATGCTATTCTATGGCTTTCCAATACTTTCCCTAGTCTCAACCACTGATATTCTATTCAATCTAATCTAACCTACCAAAACAGGTGATATTCATTCCGATTCCCAACCTGCTGGGTTAAGGCACAGAAAATTGTGGAGTTGATGAAGCTTGTATCACAGATACGCTCATCTCACACTTTCGGCTGGTGGGTGCACATGTGACACACAGACGGACGGACGGACGCGGCTCCTTTTATAATAGTGATGATGGGTACAACAAAAATCGATTCTCGACTTATACAGTCATCACGGATAAAGTGTCATCGCAGGTAAACGATTAGTTGAATACCTGTAACTAATTTTTCATGCGTTTATGAAGGTTTATAACTTGAGATTCGATTGTAGTCGATGGTATTAAAAGACAGCTAATCTGTTTATAAAATAACCACTTCCTAAAGACATGAATATAACACAGACAATATCTCATCTGTTCCCTTTTTACCTGAAAAGTCACTTAAATTGTATGTGCTTTCACGTCAGACACCCTATTAAAAATTAAGGGAGTAGCATGGTTGATTAAAGGAGACAGCGGTGAATTAAAGGAGTATTAAGCGAACCGAGGCCTTCCCTACTGAGACTTCCAGGGCGCGACTCTTAAGCGCGATGCGAGCACGTTCTCCCATGTTGCTACCAGAGGCCACCTGGGCAGATGGCCTCTAGGTGAGATACCTGCCATCTTTTTCGAGAGAAATGCCAGTTGCCAACTTTCGCACCAGTTTTGAAGTTGGTGTTGTGTGTGACAGATATCTGGATCATGTCTCTATTATTTGAAACGTTTCAAATAATGTTAGAGTGTATATCAGTGCGAGTGTATATTACGTGAGGGTGTATAGTACGTGAGGGTATCAGAAGAAACAAGAGATGGGAGAGACGTAGAATGCTGGTCTGTAGAGGCATTATTTCAAGAGCATGAACGGAGCTAGGGCCCAACTGTTAGTTTCACCACCTCGGCCATTTGATATTTATGACGATTCATCGTTGTGGTGGGACTGGTAGTGAAGGCAAAACCTCAATGTAAGCAATGTAAAAACAACAAAATGTGGAAACCAAACCTGATTTTTCCCTCGTCAGTCTTCAGAAACCTTTGAATTGAAGGACGTTCTTGAAGGTGATCAACGATGTGTTCAGATACATATTTGTGTGTGTGTGTGTGTGTGTGTGTGTGTAGGGGGAGGTTTGTGTATGGGTGTGGGAATAGGTGTGTGAGAGGGGGGTGTGGGGAGGGTTTGTGTGTGGGGGTAGGAGGGGGAGTGTGTGTATATGAATAGCCGGTGTAATTAAGCTCGGGCAAGGTAAAGTCATTTTATTTTCCTTTCTTATTTTAGGAATGAAAGATGAAAAATCTGCTGGACGATAGTTGTTTTTGTTATATATATATATATAGCTACAAGTATATTCTTTCAACGACCCTAGGGTATTGTTGCTATATTCTTTTCAAGGTATATTTATATTGTTCCTTGCAGGCTTTCGCCTCCAAGGCTGCGTACAGCTGATTTCCCATTATTGCACATTCAACCGTTGACGCTTCTCAACAAAACATAGCCAGTTGCCCATTAATTGCCTAAGGTATTGCGTTGCGAAAACTTCAAGCATAAGTTATACGTCACAAATATGTCCCATTAATGTCAGCTTAATAATGAACACGCGCCGTCGAAATTTTCTGCACATTAGTAGGAGTGTATTTACTTTACATACTCTGGTACATTTTTATTGTGCTATCAACCGTGTTTGCTCATGGTGAATTGATTAATCGCGCAAGAACTAAGGTAGTTCAAGGGCAAACTGGTTATAATCGGTTTGAGAAGTGTGACGGTTGGAAAGTGTAACTAATGGGAAATTAGCTGTGCGCAGCCGTTTTTTTAATATTAAATTAAGAGGTGGCCATCCTGGGCCTCTCATGATTCTCCGATGGTGAATAGGAGAAACTGGTCGCGCCTTGGGAGCGCGACGGTAGTGCTCCATGCTAAGCCATGCGTGGCCACCGGTTGGGACAGAGGTGCAGGGGCGCCTATAAAGTGGACACTTCGAATCCGAATCAAAGGAGAAAAATGGATGCAACAACCAAGTAGTAAAGCGAGCGCTCCCAGGAATCACCGATGCCATTCCTATAATTTTTAATAGGGCAGTATGTGCGTGTTCTAGCTTTACGCCTCTCAGAAAGGAAAAAATACAATGATCCTTTTTCTTATTTTTCTCATATTTGTTAGATGGATGACCTTCGTATGAAATGTAGCAAACAGGTACCGAAAAAATTAGAAATGCGGCCTTAGGTCATAAAATCTCGCTGACAGGCGACAGATTAGCGTTCCAACGGATGACAAAATGCCTGCGCTTGCCAAATCTCCCTACAGAAATAAGCCCTCATCTAATGCTTTTAGTGTCGGGTATTGGAACTGATCTGCGATACAATACACAAACATCGGTGAAAATTTCAACTCGGGGCTTTCATACTAAGACCAGTTTGCGATCCAAAGATAAGTTGCTATTTTAATTCAAAACGAGGTTAACTTTCCGTTTTTGCTCAGCCAAGCAATTAAGCAGAGAAACCAAGAATTTAATGAGCGAGGAGCAGCACAATGAAGCAAATTTTAGCGTTTTGTTTGCACAGGTAACTCCACATGCAAATGGAACGAACAATGTGTATCAATTAGAATTTGTTCACTTTATCGCTGAGTATTAAAATGATTAGAAAAACGCTATGACAATGGCATTAATATACTTCTTAGTAAAGCGGAGGAAATCTAAAGGGAATTTCTCGAGTAATTATATGTCTGCAATGTTCAGTAAATGACTCTGTTCGCTTTCATGAAACGAGTAAAATGGAGGAATGATTCACTTGGCTACGACAGTTGGTCGGTCACTCCAGTCAAACTCTCTAACGAATCTGAAACGCCTTAACTGTCCAACGCCACAAAAACTTCAGAAAAATGTTACTTAAATAAAATACACATATGGCTAACGATGTTTCTCAGTACAAAATAAATATTTCGACTGCTCGGTGAGGTGCTACATCAGAATCACGATTTTAGTTCATGTCGAACTGATATGTCGGATTTTTAAGATAAAACTTGCATCTCATCACCGCAACCAACAGAACACAACACGTACGGCTAGGGCGGACAGCTCAGCGTCACTCGAGCTCTCAAACGCTTCTTGGATAATTCTGCACAAATTGAAAGCTGCCAAAAGCTGATGATCACTGAGTACTGATGGGGAAAGTTACATTTAAAAATTGATTTCACTTCCCCGTTACATTGGCAGATAAACTCAACTACGAGAACGTGAGTGAAGATCAGTCCCAACAAAACCCAGTGCTTGCACAAATTTAACTTGTATACAATTTAATGCCTATGTCTATAGCCAGTCGCTCTCTAATCTAAGACGCAAAGTTACCCAAGTCTTAAACGTATGCGCAGGCAGTGCCGCAATATCGTGCATATTTGTACAGAAAGTTGTATTTTAAACATCAGATTGAAATGAAGTTCAACAAATTTAAACGCGTCAGAAACGAGAATTCAGTGCCTACTTCCCCAATCTTGTAACTGAATTTGACTTGAACAGTTCTGTTATGAGCTAATATAAAAGATGCTCAAAATACTGCCAAGCGAATTGACTTAATGTTCCACGTAAAAGTGCAGGTAAGAATGATATTTTGAAACTGCTCATCATATTTTGATGTCGACATGCTTACAAAACTGATGGTCTAATTTGTATGCTTGTTTGCTTGCCGCTTAATTTCTATGCTACATTCAGTAACAACATAAGGCAATGTTCAGTAACAAGATGAGAGAAAACTTACTTCATATTCATATTACTGATAATCCAATCCCGTCTTCGCCATTCACGTTCGTCTTAGTTCATTTAACCTGCATTAATCTTATACGCTGTATGGTGGAGGCGAATGGCTGCGAATGTTCAGATATTTTACATTGCTCTTCAGCTGTATATTTCCTTAAAAATAATTTCCATTTAAACTAATTATTCTCATTATTGAGTGATCTAGAGTGACTGATGGTGTAATTAGTTTGAACGCAAGTTTTGCATTATATTCTGGGTATGACCGTAACTTCCACTTTTATTAGTTTATTTGACCTCACCTACTGTAATTAAAAATTATAGTCTTCCTACTGTAATCATAATTGAAACAAATGAGAAGTCAATATTTTAATTATATGTATATATAAACATTTAGAGTAAAACAGCAGACTAAATCGAAAAGACAAAGCCCACAGGCAGTCCGAAATTCTTGAAGTTTTCGAAATTTTCTTGGCGAAGGACACAGACACCAACTAAAGACGCAAAAAAGTTTTGTAATTATGCGTAAGGTTGAAGTGGAAAAAAAGGACGTAAATATGAAGTACTAGGCAAAATCTGTTTAAGTATAACGCTGACAGTCTAGTTCGTTTAAATTACTGCTTGTCACCGTCCACGCTCTGCTTACAGCAATAACAGAACAGGAAAAATAACTCCTTTCTTCCAGAAATGAGACTTGCTCTCATGTCGCAGATGATTTGAGATTCTTTTTTACGTAGGGAGAATTTTGCGGTCTTCTCGGTCCATCTTGTGATGTGCTGTGATGCGGACGTGGTGCGCTTCATATGTTCAGATTATGAACGATACGTTCTCATGATTAGTCCTCAAGTAATTCATATAAATTCTTTGTCGATGCTATATTTTCAATTAGTAAAGTTGCAACCCTTTAAACAACAATCTTCACTTTAAGATATTCGTTGTATCGCCAACCAGACACGGCGGAACAAGGAAGGTCTGTTATTTAGATGCATGTATAAAGCTACCATTTGTTTATTGAATTATTAACTAATTAGTCTCATTGGCCAAAATAATTATTTCGACATGTTAGAGCTGTGATTTCATTTTTGAAAACTCTTCAGATGAACAGATCGAACGTTATTGTTTCAATTAATACCTATAAATTTCTCTAAGAAAACCATAAATATGACTTCATTAGGTAATGTTCAGGTGTCCAGTTCACAGGCGGGAGAAGCGAAAAGACGACCTCCCAATCAAGCAATCAAATAAAACCAAACCGGACGTTTTTATTTATTTGAATAATTTCTTAGCTTTCTATCTACCATTAAATTATTTAGTCATCAATTCGCTTTGATATATATATGCGCATTTGTTTATTAACGTCTTTATTTATCTATGCGTATATATTTCTTAACTCAACAAGTTTTTAAATTTAATTGACTTTTCCATTCATAGAATGAATTCATTTATCTATTCATCGACTTCCTTCATTTTACCATAATTTACTCTGTCATCAACGCCACTGTCGTCACTGTCATTACCATTAACTTATGAACATTTCATGGTAAGAAGATATTCTTAAATCAAATCAATGCAACTTCATTAAAATTAACCTAATAGCTCTCAAGAGTTTGAACAAATTTCATCAATTGTATTCTGCGTTCTACCATATTATGGCCATCTCCGAAAAGTTGAAAGATGAACTACCTAATGTCCTTGGCAAATTAATTCCTGTGACTCGCTTTTGCATAATTTCATTGAAAAAATCTACAATTTGATCTTTTTTTTCGCTTCAAAGTTGACCTTCCCAAGGGCTTGAGATTATCTCTCATTTATGAATTTAGTTGTTCGCATTGCGCATCGCGGTATGTGGGATCAACCCACTGAGCACTATTTATGAGAGTCACTGAGCATGCCGAAAGGAGTCATCGCAAAGGACGCCCGTTAGGAGCACCTTCCCATTCCATCATATATAGGGCATCTCTGTATGGGTCCACTCAAACAAATTATCAGTAACGAGCGATTCAAAATTTTAGACTATGCTTCGAATTCTTGTGAACTGTGCATGCGAGAGTCTCTGCATATACACAAATTTAAAACGGTCCTGAATGATGTGCAGAAAGCTTCCCCTTAAAAATTATAGGTTCTTAGTGAACAATATTCAATGTATTTATATTTTTTTCTCTTTTTTCTCTTTTTTCTCTCTTTTTTCTGTCTTCTCTTTCTCTCTCCTTCTCTCACCCATTTTTTCCCTCTGCCTCCATCTTTGGTTAGATTTTATTTTTTTTTTGCTGGTAAGTTGACCTTATGACCGTTCCGCATTTTAGTTGTACTCTAATTGTATTATGATTTTCCGTTTTAACTCACATTTACGATTCTGATTAGTGAAATTTTCATATTTAGATATAATTAGTTTTATGTCATGCCTTTTTTATTATTTCATTTTTAATTTAGACACTTGTTTGAATTCATGAAGGATGAGCAATTTTATGATTTTGTCGTGTTTTTATTCAATGCATGTATATTTTGTACTTTTAGGTATGACTGATGATGAACTGAGGCTTTAAACGTTTCATTAAAATGATTTAAAAGTTCTTTTTTGCTATAACCTTCGTAGTTAAACTGCTTAGCAGAAAAGATGTTCCTATTATTTTTTACTATTGTTTATATATTGTCCAATATCCGTAATTGTACGTGGCCTAGTCATGTTGAATCTTGAAATTTAATCGTCGTGTTACATTATTTTTCTCTCCACTGTAGATAGCTGTCTAAGTAGGTGTAAAATATAGGTTTTGACTTGAAAATTAACACGTGAAAAATATGTTTTCAGTTATTTGTGAGACTGGCAAGGCGGCGCACTGGCAACGATGGCGCACTTGGAACCACGGCGCACTGGCAACGACGGCTCTCTGACAACGACGGCGCCCTGACAGCGACGGCTTTCTGACAACGACGGCGCACTGACAGCGGTAGAGCATTAACCTTATCACTATAATAGCAGAAAAAGATGTACATGTAAGTAGCAGCAACTGTTACGCTAGGTACGACTGCGCAAACACTGTACATATAAGTGGGTGCCAAAGAACGTTTATATCTTTACGTATTTGTGCGTTGTTGTATACCCTATTAAAAATTATAGGAGTGGCATCGGGGATTCCTGGGAGCGCTCGCATTACTACTTGGTTGTTGCATCCATGTTTCTCCTTTGATTCGGATTCGAAGTGTCCACTTTATAGGCACCCCTGCACCTCTGTTCCAACCGGTGGCCACGCATGGCTCAGCATGGAGCACTACCGTCGCGCTCCCAAGGCGCGACCAGTTTCTCCTATTCACCATCGGAGAATCATGAGAGGCCCAGGATGGCCACCTCTTAATTTGATATAAAAATAATGGCTGCGCACAGCTGATTTAACATTAGTCACACTTTCCAACCGTCACACTTCTCAAACCAATTACAACCAGTTTACCCTTGAATTACCTTAGTTCTTGCGCGATTAATCAATTCACCATGAGCAAACACGGTTGATAGCACGATAGAAATGTACCAGAGTATGTAAAGTAAATACACTCCTACTAATGTGCAGAAAATTTTCGCGGCGCGTGTTCATTATTAAGCTGACATTAATGGGACATATTTGTGACGTATAACTTATGCTTGAAGTTTTCGCAACGCAATAACTAAGGTAATTAATGGGCAACTGGCTATATTTGGTTGAGAAGCGTCAACGGTTGAATGTGCAATAATGGGAAATCACCTGTACGCAGCCTTGGAGGCGAAAGCCTGCAGGGAACAATATTTACCTTGAAAAGAATATAGCAACAACACCCTAGGGTCGTTGAAAGAATATACTCGTAGCTATATATATAACAAAAACAACTATCGTCCAGCAGATTTTTCATCTTTCATTCCTAAAATTGAAAAGGAAAATAAAATGACTTTCCCTTGCCCGAGCTTAATTACACCGGCTATTCATATACACACACTCCCCCACCTACCCCCACACTCAAACCCTCCCCACACACCCCCTCCAACACACCTACCCCCACACCCACACACAACCCCCCCCCCCCCCTACACACATACACACCCACACACCCAACATGTATCTGATCACATCGTTGATCACCTTCAAGAACGTCCTTCAATTTAAAGGTTGCTGAAGACTGACGAGGGAAAATTCAGGTTTGGTTTCCACATTTTGTTGTTTTTACTTTGCTCACATTGAGGTTTTGCTTTCACTACCAGCCCCACCACAACGATGAATCGTCATAAATATCAATTGACCGAGGTGGTAAAACTAACAGTTGGGCCCTGGCTCCGTTCATGCTCTTGAAATAATGCCTCTACAGACCATCATTCTACGTCTCTTCCATCTGTAATGTTTCTTCTGACACCCTCACGTACTATACACCCTCACGTAATATACACTCGCACTGATATACACTCTAACAATACTTGAAACGCTTTAAATAATAGAGACACGATCCAGACATCTGTCACGCACAACACCAATTTCAAAACTGGCGGCTCGAAAGATGCCAACTGGCATTTCTCTCAATAAAGATGGCAGGCGGCTCACCTAGAGGCCATCTGTCCAGGTGGCCTCTGGTAGTAACATGGGAGAACGTGCTCGCATCGCGCTTAGAGTCGCGCCCTGGAAGTCTCAGAAGGGAAGAGGCCTCGGTTCGCTTAATACTCCTTAAATTCGCCGCTGTCTCCTTTAATCAACCATGCTACTCCCTTAATTTTTAATAGGGTAATAAAAGATTGTAGTTTGTAAACAACATGTGTGCGCAAACGTTACCGCTGGTTGTTAAGATGTTTATGCACTTGATATCAAGTTTCACATGTTTTATTGGGCCAAATACGTTAAGGTAGCCATACTGCTGATGAGGATGCTCTATTCCACCTGCTCGTTTCTTTGCTGCCCAGGATCAGGATGCCACGTGCTGCTGACCTATGGCTGAGCACCTTCGAGCACTGCACCGTCACCATCTCTGGAGCCATCGATAACGTGTACACCGCGTATCAGAACATCATCCTGAGTTAATCTTCTGTTTCTCATATACATTTTAATATGAGTGCAATTTGATATACATTTTGTGAGTACATAATTCCACGAATTCTTCCTCTCGATAATGTTTGGCAATGTTACCGTCATTCCTGAAGAAGAAGTGATGAGTCGTTCACTTTTATGCAGATAAAGCAAGACTGGCTGAAAAAATCTGACTAATTTAGTCCCTAATCATATTGGGATTACTTTCTATTGCTTTTCTCTCCTAGGGAATATAATGCGTTCACCACACACCCGAATGCATTCATTTCACTCCATGCATTTGCTAAATCATTAACTCCCAGATAACCTATTGTCTCTGTTCACGCCATTTCAAAGCATGAGCGTCGTGAATGCAGTCTCGGAGTAAAGTAGTATGGAGACTCATACATGCACTTCAGGTCTTTCTGTATGGCCGTTGTACACGTACGTTGTCCATTCCTAAAATCTGCCGAGTGAGTTATGCCCTGTTGTGCCCATCAGTTTTACAGCCCCGTTGCGATCAAAACTTTTGCTATTGTTTCAAGTCGTTCGATTAGCAAAGTGAAGAGCATATGCTACCGGGATTCCTTTCATGTCTTGGAATCTAATATTTATATCCATTTTCAGTTGTATTGAAGCGTTCTTTCCCGTGCAGGGTACACTGCCGGTCATGCTCAAGTTTGAGGTATCAAGCGACTCGTTCAACTGGGAGGCCGCAGATCTGATCATGCAGTACTCCAAGCTCGTCATCATCCCCATGCCTGCTCGACTTGACGGCCGCTTCTCAGTTTCTCTCCAAGGTGCTGAGAATAATGCAGGTCAGTCCTGCGTGGTATTGCTTCTGTGTTTTGGTATGTGTGTTGTTGCATGTGTGCAGTTGCTTGTGTTTTTTTATGCTTGTGTTCTGTAGTTTGGGTATTGTGGATCGTTTGCTTTTGTTTGAATGTTATTGTTCGAAATTTGTTTGCGCGTTGTTGTGTGTGTGTGTGTGTGTGTTCCGGTTTGTGAGTTACTTCTACCCATGTGTTGTCGCTTGTGTTTTTGCTGGTGTGTTGCAGCCATCATGATGCTATTTTTGCGTTGTTGTTGCATCTGTGTTTTTCTATGTGTGTAATTGTTTGTATGTTATTGGTAAGTTGTTCCTTTTATTTTGTTGTATTAGTAATGAATTTGTATGATCTTGATTGCATGGTCGTTTGAATTTTGCTGTTTCATGTGCGATGTTGTTTGTATGCTGTTATTTGCGAGATGTTGCTTGCTATGTGTCATTCCATAAAGCTATACGTTTAATACTATTTAATACAATAATATTTGTTGAGCGAGATTATGAAGGAAGTTCCAACTGTTTTTAAATGAAACCTTTTAAACATTCTATAGAGCTACGAATTCTAAACTGATATCGAATCTAAACAATTGGCGAAACGAGTTTGAACGAAGTCTCAACTCTCCTTATGGAGCGGGAGGTAGACGTTGAACGAATGACGTAAATTTTGTCAATTTTCAATTACCTACGCGAGCAACAGTGGACCGTTTCTGTGCGGTGGTTTATGCGTGTGATTATGCGTGTCATTTTTAGCGCGTTTTGTTGTGTGTGTGGTGTCTGTATTTGGATATGTTGCTTGTGTGTGACATCCTAGTCAATCTCATTTGGCGCGTCATTGACTTTCCTGTATTCATTTCGCTGTAATATAATGATGTTTCGAACTTGTAGTAGCGCTATAATGTGTTGGTGCCATAATGTCTAGTGGTGTGATATTGTGATGGTGCTCATTGCGGTGGTACTAAAATGTGTTGTTAAATTACGGTGTTACTATTGTTGTGATGTGGGTTCAAAATTTTGCAGAACCGTTTCCATCTGCAAGCATAATACTAAAAATGTTTTTTAAACTATTGCTGTCCAGACAATTGGAATGTATGAGAAATGTATTTTTTCTCTGCTCAATTTTACACAACATTTAACATAGAAATAGTTCCATGTTTATAACTCGTTCTCAAGTATCTCGCTTAAAAAATATTTTGCTGCATGTTTGAATTTCATGTGTAGGACCAATTATTTCGTTTGAACTGAAAACAGTTGTGTTACCTTGATAGGCATTCGGTAGATTCCTATATTATTTTTGCTAGTACAAGAGTGGACACTCGGTCCGCTCGCAATGTTCATGTTGTGCTGTTGTGACAAAGACACTAACGAAGGTGTAAAAAAATCCTATTAAAAATATAAATTTCATAAAAAGTAAATAAGACTTGGGTTTCTGATGACGTTCTGTTGATAGCATACTGGTCGCAACCTCTTATGTCGATGCCAACGTGTAGTCGGCTCGCACTGTTCGATGGTCGTCAGACACCTCGCTAACCCAACCGTGCTCACACGTCTCAGCTCTGTTAATTCAGCCTGTCATCGCCACCATGACGTACAGCCTCATCCGTGGAACCATGGAGTGCCAACCAGGCATGTGTTGCTAGTTTCCCTGAGTGCCTCGCCGGCTAGGGGGAGCGCTCGCTGGAGGGCGCTGGAGCCGGTCGTCGGCGTCTCGCTATGTCTTCGGGCCGTGTCTTCTGGAAGCTCAACTCCGGCACCTGACCGACGTCGACGCTCCGCTGCCCTACTTGCGAGCCCAAGGGATGTATCAGACGCGGTGAGTGTGCTGTCGGTATGGGCGCTTTTGTCAGACACCCTTGTCCGTAGGTTTAAAGAACTCTTCCATGGTAAACGTCCCGTTTCTCGGTCCTAGTATCAAAATAAACGCAGCCTAACTGAATTTCTACTACTTGAACTTGTTCGTTAATTAAACTGAAACTTGATCGTTAATTAAACTTAAGATGGAACTTGATCGTTAATTAAACTTAAACTTGAACTGGATCGTTAATTAAACTTAAACTTGAACTTGTTCGTTAATTAAACTTAAACTTGAACTTGTTCGTTAATTAAACTTAAACTTGAACCTGTTCGTTAATTAAACTTAAACTTGAACTTGTTCGTTAATTAAACTTAAACTTGAACTTGTTCGTTAATTAAACTTAAACTTGAACTTGTTCGTTAGTTAAACTTGAACTTGAACTTGTTCGTTAATTAAACTTAAACTTGAACTTGTTTTTTAATTAAACTCAAACTTGAACTTGTTTGTTAATTAAACTCAAACTTGAACTTGTTTTTTAATTAAACTCAAACTTGAACTTGTTTGTTAATTAAACTTGAACTTGTTTGTTAATTAAACTGAAACTTGAACTTGAATTCTTTATTACTCTCTCGTAATCTTCAGATGGCTGATATTGTGGAGGCCGTATGTGGGCTGCCGCCAGAAGCGCCGCGCCCGGCGTGTTGCGTCTCTACATGTCAAATCCGCCGGCTCTTCTACGAACCCTAAATTTCCTTGCTTATAGCCAATCAGCAAACTTCACTTAACTTCTTAGCGGTATTTATTTCACGATATCGCTTATGTATTATCACCCGTAACAAATTTAATTCATTTTTATACGGGTTAAGAAATAAATTTGAATAAATTATAATGTTATGTTTCCCCATCCGGTTTTATCAATTGAAGGAGACAGCCTGTGCAGCGCACATCTACGAGGCGTGGAAGCTGGTCACCCGAAGCGACGAGAAGCTGCCGACCGTCATGATCCCTCTGTCCTACCACATCGCTCAGGTGCCTCTGTCTTCGCTGCTCATCACAATAGGTTAGTGTTGCTGTAAACGACTGACGTGAGCAACTGAATTTTTAGCTGCTAGCGTCGTATATTTTTTATTTTTCAATTAACCTGAGATGCTCCTAAGCTACTATTGCTTCTCGTATCACACGAGTATGCATACTGAAATTTTGCTAAATGACCCTTAGAAATTTCATTCTCAGCTTGTTAACATTAATAATTGTACGTAAGGAAACTTGACCACATTTTGTCGCTGATCATTAGATTTAGCTCATATTTGTGCATTTTGTGATAATTTCTTAACAGATTTGGCAGCGCTGTCAAAGTTGACTGCCAGCAACCCAGCAAGCCTCTCCGTAACCCGTTAAAGCAACCTGTTAAGCCCGAGCAGCAGCACTTATGTACGGTCCCAGTCCCTTCAGCAGCGACTGGCTCAACAATAATAATAACAACGGACACAACACCAACTTTTCTGGCATCCCTTCGGCAGGCCTGTGTGCGATGCCTCCTGACGATCACAGATCGGACGTGAACTACATACGTCATCACCACACCAGTCCTCTGCAGCAAGTGCAACAACAGGCTGCTCCAGCGTGGGCAGGTGAATTTCGCACATTCATGCAATACTTAGCTATGAAAGCAATTCGTCACCAGCTCGCGCACTGAGCACCGCAGTGGCCGAGAGCGTGTTGGAGCCAACCTCTGCCTGTTCTAGTTGTCTTAGTTCTGAGGCTGTAGACGCGTCCAGTGTTTCTGCGGCAACTTTAGTGAGCAACATGGCGGCCCCCTCTCTGAAGAACGTGGCATCCCATTATGTTTCTAGTGACCATTGTCGAATAACTTACGATTCATCATCTGCAAGTAACTCTCCTGTTTGCGATCTTAGCCGGTTCTCTGCGATAGACTTGAACGATAGCGGCTCATACGAGAGCCTCATATGTGATAGCCAGCTCATTGATAACGAAGATTACGTAAATTATGGTGCAATCGGCGACAGACGACATAATAACCTTCTCGAGTCAATAGTTGGCGAGCAATAACGCACGGTTATAGGTGCGAAGTGTAACACAACCGTATTTGAGTCATGAATTTCAACCATACATGCTGATCGGTTAGTGTTCCTTTAATGGTTAATGAAATCGCAGCCCTTGTTAATTTACATCAGCATAAATAATTCAGCATTTATTTGTACACATTATGAAACACTATCCATTACTCTAGCTAAGGCTATAAGATAACCTCATTGGAAACCCACATTTGGCACCGTGAAGTCGAAACTCTGGTGTCATCTTGTAAGTTATTTCGTTGATGGAGTCCATCTGAAGACGTTTCAACGTTTACTAAGACCTTATGTTTTATAGGTTAATATTCTACTAGGAATTCAAAATTTCCACTGGTATGTAAATACGTTTTTGATCAACTATGGTGACTTGATTGCAAACTAGTGACAGCTTGTGTCCGTTCAAAATTTCAATTCGCTCGTAGTGAAGGGGCCGTTTTTATCTCTACGCACATACATTATTTTGTTCATTTTTTTAAGGCGGTAACAGTTATTCTTTATAGGTATTCACTAAATAACGAAGGCTTACCGAATGAAAAATGTTGAAAAAGTGACTCTGGATTAAACCTTGAGTCGGATGGTGTTAATATGATGGTAACTATTAGAATATAATATTATTTGATATTTGACGTTTTTTGTTATTCATAAGCACTGTAACGGTGATCTTTCCCGAGGGATTTTCCTTAGAATTTGAAAAATTTCTTCTTGTTAATTTTGATAGCATTGTTAAACTAATAAAAGTTTGATGCGTAAGATCTCAACCCTTAATATTATCGCCAATGCTGTGAAGCTCACTACATCGCCACGATATTTACAATAATAAATGTTATCGTGGTTGGCACGTCGACGCTATGTGTCCATCGATCGTTAAGTGTTTTAGTACTGCTGTGCTGGTGCGGACCTTGCGTGTATATAGGAACGTTATTTGTATTCTGGTCTTCTTTTGTTGCCAGCTTCGTAACGACTTAGTTTGTATACTTAGAGCCGCTCTCTCAGTTCTCGCAATAATTTTAGAGTTAAGTAGGATTCGGGAAATGGATTACTTTTCTGATTAGAGACGAAAGTCTTGTAACTTTTATGTTTGTTTATGAACACTAAAGAAATAGAAATTTCTGTGACATTTTCGATCTACTACATATGGAGAGATAATTGAACATTTCTGATTATATCCTTCAGATGAAAAGACAGTGACGAAGGAACGTATAGAATTAAAATCATTAAGCGTTATACATTTACCACGAGAACACAATGTTTCTCCGACTGCAATAGATTATAAGTTCTCCTAACTGCAAAACGTGAGTCAACCGCGGGTGTACTCATGCAGTCGTGATACCGACTCACTTGCAATTGTATCAATTGGATATAAACTTTACTTGTTTACGGTTCGTAGACATAGGCTTATAAGCGACAGGGGGTATATTTGAAGATGGCTCCCATATTAGAGCACCTAAACTCCTTTTCTGAGTCTCTGCACTTGAACTTTAACTCTTCGAGGAAATTCGATTTTCTTTCATTACGCTTCTTGCCAACACGTCAACGTCTTCCTTTACAGATCGTTCATGATGTGTATTCATTTTTCACTTTGATTGCCGAATGATTTTTTTCAAATAATTGGGTGGATGTGCTGTCGCAGCTGTCTGAAAAATCACATCTTGCGACGCATTTCTTATAGGTTCTTTTCTCAGCCTTAATTAAAAGAGACGTATCGTCATGGATCCACAATCGTTTTAAATAACAATTTGCGTTCCTTCTCTTTATTTTCAAAGTGACAATTGACTGTGGATTGGCATGCGTTAATATTGAGCGGCAACTCACAAGCAATCGTGCGAAAATCGTAATTGGATTTCTTGAAAAAATTTCGTCGAACGATGATCATCGCACTTTTGGTTTATTAGCTAATGAACGATCTCCATGAGGAAGCTTTGAAAGTCCAATTTTTATGCTGTGAACATTGATTACATATCCACCATGAATATTAGAAGATTCCTTATTCCTTTTCCGATGAATCAATGTTATTCATAAGTCTATTCGTTGCGTAAAGCAAATGCATTTTCAATCCGCCATTTTACGATATAATTCATACACTTGACATGTATCTTTCCTGATGACCGTCAAGTTGTGTTGCCTACTCGTACGTCAAGTTGTATTACCTACTCGTACATGACGAAGTTTTTTCGCAGCTATAAATTCCAATAAACAGTTACTTCCTAACGATTACCACGTATGATTATTCGCTGGCGTTGTTATTCTTTTTCAAAGAAGTACTTTTTGTTTCTCTTGCTAGTGTTTGCCAAATTATGCAAAATTTTCTCATGCTTATTAAATTTTGAACTCAAATTTCATTGAACTATTTTCATATGTTTAGAAGGACCAGTGCGTGCTGCAAATGATTCTAAATACAATTGCTACTTGTGAGTACAGGCATGGAGAATTGAAGACTTGTTACCATTTCAGAGATATTAGGAGCTACTTGTGGAAAGGTTCCAGAACTTATTAGTGGCATGAAAATAATAATTTTAAAGACCAAAAATGACAATAATTTTACATCAGCAAAATAGTCGCCTTCAATTTAATTTTCGAGAGAATCATTTTTTCAGCTCATGAGATATTCACCACATGAACGTGTTGGTTTTTTCACGAATTTTCTACCACAAACTATTATTGAGTTTATCGACAGAAAAAGCAAAATCCTGAATGAAAATTTTTGTAGGACATGTACGAACTTACGTCATCAGCCACAACCATCATATCCAAAAGTAATGACAAAAGAGATAAATTAACAATACTTTCAATAATTATTGAGGTTACAGATGCCACTTGAGAATCAGCCACCTACGCAGTAAAAAGACGAGAGGTTTGAAGCTAATTTGTTAAGGAGCTAAATGGTTCAGATGGTTGCAAGATAGTTACAAGCAAAAGGGTAAAAAATAACAGTTGATGAATGATGAAATTTTAATAGTAAAAGAAAAAAAATGCCACACACGAAATGGATCACAGAGCACAAGAAACTAACAACACATAATGAAAACCAAAAAAGGATTCAATGTGCATGAATAAAAAATAAAAAAAAGATGATAAATTAAGCCATGCTCGAGGTGACAACATTAACATCGACGTCATCGATTATTGTTCGAAGCAAGCGAGACAAATACTAGACAGAGTTGCATGTTGGTAGCATGCATAACACACACGTGACACAGTGTCGCATTCTTTGCGAGACAGACGAATCCACCACGCAGCTGTCCTTGTATTTACATCACCTGAGCAATATTTCCTATGCCTATGTCTGCGAACCAAAAACTAGTAAAAGTTTATATACAATATATACTATTGCAAGTGAGTCAGTATCACGACTGCATGAGTACACCCGCGGTTGACTCACGTTTTGCAGTTAAGAGAACTTATAATCTATTGCAGTCGGAGAAACATTGTGTTCTCGTGGAAAATGAAAAACGCTTAATGATATTAATTCTATACGTTCCTTCGTCACTGTCTTTTCATCTGAAAGATATAATCATTAATGTTCAATTATCTCCGCATTTGTAGTGGATCGAAAGTGTCACAGAAATTTTCAACTCTTTAGTGTTAATTAACAAACATAAAAGTTACAAGACTTATGTCTCTAGTCGGAAAAATAATCCCTTTCCCGAATCCTACTCAACTCTAAAATCATTGCGAGGACTGAGAGAGCGACTCTAAATATACAAAGAAAATGGGTATGAAGCTTGCAACAATAGCAGACTAGAATACAAATAACGTTCCTATATACATACAATGTCCGCACCGGGACGGCTGTGCTGCAACACTTAACGATCGATGGACGCATTGCGTCAACGTGCCAACCACGATAATATCTATTATTGTAAATATCGTGACGATGAAGTGAGCTTCACAACATTGGCGATAACGTTAAGGGTTGAGATCTTACACATCAAACCTTGATTAGTTTAACAATGCTATTAAAATTAACGAGCAGAAATTTTTTCAATTCTATGAGAATTCCTTCGGGAAAGATCACCGTTTCTGTGCTTATGACTAACAAAAAACGTCAAATATCAAGTAATATTATGTTCTAGTAGTTACCATCATATTGGCACCATCCGACTCAAAGGTTAGTCCATAGTCACTTATTCAACATTTTTCAATCGGTAATCCCTCGTTATTTAGTACATACCTATATAGAATAACTGTTACCGCATTGAAAGAAATAAACAAACTAATACATGCGTGTAGAGTTAAAAACGGTCCCATCACTATGAACGAATTTAAGTTTTGAACAGACATAAATTGTCACTAACGCCATCAAGTCACCATCGCTGATCTAAAACGTATTTACACACCAGTGGAAACTTTGAATTCCTAGACAAATATGTACCTATAAGATGCAAGGCCTTAGTAAATATTCAAACGTCTTCAGATGGACTCCAGAAACGAAATAACTTACAAGATGACACCAGAGTTTCGACTTCACGGTGCCAAATGCGACTTTCCAATGAGGTTATCCTATAAATTCAACTAACTTAGTGGATATTGTTTCACAATGTGTATGAATAAATGGTGAATAATTTTTGCTGATGTATGTTAACAAGTGCTTCAGATGAGGTTGATGTGGTTAAAGTGGTTGAAATTCATGACTCAAATACGGTTGTGTTATAAACTTCGCACCTATAACCGTGCGTTATTGCTCGCCAACTATTCACTCGAGTAGGTTATTATGTCGTCTGTCGCCGATTGCACCATAATTTACGTAATCTTCATTAGCAATGCGCTGGCTATCACCTATGAGGCTCTCGTATGAGCCGCTATCGTTCAAGTCTATCGCAGAGTTCGGGCTAAGTTCATAAACAGGAGAGTTACTTGCAGATGATGAATCGTAAGTTACTCGACAAGGGTCACTAGAAACATTACGGGATGCAACGTTGTTCAGAGAGCAGGCCGCCATGTTGCTCAATAAAGTTGCCGCAGAAACACTGGACGCGTCTACCGCCTCAGAACTAAGACAACTAGAACAGGCAGAGGTTGGCTCCAACACGCTCTCGGCCACTGCGGCGCCCAATGCGCGAGCTGATGATGTTGCTTTCATAGCTAAGTAATGCAGGAATGTGCGAAATTCACCTGCCCATGCTGGAGCAGCCTGTTGCTGCACTTGCTGCAGAGGACTGGTGTGGTGATGACGTATGTAGTCCACGTCCGATCTGTGATCGTCAGGAGGCGTCGCACACAGAGCTACCGAAGAGATGCCAGAAAAGTTGCTGCTGTGTCCGATGTTATTATAGTTGAGCCAGTCGCTGCTGAATGTACTGGGACCGTACTGAGTGCTGCTGCTCGTGTTTACCAGATTATCTCCAGGGGCCACGGAGAAGCTTGCTGAGTTGCTGGCAGTCAACCTCGACAGCGCTGCCAAATTTGTAAAAAAATTACCACAAAATACACAAATACGAACAAAATCTTATGATCAGCAACAAAGTGTGTTCAAGTTTCCTTACGTACAACTATTAATGTTAACAAGCTGAGAATTGAATTTCAAAGGGTCATTTAGCCAAATTTCAGTAGGCATACTCGTGTGATACGAGAAGCATTAGTACCATAGGAACATCTCAGGTAAATTCAAAAGAAATGAATAAACCAAGCTAGCGATAGAAAATTCAGTCGCTCACGTCAGTCGTTTACAGTAACACTGACCTGGCGCGGTGGGAAGCGAAGGCGGCGGTATCTGAGCGATGTGGTAGGACGAAGGGATCATAACGGACGGCAGCTTCTCGTTGCTCCGGGTGACCAGCTTCCACGCCTCGTAGATAAGCGCTGCGCAGGTAGTCTCCCTCGTTAGTGTCATTGTCAAAACAGCACAACAAATCATTGCGAGCGGACTGAGTGTCCACTCTTGTACTGGCAAAAATAATATAGGAATCTACCGAATGGCTATCATGGTAACACAACTGTTTTCAGTTCAAACGAATAATTGGTACTACACGTGAAATTCAAACATGCAGCAAAATATTTTTTAGCGATGTATTGGAGAACGAGTTATAAACATAGAACTATCTCTATGCTAAATATTGTGTAAAACTTAAGCCGAGAAAAATATATTTCTCATACATTCCAATGGTCAGGACAGCAATAGTTTGAAGAACATTTTTAGTATTATGCATAGCAGATGGAAGCGGTTCTGCGAAATCTTAAACCCACATCACATTATATATAGTAACACCGTAATTTAACGACTCATTTTAGAATACCACCGCAATGGGCACCGTCACAATATCACACCACTAGACATCATAGCACCAACACATTATAGCGCGTACTACAAGTTCGAAACATCATTATATTACAGCGAAACGAATATAAGAAAATCAATGATGCACCAAAAGAGTTTGACTGGGATGTCACACACAAGTAACATATCCAAATACAGACAACACACTCGCAACAAAACGCGCTAAAAATTACACGTATAACCACACGCATAAACCACCGCACAGAAACAGTCCCAAATGAATAAGTACACGCAAACATGCATATACAAACAATCACACACACGCAAACCGAAATACACCCCAGTAACCACACTGTTGCTCGCATAGGTAATTGAAAATTGACAAAATTTACGTCATTCGTTCAATGTCTACCTCCAGCACCACAAGGAGGGTTGAGTCTTTGTTCAAACTCGTTTCTTCAGTTGTTAGGATTCGATGTCAGTGTAGACTTCGTAGCTCTATAGAATGTTTAAGAGGGTTCATTTGAAGACAGTTGGAACTTCCTTCATAATCTTGCTAAAAAGTATCATTGTTTGAAAAGTATTAAACGTCGAGCCTTATGAAATGACACATAACAAGCAACATCTCGCAAATAACAGTATACAAACAACAACGCACATGAAACAGCAAAATACAAACGACCAGGCAATCAAAATCATACAAATTCGTAATTCATGCAACAACATAAAAGGAACCACTCACGAATAACACACAAAGAATTACACACGTAGAAAAACATAGACGCAACAACAACGCAGAAATAACATCATGACGGCTACAACACACCAGCAAAAACACAAACAATAACACGTGAGTAGAAGTATCACACAAACAGGAGCACACACACACACACGACAACGCACAAACAAATTTCGGACAATCCCAAACAAATTTATAATCCCAATCTACAGAACACAAGCAACAGCACACATGCAACGACACACAAACAACAACACAGAAGCAATATCACGCAGGACTGACCTGCATTATTCTCAGGACCCTGGATGGAAACTGAGAAGCGGCCGTCAAGACGAGCAGGCATGGGGATGATGACGAGCTTGGAGTACTGCATGATCAGATCGGCGGCCTTCCAGTTGAACGAGTCACTTGATACCTCAAAGTTGAGCATGATCGGCAGTGAACCCTGCACGGGAAACAACGCTTTAATACAACAGAAAATGGATATAAATATTAGATTCCACGAAATGATAGGTACACCGGGCATATGCTCTTCACTTCACTAATCGAACGACTTGAAACAGCAGCAAAAGTTTTGATCGCAGTAGGGCTGTAAAACTGATGCGAAGCCTAGGAGCTAAGCGTATCTTAAGTCGAATTATTCTGCAATAATAATGAGACTGAGTATAGAACAACTCACTCGACAGATGAGAAGAATGAACAACGTACGTGCACAATGGCCATACATCAAGACCTGAAGTGCATGTATGAGTCTCCAAATTACTTTACTCCGAGACAGCATTCGCGACGCTCATGTTTTGAAATGGCGTGAACAGAGACAATAGATCATTTGGGAGTTAATGAATTAGCAAATGCACGGAGTGAAATTAATGCACTCGTGGGTGTGGTGAACACATTATACTCCCTAATAGAGCAAGCAATAGAAAGTAAGCCCAATATGATTAGGGACTAAATTAGTTAGATTTTTACAGCCAGTCTTGCTTTACCTGCATAAAAGTGAGCGATTCATCGCTTCCTCTCCAGGAGTAACAGTAACGAGGCCAAACATTATCGAGAGGAAGAATTCGTGGAATTACGTATTCCCAAAATGTAAACGAAGCTGCACTAATATTGAAATGGTAATGAGAAATAGAAGATTAACTCACGATGATGTTTTGATACGCGGTGTACACGTTATCGATGGCCCCAGAGATGGTGACGGTGCTGCGCTCGAAGGTGCTCAGCAATAGGTCAGCAGCGTGTGGCATCCTGATCCTGGGCAGCAAAGAAACGAGCAGGTGAAACAGCGCATCCTCATCAGCAGGAAGGCTACATTAGTGTATTTGGTTCAAAAAAACACGTGAAACTTGATTTAATGTGCGTAAACAACTTAAAAACAAGCGGTAACATTTACGCACACATTGTTTTTTACAAACTTCAATCTATTATTCACTCTCTAGAATGGTTTAGGGAACTCATGCATATTATATGAGAGGCGAAAATTGGTTAGCATTGATGATGAAAACAGCGGCCGCCGTAATCAAGCCAGAAATGAATGATAAAATAACTGAATAAATAAGTAGCAAACGAAAATAGATGAGTTGTAACTTGTAAGTCGACCCACTCCAGTGAGTTATGAACCCGTGCCTGTACATATCCTCCATATATAGTGTGCTATGAACAGTTTAGAGGGTGAAGTGCAGCGCAAAGTCGCACTTGGTGGCGAGATAAGACCTCATCAGTGACGAGGTCAAGTCTAATGAACTTCCTTAATAACACGCTGGTAGCCGCTCTTCAACATTCACCGGGGCGCATAATTTAACCCTTTCCTAGAATAATGATGTGGTTCTAGCTTGAACATACTCAAACTGCCGTTGAAATAGACCCTTTGTAAAGAATTTGCTATATAATCCTTTAATGAATTGAATACATAAAGTCTTCTTTTCTCAAGAAACAGAGCGGCACCAACTCATTTTTGTCTAACGATCAAGGTGGGCGCTGTGCAACTCACGTGGTCTTCGTGGCCTGCATAATACGCCGCAGCATCTCGTGGCGCCCAAAAACGCGAGATTGAACTTGCTGACATATTTCCATCTTCATCTGAACCGTCAAATGATTCTGAAAACAATAGTACCCTCTTAAAATGTATCACACACTCATTCAAATCATGGATTTGTATTACATGCAAATGAAGCCCAAGCACTCAGTGTTTGGCGCAGCTATTCATGTAAAATTACTAGTAATTAAAAACTCTATACCGACATCTCTTATCGTACTTTCAATTGCACTTTAATGAACTCGTGCCAATCTTTCTTTATCTCACAGCCTGGATAGATACTGTGAGGATAATTTTCAAGTCCTTTCTGCACTAAGGCTCACACGAAGCTCAAATTTGCGAACACTGTACAGAAATGATGTATCCACCGTCTGCAATAGCCCCACGTGAATTTTAGGAACTATCATAAAATTGCACCATAGCAGTCACGCGAGTGACCCGAATACCCCCAATACTAAATGAATATAAGTAAAGCAATAGGTCAATCATGTCAATCTGCAGCGTCTGTTCATTGACTCGGTACCACTAAAGCCAGTAGAAAGTATATTTTGCTTAGCAACATGTGTGCAAGAGACGCCAGCATTGATACTCACGGCCATGGAGCCACACAACAGCTGTAGGAGCTTAAGTGTTGCCTCCTTCACACGGGACACATTCATCTCGCTGCCGCGCACGCTGCCCACGATCATGGGCTCACGGTTCTCCGTCACGCTCAACTCCACCTGCACAACGGCGCTGATTCAGTATTTACGAAAAAGCAATGCGAATCTTTATTACTTAGTAAAATCAAAACGCTCAAACACTGGAGCACAATTATTAGTAGCGCGTTAGAATTATTGTAGGTCTCATGTTCAAGGCATGAAAATCCGAATCGAGTCGCCTTAACTACGTTGTATCGAGTGAAAAAATAATGTAGGTAACACCAAGCGTTCTTCCGTAGAAAACGGAAAAATTACGGAAATAAAAATTGAACTTAGAAGAGCGTATTAAGGTAATGGCATCTCAACTAAAAGTAATGGTATTTCAAAAGTTCTTACACTTAACTTTAATCAATGAAAACAACATGGAAACATCAGAGCAAAATGTTCCAACAACTACTGAATTCCTATATATAAAAGTTATGGCAAAATCCGCCAATTCAGCAACAGTAATACCATAAAAATACTAATAGATAATAAAACACCCACAATACCGAGAAATACAAGAAGCACAAGTTGGCAATAAAATTGAATTCAGACAGAAGCGAATAATAAAACTTGGAAATGCGGGAAAGCGTCATTAACTCATGGTTTGACGAACACACACTAATGTAACGCATGATAAAATTTTAAAAGCGGAATTTTTCGCATATCAAAATGAGGAAAAACCGGTCAAATGAATAGAAAAATAGTCACAAATTGCGTTAGAACTATGCAATGAAACGAGAAGTAAAGCACATTGAAAAAAAAATAAGTAGATGCTGTATAATATTCCACCAGATAGGCCTTTTTACGAGAATGACTTACGGTGCAGAACTGATCGAAATAACTGCCTGACCATTGCAAGCGTACAGTATAAGAATATTGTTTAGAAAATGTCCTATTAGGAAATATTTACTTTGCACCTGACTGATTAGCATAGGTAACAGTAATAAAAAAAAATGCTTGAACACTAGAAAAAGTTACATGGTGATATCAGTCATTGTTTTGCGTTCGTCAATATAATGATAGGATTGAATTAAATTTCATTCACAAACATGCAAATTAGAGCCGCAACAGCGTCTGTTAATTGAGAAAAAGCCTAATGCCTACCTTGACATCATAGAGATTTTGTACATGCTGCGCCAGAACATTGGAGTCCGAGATGGCGAAACAGGCTGATTTGAAATCCGATTTGAAAGAGAAAACCAAGGGCGTATGGTGCCTGATACAAGCACGGGCCTTTTCTAGGCTCTGCAGCTTCTCTCCACTGCTATAGATGGTCACGAGGTTACTCTTGGTTAGTTCATTGTTCTTGTTGCCGTCAGGGAAGTGGATACTGACGCCCGCGTACTGCGACACTGCCTGGACTGTGTTGCCGGCCTTGCCTGCACATAATAGGTCGGTTAGAGACTCCAGGCCTGGCTACACGACTGTCTGTAGTATACGATGTCAAATTCGCTTCAAAAAGCAAAAAAATTAACACTCGAGTCCCCATCATCACTGAATAACCTCATTCATTGTTGGATTTTGAGTCTGTGCAAAAAATTAAAGCTCTTACCAGCTGAAATAAAAAAAATAAATCAGCGAACAATTTTATTTTTTAATTGCTGCTCAAATTTTGATTTGTAATGATATAGAATATTTATCTCACTTTTCAAAAACTCCCTACATTAAACATCGATTTGTTTAAGTTCAGTTGAATAATTTTCAATCATGTTTCAGCTATGATACAATGTAAATAATTACTGGTCAACCAATTTAAACCATTCTTAATAGTCCAGTGCCAGAAAAATTCTACTTTTCGTATATATTAGGTCAGTGATTATTCTAAAATAGTTTTAACAACATAACGATAATAATTGAGCCGAAATAAATTGAACAACAGCGGTCTTCCAGTAGTCGGCAAATGGTGGGCCTATTACACGTCAATCTCACCCTTAATGAGAGAGTAGTGGGCCCATGATGCATGCTTCTTACTAATGATATGCGGTGGTGGGTTCACGTCATATGCTTTTTTAACTATTGATATGACGGTGAAGGGTTCATGACACACCAATGACGCCAATGATGAGAGAGTAGTGGGTCCATGACACATGCATCTTACCAATGATATGACGGTGGTGGGGCCATGACACGTTCATCAGCATGGTGGTGATCGTGTTAAGAGGTTCAAGCTGCGGCCTCATCTGGCGGCTCGCAAAGATTGCGTTCCTCGGTGACCCAACTGTTCAAATGGGAGGGTCTGTGAGCGTTACCGAAATTCGAACCAATCTTTGCAACTTAAACTTTTGATAAATTGAAACAAAATCCATTTATGTATCGCAGATCGGTTTGAACTGCAAAACCAAAGTTAGACAACAGAATCTGATTTTCAAAAATGGAATGATTACAAAATGAAATTAATTTTCATTTCGAAGATCAAATTTTATTTCGTACGTGTAGAAGCCACTTTGTGTTTGAGGCCATTTGGTAGATTAGTAAATCTATGTTGGTAAAGAATTAGCAATTTTGAAGTAATTGGCGACATTGAAATCAGTTGATAAATTGGTTAACAACTATTTTCTCGATAGTCAGTGGGATTTTAAACAAAGATATATCATGTTTTATCATAGATCAGATGTTGATTTTGCACACCAACATAAGTTCCCATAAAGATGATTTTGATGTTGAAATAGCTGCTTTTAGCTCTACACTGAATTCAGATTAAGGAAAGAATGATTAGTCAAAAAATCATTTAATGCCCACTAAAATGTCTTTATAATTCAATTTCAAGGAAAATTATGAATATTCAATGACGCTGCACGTTGAAATGAAAAGAAAGGAAAGACAAAAATGAAGTGACTGATGCATGAAAATTGAAGGTAGCAAAGCGAGTACGAAAGATAGGATTTTTGGAAAAACAATCCATAGCTGAGATAAGCTAACATATTTCCCACCCCCTTCGCGCCATCCAGGAGAGTTCCAGCACCCTATAGGTAAACCAGACAAACCTGTCTAGCCTGAGCAGATTGCTTATCTCTATGGGTATTTGCTTATACGAAATATTTTATCCATAAATATTTTGTCTATATTAATTATTTTTATAAAACAAGAAAATCATTCAAATTCTAGAATTCAGAAGGAAATAGCGCTCCCATATGTTTGAACGTTCAACAAATGTGAGCAATCAATGGCGAAGATAAAAGTTCACCAGCTAATATTCGTACAGAAATCGCTCAATTACGTGGCATTTAGCCTAACGAGTTCATGCTACAATTCTACAAAAATTAAAGAAAATTAAATTTTGCGGAAAGGAAGAATATAAGGTAAGTATTCATATCAGCACAAGACAATGAAATGTGAGGTCAGCACTACTCACCTTCCTCGTTCCTGGCTGCATCCATAAGCACTCCGTTGACGAGATCGGGTATCGTAATTGCCATCATCTGGAAGGAATCAAGAAGCAGGAATAATACAACCTAAACTTATGCTGTGAAAAATACATATACACCTACTGAGCTGACATAGATCGAGAGCGCTATGATAAGCCAACAGCTCTAATTTAGCGTTGTTTACTGGCGCGGGCAACGACAGGGAAGTATTTTTGAACTGTGTTCGAATTCACTATTACTTATTAGGAAATTATCCTGTTATTGTATTAAAAATTACAGCTTCGCATTAACAAGCTTGTCCTGGTGTAATCAGATGATGAGGAGAGCAGCGTTACAATCTTATACTCACCCGGAAAAACACTAATACCTGTGTGTCAATTTTTTCGAGCATATGTGTTCAATACAAAACATAGAAGTTACTGTATTTCTTTAGAATTTAATACAATCATTAAGAATGTAATGACAATATTCTGTTTCAAACATATTCTGTAAGATGGATGAAATTATGCAATCCACGAAACATATAGCGATGATATTATACAGCATTCGATATTAATATGCCGAATAAATTTTAGATTTCAGAGAAGTTTTACTGTCTAGAACATTACTTCCATTCATCACGAAGCCTACGAGTGTCTCATTAAAATCTGCTACGCTGCTCGATAATATCTTCATGACAGATCCAACTGATTTTCTGGCAGGAATAATAACTTCCGACTTATCTGATCATGAATGATGGGTTGAAATTCTTCAGTATAAAATGGAAACGCTCCAGTGTGAGGGGAAATTATTTTCGTTTAAGATTGACCAATTACAGGACACCTTAGCTAGAATGTATTTCATTTTTAAAAATTTTAATTCATATAACTGCTTCAACACCACCCCCAATCAACGTAAAATCGTCATAACTCTGAAACAATGACCAGGCATGTGAAAACGAATCATTATTCATCGTTCCTGTTTTTGAAATAAACACTTATGTGAGCATTTACTTACGCAACTTTTGGACACTACTATTCACTTTTTCGCTCAAGTAAAAATCATTAAAATGATGATGATAAAATAATCATTATTAGAGCTGTAATTATTTTCATTGCTTGAGTGTAAACTAATTATTTGGGGAAAGTTCATATTTCTAATAATCTTTTGCTTCCTTGTAAGGCATGCATGGTAGGTCGGAACGCTTCACTTAATCTCAACTTCTCACCAGAACAAAAAAATTGTAGTAAATTGTAATTGTAGTAAATTGTGGAAAACTCTCGATATTTGAATTTGTTAAGAACAAGAATACCCGTAACTCGTTGAGTCAGAAGAAGTCAAGTTATACAATATTGTCAGAAAATTTTCAGATGGGAAATGAGAACCAGTGACAGATCAGTTGCTTTAAAATAATTAATCGTAACCATAAAATCCCATGTGAGGATTCCAAATTCTACTTCGTGCCTATGCTAGACGCTGCATGGACACTGAATTTTCTCAGACTTATCTACTGAAAGCCCAGACAGGAGTACTATGACAAAAAACCAACCGACCAACGAAGTATTAAAAATAAGTTCTCAACTAGGGTATATGTTTTCATTCTTGTAGGAACACGTTGTCATTTCAGAAAAATAAAACAGATCTACTGAAATCATTTCGAAGATACCATACAACCAATAAGGCGACGTCATTCAGCGAACTTTGTTACCAACAAGTAAAAAACAATTGTTGCAGTAGATAGAATTCAGCAATGGGAATGAGGAAACAAATCCAATATTACAAACGCATAAATAAAATTATGGATTATGCTTACCTTCAAGAATTCACACACAAGTCACAAGCAAACTATTAATAAATGATCGAGTAATCACGAACCGCTTCTCAGGGCGTCACGAAGCAAAATGACGGGTCCCAAAATCACCGGTCATTTATAACTACTGCTGGAAGGCGGGGCTACAGAATAAGAATCACAAAGAGCAAAACAAGGACGGAGAAAGGAACGTAAACCACGTGTAGCTCGCGGCAGCACGTGGTGAGAAGTGGCGAGTGGTTTGCTTAAAAAAAAAACAGGTGAGGCAGGTAAAGTTAAATTTTAGGTGCGAATAAAATCAGAAACAAAATGATTCAACCCAAAATTTGAATAAAGCGTTTGAAAAAATACCAACATAGTAAACTGGAAGCGAACTTATTCAGCCCTATCAACGTATGTACCAGAAATTAACCATCATCACTTTTTTTGCAAAAGTTCAACGGAATTTTTAAGTTCATACGAAAATGTATCAATGTGAATTGCATCCACACATATTATCCACCCAACTTATTTATACCGTCGGAAATATAAATATGTAAAACGACATATGGGTAAAAATTTATCCATAGAAAAATATATCCATTAAAAAATCTATGTGAATTATGTCTTTGTAAAAATACATCGATGTTAAGATACATTCATGTAAAAATACATCCATGTAAAACTGCACTCGTGTAACGATCCATTCACCTACAAAAATTCTTAAGTAAAATCCCTACGCCAAAAAAATCTGAATAAAACAACAGAATCAAATCATTTGCTTTCTTTAGTGCCCTGATGAAACATTCAACTGCACCTTAGTATTTCCGCCCAAAAAAAACCGGGGCAAATAAGCCCGTTCGATCAAAAAGCTTTTGCACTCCAGCGCATAACGCTAATGCATGACGCCCGTGTAAATCTCTCGTAAAAAACAACCGTACATTGTTATTTATAATCGCTGATACTTTCATTTGGCCCCCTTTTTCTTCGAAGAGATGGAAGCAGGGAACAGAAGAGTAAATTACACTACGAAGTGCGATTTTAATTGCTCAAAATAGGCCGTTCTAGCCACTGTTTAGAATGATAGTGCACTGCGAAATTTTAAAACTGGTTTATTAAGGACTGACATCTGTGTGATGTAATGAGAAACGTAGACGATTTAGGAAGTTTAGGCATCGATTTTACATTAAAGCAATTAAACAAGTCATTTTCTTCTAAGAAATAGTCTTTGAATTTACAAATAAAGCACACAGGCTCATTTATTACACTCCTTTTGTTAGATTTATTACAAGGCAGATAATTTGGCGCCATTAAAAAAAACGAACGAATTTCCTTATTAGTTCGAGCACTGCAAGTGCTTGATTTGAATTTTAAACTGTGATCAGTCGCGTTTTGACTGATCACAGTTACTTGTTCCTTAGACGCTGCGAAGCTGCTTCTCTGCCCAATTCTCACTGAGAAAATCTGGGGCTAAACGCACATCACGGCAGCACAGCCCACATCTCTGAAGCGAAGTGCTGCTAAACCCAAGGCTGTGCGCATCTTTGAGATTCACTCACGAACAAACTGCTGTGCAGGGCGTCTGCCCTGCACAATCAACGGATTTTCTTTAAGCACATAATGCGTGTCAAAATTACTGTCCTTCACGCGTTATCTCACTGGCGTATTCTGTCCATTGCTCTCGTTGTGACTCGTGTAGATGTCTTGTTTCCTTAAGACTCCTTACACATAACTTGAAAGCACACACGCAAGCAAACAGGTACACGAGGAAATTAGACACGCAGGGAATCCTGACCAGCACGGAACGCAGACTAGTAGGAAACGCACACAGGCAGAGAACACTGACGAGCTGAGAACGGAGGCAAGCAAGAAGAACGCAGACAAGTAAATGGACAACGCGCACAAGCAGGGAACGCAAACATGCAGCTATCACGGACAAACAGTGAACGTAGACGAGAAAAAATTTAACATTTAGTCTGCATTTATATGAAATGCAATTTCTCAATGCGTAAACTTTTGAGAATGCATTAGAGCTCATACCACCGAAACAATGACTTCAGCACGCGGTGCTTGTCGAGACGTGCATTTGCCAAAAAATATTTCAAGCACTTTAATGATTTTTCAACCCCAATTTACGTTGATTGAAGACCACACATATAAAAAGTTGCTATATCGTACTGAACTGATAAAGAACTTGCTACCAGAATGCTGAAACATACGCGGTTGTCAGGTTACTCCCATCCACATGAACGGTCGCATACGTAAGGTAAACAACACCTCTATTTCAAACATCTCTTAGAGAATTATACTATTTGATGGTAGAGGAGAAAGACTTTTCTTTCCTTCTTGCGTTTGAGTAAGTTCGTTTGAGTTTCAACGATGCGATCACGGGCGGACTCAGCAGTGTAAGTTCACAGTGCTGCGCACTTACTTGCACTGTACTTACTAGAAGATTGTTTGTTTTTTCATAGTAACACTAAAACGACTCTCAATACACCTAAATAAATAAAGCATTTAATTATCAGTAAAAAAGTTCCATTCCAAGAAATTAGCGATAATGGACGTGCATGAATGCGGTACAGCGCTTTTTGGCGTCTCTTGACGCTAATATCCCGTACATACAACGGGTAAAAATTATTGTAAAGTTTTATTATTTCGACTGTTGTATTTTCCCTCCAATTTGCATGCTGCAATTTCAACGAAAACAATTTTCCCCTATGTATGTTTAATGCTAGCTACATGGCATCGTATCATTACTATAGTTTTTTCCATGCGTGTAATTCCGAAAAAAATTCCTCGCCCCCTACAAACCCACACAATTTTCTGCAAAACACCTTATGTTCAACTGTTGATTACACGTTAGTGAGTAAGTCCATGCATGGGAGCTAGTTGTTATTAATTCGTATTATGTTACTATTGATAGTAATTCAGATTTTCTTTATTCATGTAAAACAAATTGGGGGAAAAGGAGTAAATCTATCTTTGTACAGTAAAATAATACTCTAACGACCGTATTCAAATGTTTGATTACATATCTGGTTGGTCGGTTGGTTAATTGTTGATGCAGTTCACACTATACTCGCAGTAAATAAGTCCAAGAAAATTCAGCACCGTGTTGTAATATATAGTACGAATAAGGATGAAGTAAAATTTGAAATCATCACTTGCATACTATCGCTGTTGCTATCAATAGTTAATTTTCATTTTCTGTATAAAATTTACATGAAATTAATTGTATCTGTAACCTTGTGGGTCCTGACCCAACCAATCACGGTTGGTCTTGTTCTCAACAAATTGGAGAATTTTACGTTTCGTCAGCTTTTCAGACGCGTGGTGAAGCTCAACCTTGCATGTGCGCCGAGTTCACCCGTGATCCGACCAAACATGCTTCATGCATTTCAAGTGAGCAAACATTAAACTTGTTTTACATCCCCCTAATTTGTCTATGCTCTAGCCGTGATTATGCACTGAGTTTCAGAATGTTAATTTTATTGGGAATTAAAAAATGTTTCACCTCAGCGAAAAAAACAAAAGTGGTTAAACATCGGAGCTAGGTTGTGTACACAAATAAATTATGTTCCTGCACCAAAATTTAGCTTAAATACGCAAAAAAATTCGGCCGTATAAATTCCATTTGACGGAAATTCTTGAATAATGAAGCCGATGAAGATATTGATCAAATCAATATGTCCGAAAAAGTCTTCAGGATCATTTGAATACAAACAGAAGTATTTTCATCCTTCCTTACTATTCCAAAGCCAATCTCAAAACAGTTTTCACTTCATCGGAATCGACGTTTGCATTGGACTCGATGTCATATAACAACCATGAGCTAAACTCACTAGCAGTGTTCAAAATACATTTAGGAGATTTTCTTCAGTCTAACTGCTGATGACTATTTCGAATAATTATTCTTTCCTTAGCATTAAATGATTCACCATTGTAAACCTATTTTCATAGGGTAATCTTTCGACTAGTCTAGACCATACAATTATCGCTTAATGCCATGTTAGATTATGCAATGCAAATTGTATTTTTCTGAATCAAAAAATAAATTTATTATTTGATCTCTCTTGATTACGTTCAGGAAATTGTGTTGCAAGTTGAATAATAAATTTACATTACATCGTTTTTGTAAGACGCCCTTGATGTTACTCAACACATTCGTGCACACAAATACTCGGGCCGAAGTTACGAGAAAAAATTCATTGCTCCTGATGCATGTGTTATACGAGTACATCAACAATCGCATGGAGGCGTTGGTATGGGAAAATAACCAATGAGAAGTCATGGACGGCTGCAACCAATGGCGAGCCAAAGTTCAGTGGCCTTACCAGTGGGAAGCCCGCTTTCGGACGTGGCAGGATATATCGGCTTCGTAAAACGCGGATTGAGGCGCTTCTCTTTAGCAGCGCCACCACATGGCCGACCATCGACCGCCGGCCGGCCGCCACCAGAGCCACAGACAGAACACTCCAGCCTCCTGTCATGAGATGGTGGCAACGATGATTAGAACTGAACCAAGCAGAGCTAAAGTGCAAGTCTAAATGAATTGGATAAACTAACCAATCTTGAAATTGTCTCAAGCAGGCTCAACCATGCATAAGTATGGAGTCTACCTACATTTCTTGATAGAAAACAGTTGCAATCTTCCAATGCTCATAAATTAATAAATAGACAACAAACGTTTTTAATCACACTGCTGAGAACCTAGTACCACAAATTCTTCCAAGTGTGACAGTAAGCAAATCTACATTTTAATTCGAAGAGAATGCAGTAAGAGGAGGAAAATTACCCATCTCATGTAAAACTGGTTTACAAATGACTCTTCATTTAATGCTCCTTTGAAAGAACGATTAAAAAAGTCCATCGAAAAAGCAAACACAACATTATATCTAAATCTTCTTCTTAACTAAATCATGTCGCACTACTTGAAAAACCAATTACGACAAATGCTACAATTAAGTAACTGGAAACATCGAATCGAGAGGTGAAATCACTAAACGCTCATCGTAATTCTCTAATGTACCAGACCTGTGAAAAACTCGAGTGAATATAAAATTGATTTCGTTCTTTCTAATAACTGAATGATTACCAATAATCTCAGTAGCAAAAATAATTTGATGACATCAAAGTTATATAGGTTACTGAACGAATTGACGTTATATGTCTACTTGTTATACGGCTCCGTTCAAAAACCTCACGCTCAGCTTCTAAATTTTCTAATTATGCGTTGTATTCTTATGACTGCGTCTGAATACCAGAAGTAGTGGGTCATACATTTTCGTAGACTTGCTTTCAATATTCCAGCTGGTTGCTAAGGAATACATCCCTCAATATCGTGAACCTTTACAGGCTCCAATCAGCAGCTCTACGTCTTATATTTTTGTCGTTAAAAAAATTGTCGATGTTTTTCACCAGCAAATACTTTTTCGACACCTGCGATAAATTTCGCACACATTTAACAAATACAAACAACCTGTTGAGTGAAGGATTGAAAGAACTGGAACCATCCTGCAGGATCTTCTTGAACAAACTCGAATTTACCATCAGTTTTTAAAATTTTTCTTTATCTGGCAATGACTGATAATCCCAATACAATTTTTAGCGCATAGATACCACACACGGAAATAAAGTCTTACAGTCTTTTATTGGAACTAATTCGGAGCTGCTGGCTCGGGAGGCGCGCCGAATTACATACAAATCATGACGAAATTTGATCATGTAGTAAAAGTTTCAATTTTTAATAACAATTTTACAGCAATCATAAATGAATGTGCATCCTGCATTGCTAGAAGCGCCAAACCAAAGCTTGTTGTTTTAATAACGAATTGAATTAAAGAGCCGTGTAAAACAGAGAAAATTTACTTGAGTGAGGATAAAACATACAGATTAAATATTGCATTACAAAACAATCTTTACCAAGATTAAAAGGGCTTGTGGAATAAAATGGTTGTTATAATTTTGTGTTCACAACCAGTAAGGCATCAGGTTGTCACCTTCAATAAAGTGAGGGAGGAACTGCCACTTGACACTGAACTTCAAAAAGAATTAGGAAGAAATTTCAAGTAAATTTCAATATATTAAGGCCATTTTGGAAAGAAGACCTGATGGTTCTTCGGGGCGTTAAAGGTTTAAAGTAGAATTCGATGCGCATCTTTTGTTAGAGGTTCCTCATTCCTTTATACCCACAAAATATTATCAGACCATGATTATGAAATTAATAACAGAATAACAAAATTTCCTTGCAGCGCTCGGATATCCTTGCAGCGCTCCTGCAGAGGTTTCGTTCCGCCTCTGCTGCTATATACTTTATAGGAGTAGCTGGCGCTACTGCATGTGTGGTGCGTTCTCATAGTTATTGGCGTTTCTATATTCATATAATTCATATTACTGTAATACTTTTCAGGTGTTTCAACATTTAAAGGAATTTCTTTTATGGTTTTATTTTCCAGCGAGCTTATTGGTCTGTTCCAGTGACGCAGTTTGACTGCGCTGTCAAAGGATCCTGCTGCTGTTGCTGCTTAAAAACCCGACACTTGAGCACCCATAGTCAATGTGCCACTTTGAATGAAAGCATAAGCTCTTTGTTTACATAGTTCTTTGGGCTTCTAAATTTAATTAAATTATTAAAGTAATATTTATTATGTATAAGTACCGCTTGCAATAAACTAAGAAAATATATATTCGGCCGTCACGGCTCTTTTAGCTGAATTTGATTGAACGGGAACCTAAAGAGAAATCTTTTTACTTCCTGTAAATGTGGAAAATATTGCAACAAACTAATCACAATGATACATTATTTAGAACACCAAAAGTTAATTCTAAATTGTAGAGAAATAATTGAAGTGTTGTTCATATACGTACATCAGTTTGCAAATTAGAAATTTACTTAGCAGTATACATAATTGTTCCAATACGTATTCAATAAGTTGAAATAATATTAGTAAATTTTGATTTTAGAAAATTGTAACAATGGTAAGTTAGGCAAAGTAAAAATGGAAAGCTGTCGTACATAGTATAGTAGTTTTACATAAGAAGGAGGGCTGTAACCAAGGTGGAGAGGAGGTGAACGTGGGCGCGGAAGACTGGGTCAGTTGAAGGACCCTCATGGTGACCATACGTGAAATTATAATTACGGCAATGATCCGAGGCTCTAACGATGACCGGCGCAACTTCGCGCCCTGGCTTGCTCCGGTCACTTCTGTTGCAAGGTAACATTTTGTGTATTTGGCCCATTTTACATTCATTATTTGACTTCAACAATTCTGTGTGGCAGTGAGTGCTTACTCGGATACTCGCGATGAGATGTTTCATGAGATCGTGTACTTTTTACAATTTGACCAATTATCTTTGGTGCGTCCGTTCACCGTTGCGCCTAGCTGTGAGTAATATAATTATACGTATAAATACACAAGGTGACTGCACTTTCTTGAACTTACAAACTTTACTATAAGGTTGGAATTGTTCTAATAAAACAGTTTACTCACTAACCGTGGTCCGGGTTTTCGGGTTTCGTTTGAAGATATGCAGGGACTCTAAAATTCTGAGGTCATATGGGGTTGAAGCTGAGTCTAAAATTTTGAAATCGGCAGGAGATGTGGGAACATTGCATTTTTCAGCATGATTTCGCACTGCAGAATGTGATGGGTGTGCTAATTGGTTACCAGTACGAAAGCTTCTACCTCTAAGCTCTGCCACTCTGATATAGAAATTTCGTGACGTCATACCGACGTACGAAGATGTGCACTGCACACAACTATAAGAGTATACCAAAGAGGCTCGTATATCACTGGGAAGCGTATCTTTGTACCGAAAAAAAGAACCAATTTTGAAATTATTAACCTGAGTGGCATGTAAAGTAAAATTATGGAAATATTTCGCACCCAGTAATTTCAATTCACGAGACAGCTTATCAGACGGTGCCCCAAAATACGGAAATGAACAGTACAAACAGTCTTTACTGTTAACCTCGGCAGCTTGTGACTTGTATTTCTTTGACAAAAATTTTTTAATTTGCGAAGTAATATTGTTGGATGTGCCATATTTTCAGCCGGATTGATAGGGGAAAGGACCCTAACGTTCATCACAATTAGAAGCTCGTGTGGAGGTGCAATTAAAGCCCCTGAACACTCGAACATGCGAGAGAGAAATATGTTCATCTTCACCAGAGCTGATGGCCTCAGGTGCAAATTTAATGCCTGTGCAAAGTTTCACCAGTTGGCATGAGCTAATCGAAAGTTGATGATCGCTGAAGCAAAAGTGATCGCCAAAATATTACAACGAACAATTGGCTGATGGAAGATAATTTATAAGTATAACTAGAGTGCGAGTTTTATAACTACAACTAACCTACGTGCTTTATAACCAAAACTAGCCAAACCATTACAATCCTTCATAAATATCCTAAAATTAGCCTTCTTTTAAATAGCCAATCAGACAACACGAGATGGAGTGAGGATCAGAGGCCCTGCGCCCTCGTGGTCCTCCAGCTACGCGATAAAAATCCTTAATCGCAATTCCCGCGAGGCTCCTGTTGAGCAAAGGATCCTCATCTTTGTTCATTCCAGCTTCGCTTCTGTTTAATTACAGACAAATAAATAATTCCTTACGTTAATTACTTTCATTATATTCCTCCCTAAAAATCTTTCGAAAAGTGTACAGTTCAACTGTTACAGAAAATAAAAATCTCAAATTCGACTGAAGTTATATTTTTGCTATACTAATTGATATATTGATTTCGTTTTACGAGTAAATTATTTTTAGAGTAATAATGAATAGCCAAGCGCCATCAAAATAATGGTGCTCAGCTTAGTGAAGCATATCACAATTTCTACTCCAACGATGAAGATTTCGCAGATAATTCCTCAATTATTCACTTTAAGCCAAAAAATAAAACTGCCTCGTGTTATCCAGCTCCCACTAGGGCGATGCTGAAGTTGTGTTGCCTGCCCACAAACCGGAGATAATGTGGATTTTCTTAAACTTTGAAGGGACTCGCAGTAAATTATTCGGTGACTAATGTGCATCGAATACTCTGTCCGCATGTTCGCCTGAATAACACGATCATTAGCGATTTGAAGGCTCGTTTACACAGGAGCAGAGACAGCGCATCTAATTCGATGCATGTGAAAATAGTCGGACATTCCTTTACAAAGAATTAGGCCCAAATGTAGGTGCAGCAAGACAACGGAACACTTCGTTCTCAATCTCGTAATATACCACAGCTCGGATGTCGCAGGGATACAACCATTCAATACAATGGACTAGCACACAATGCTAGGCGTGACTCTGTACTCTAAAAAACTCTGTTCTTTGTTAATTTTTCGATTCTTGTAGAAATTTTTTGTCAGAGCAAAACCAAAAACAAGCCATGTTCAAGGACTTTTTAGACTTACTTTACCATTACGATAAAAAGCTAATAGACATATGTGTTATAATTGTTCGATGTGTCTCATGACTGTAGGTTCGTTGGACAGAAACTTGTTGAGAAACTGCAACGGTGAGCACAAGTATTCCTGAATAAAATCTGAAATCTCAAAAAATATGCAAATTCAACGAAGTGTGGTGTCGTACAATATCATTCAACATGTACTCTGGATGGGGTGTGGGCCAGGTCACCTTCTTCCCCAAAACCAAAAGCTAATCCTGTCGTTGTCTATAGACAATGAAGGCTATGCTAAGCTGTTCTTAAAGAATGAATGACAATTCAATAACTTCACAGTCAATACCCTGGAGCATGATTTATGACATGTGCGGTCACCTGCTACCTGACGCGTGAGATAAAACTTCTATTTGGACTAGCTCTATGACGTCAGAAGCTCAACTTTCGGAGGCAGAAGAGAAGCATAACGCGATATAGGTTTCGTGGGAGATGGTATGCTCACACCTTGCTGAATAGGAGAAATAAGCAAAACTTATTACGATAACTTAATATCGTGAGATACTGGTAAAAAGGATATGAGCCAAGACAGATAATGAACTGAGCCGTCTCTGATATTTGTTGTGAGTCCTCACATTTTTGTAACAGAGAAGCATGCGGCTAATGTTTTTGCAGTCGCACAGCACCTCTCTCGCTACCCATCAGAGCTCCGGTCTGATAAAGAAGAATCACTAGAGCAGAATCACCAAAAGGAGGCTTACGACATCTTTCATTCGACGCCCCGTAGTGTCGTCTTCGGTGTCCTGTCCTGCGAAATTGTTACCGCCTGCCGATTATATCTTTCGCCCATTGACATTGCCTTGAAAATGTGGCCTGTACCAAAACCTCAAAATTTCTAAAAGGCTTTTCATTCGCCTAACAGTCATTTCGTTAGTACACTTAAGTACACTGATGGACACTAATTATTTTAATATAGGTCCTTTGCGTTGGATTTTGAACTGGAAATAGAGACCGCGATTTAAAGCATTGTCATCAGTGAATTCATTAACTGAGATAAGGAATCCCCGTTTCAAAATATAAACTCAGTAAGTTGTAAGAGATATCTTTTTCTAACTCACTGAAAAATTCAAGCATTAATTCATTAAGTAATTAGTGAAAACACGCGCAAAGAAATACATATTTTCACTTTCATTTGTTTGTCGAAACATTTGAACCACAAAAAACTGTAGTGTCTTTGTCGGCCAAGGTTGATTATTATTATTATTATTATTATTATTATTATTATTATTGCGAGTGCCCACGGTCCGTCAAAAAAATGAAAGGATTAAATTTTGGACCAACTGAGCTTCAACATGGCTTTCCCATAATTTCCCATGCTATTCTATGGCTTTCCAATACTTTCCCAAGTCTCAACCGCTGATATTCTATTCAAACTAATCTAACCTACCAATACACGTGATATTCATTATAATTCCCAATCTGCTGGGTTAAGGCACCGAAAATTGTGGAGTTGATGAAGCTTGTATCACAGATACGCTCCTCTCACACTTTCGGCTGGTGGGTGTGACACACAAACGCACGGACGGACGGGGCTCCTTTTATAATAGTGATGATGGGTACAACAAAAATCGATCCTCGACTTATACAGTCATCACTGATAAAGTGTCATCGCAAGTAAACGATTAGTTGAATACCTGTAACTAATTTTTTATGCGTGTATGAAGATTTATTACTTGAGAATCGACTGTAGTCGATGGTATTAAAAGACAGGAATCTGGTTTTCAAAAAACCACTTCCTAAAGAAATGAATATGACACAGACAATATCTCATCTGTTCCCTTTTTACCTGAAAAGTCACTTAAGTTGTATGTGCTTTTACGTCAGACAGTATGTGCGTACCTTCAACGCCTCTCAAAAAATTAAAGTACAATGATCCTTCTCTTATTTTTCTCAAATTCGTTAGATGGATAACCTTCGTATGAAATGTAGCAAACAGGGACCGAAAAAATTAGAAATCCGGTCTTAGGTCATAAATTCTCGCTGACAGGTGACAGATTAGCGTTCCAACGGGAGACAAAATGTCTGCGCTTGCCATATCTCCCTACAGAAATAAGCCCTCATCTAATGCTTTTAGTGTCGGGTATTGGAACTGATCTGCGATACAATACACAAACATCGGTGAAAATTTTAACTCGGGGCTTTCATACTAAGACCAGTTTGCGATCCAAAGATAAGTTGCCATTTTAACCCAAACGAGATTTAACTTTCCGTTTCTGCTCAGCCAAGCAATTAAGCAGAGAAACAAAGAATTTAATGAGCGAGGAGCAGCACAATGGTGCAAATTTTAGCGTTTTGTTTGCATAGGTCGCTCCCCAGGCAAATGGAACGAACTATCTATATCAGTTAGAATTTGTTCATTTTTATCGCTGAGTATTAAAACGATGAGAAAAATGCTTTGAAAATGACATTAATATACTTCTTAGTCAATCGGAGGAAATTTAAAGGGAATTTCTCGAGTAATTATATGTCTTCAATGTACAGTAAATGACTCTGTTCGCTTTCATCAAACAAGTAAAATGGAGGAATGATTCACTTGGCTATGACAGTAGGTCACGCCAGTCAAACTCTCCAAAAAATCTGAAACGCCCTAACTGTCCACCGCCACAAAACCTTCAGAAAAATGTTATTTAAATAAAATACACATACGGCTAACGATGTTTCTCAGTACAAAATAAATATTTCGACTGCTCGGTGAGGTGCTACATCAGAATCACCATTTTAGTTCATGTCAAACTGATATGACGAATTTTTAAGATAAAACTTGCATCTCATCACCGCAACCAACAGAACACAACACGTACAGCTAGGGCGGACAGCTCAGCGTCACTCAAGCTCTCAAACGCTTCTTGGATAATTCTGCACAAATTGAAAGCTGCCAAATGCTGATGATCACTGAGTACTGAAGGGGAAAGTTACAGCATTGGAAAATTGATTTCACTACCCCGTTACATTGGCAGATAAACTCAACTACGAGAACGTGAGTGAAGATCAGTCCCAACAAAACCCAGTGCTTGCACAAATTTAACTTGTATACAATTTAATGCCTATGTCTATAGCCAGTCGCTCTCTAATCTAAGACGCAAAGTTACCCAAGTCTTAAACGTATGCGCTGTCAGTGCCGCAATATCGTGCATATTTGTTCAGAAAGTTGCATTTTAAACATCATATTGAAATGAAGTTCAACAAATTTAAACGTATCAGAAACGAGAATTTAGTTCCTACTTCCCCGACCTTGTAACTAAATTTGACTCGAACAGCTCTGTTATGAGCTAATATAAAAGATGCTCAAAATACTCCCAAGCGAATTGACTTAATGTTCCACGTAAAAGTGCAATTAAGAATGATATTTTGAAACTGCTCTTCATTTGATATTGACATGCTTAAAAAACTGATGGTCTAATTTGTATGCTTGTTTGCTTGCCGCTTAATTTCGATGCTACTTTCAGTAACAACATAAGGCAATGTTCAGTAACAAGATGAGAGAAAATTTACTTCATATTCATATTACTGATATTCCAATCCAGTCTTCGCCATTCCCGTTCGTCTTAGTTCATTTAACCTGCATTGATCTTATACGCTGTATGGTGGAGGCGAATGGCTACGAATGTTCAGATATTTTACATTGCTCTTCAGCTGTATATTTCCTTAAAAATAATTTCCATTTAAACTATTTATTCTCATTATTGAGTGATCTAGAGTGACTGATGGTATAATTAGTTTGAACGCAAGTTTAGCATTAAATTCTGAATTTGACCGTAACTTTTAGTTTTATTAGTTTATTTGACCTGATCTTCTGTAATTAAAAATAGTAGTCTTCCTACTGCAATCATAATTTAAAACAAATGAGAAGTCCATATTCTAATTATATTTACAAACAATCAGCGCAAAAGATCAGACAAAATCGAGAAGAAAAAGCCCACAGGCAGTGTGAAATTCCTAAAGTTTTCGAAAATTTCTTGCCGAAGAACACCGTCACCAATTACAAACTCAAAAAGTTTTGTAATTATGCGTAAGGTTGAAGTGGAAAAAAAGGACGTAAATATGAAGTACTAGGCAAAATCTGTTACGTAAAATGTTCTCGAAAATCCTGAACTATTTGGGGATGGTAAACAAGAATATCTCAAAATAGTTTACTAGATTAGAGCGTTATTATTGACTTTAAGTGTTGTCACAAAAAGCTGGAAATGCACGAGGATGTGCATTGGCGCTCCAGCCTCAGTCCAGGAAATTCTTCGAGCCTGGCAAGGGAAGAAAATAACAGAAGATTAATTTTCCCGTCCCAAAGTGCAATTTCAGCCCGTCATAAGAGTTATGGGCAGGAGATGCCAGTTATAAGAGTTATGGGCAGGAGATGCCAGTTATAAGAGTTATGGGCAGGAGATGCCAGTTATAAGAGTTATGGGCAGGAGATGCCAGTTATAAGAGTTATGGGCAGGAGATGCCAGTTATAAGAGTTATGGGCAGGAGATGCCAGTTATAAGAGTTATGGGCAGGAGATGCCAGTTATAAGAGTTATGGGCAGGAGATGCCAGTTATAAGAGTTATGGGCAGGAGATGCCAGTTATAAGAGTTATGGGCAGGAGATGCCAGTTATAAGAGTTATGGACAGGAGATGCCAGTTATAAGAGTTATGGGCAGGAGATGTCAGTTATAAGAGTTATGGGCAGGAGATGCCAGTTATAAGAGTTATGGGCAGGAGATGCCAGTTATAAGAGTTATGGGCAGGAGATGCCAGTTATAAGAGTTATGGGCAGGAGATGCCAGTTATAAGAGTTATGGGCAGGAGATGCCAGTTTTAAGAGTTATGGGCAGGAGATGCCAGTTCTAAGAGTTATGGGCAGGAGATGCCAGTTATAAGAGTTATGGGCAGGAGATGCCAGTTATAAGAGTTATGGGCAGGAGATGCCAGTTATAAGAGTTATGGGCAGGAGATGCCAGTTATAAGAGTTATGGGCAGGAGATGCCAGTCATAAGAGTTATGGGCAGGAGATGCCAGTTATAAGAGTTATGGGCAGGAGATGCCAGTTATAAGAGTTATGGGCAGGAGATGCCAGTTATAAGAGTTATGGGCAGGAGATGCCAGTTATAAGAGTTATGGGCAGGAGATGCCAGTTATAAGAGTTATGGGCAGGAGATGCCAGTTATAAGAGTTATGGGCAGGAGATGCCAGTTATAAGAGTTATGGGCAGGAGATGCCAGTTATAAGAGTTATGGGCAGGAGATGCCAGTTATAAGAGTTATGGGCAGGAGATGCCAGTTATAAGAGTTATGGGCAGGAGATGCCAGTTATAAGAGTTATGGGCAGGAGATGCCAGTTATAAGAGTTATGGGCAGGAGATGCCAGTTATAAGAGTTATGGGCAGGAAATGCCAGTTATAAGAGTTATGGGCAGGAGATGCCAGTTATAAGAGTTATGGGCAGGAGATGCCAGTTATAAGAGTTATGGGCAGGAGATGCCAGTTATAAGAGTTATGGGCAGGAGATGCCAGTTATAAGAGTTATGGGCAGGAGATGCCAGTTATAAGAGTTATGGGCAGGAGATGCCAGTTATAAGAGTTATGGGCAGGAGATGCCAGTTATAAGAGTTATGGGCAGGAGATGCCAGTTATAAGAGTTATGGGCAGGAGATGCCAGTTATAAGAGTTATGGGCAAGAAATGCCAGTTATAAGAGTTATGACAAGTGATATTGGTAATAGTAATTTAAGAGAGTCGTAACTAGTTTGGTATTTGCCAGGATAAATAGTAAGAGTACCCTACTGCCACCAACCTCACTGAACACCTCAGTAACGTGCGCCAAGTTACAGGGGTGACGTACCTTCAGCTTATGAAGCTGGCGTGCGCAGTCTCCGGCCGATACGTTGGTAACTTGCCGATGCTGACCAGAACCCCCGAAGACGTGGTGCAGAGTCCCAGTCACAGCGATGAGAGAGAAGGGTCCAGAGTAGCCGGTGTCAAAGTCACCATCCAACCGGCTTAGGCAGGCCAGCTCCCCATGCGTAGGCGACAAGATAATCCAAGCACGGCTGTGCTCGCTAAAGCAGTTACGTTCTGCAGATAGAGCGCATCTGACGGAGTAGCAGCGTCCAGGGTTAGGTGCATTAAATGAGAACCAGAGTCCGTGGCGAGCGACAACTGGTTCGTTATGGCGTAGAATTGGGGCAGCCCACTACAAGCGACCGTTTCCGATTATCGTCGATCCGAGTTCCTATCGCGCCCACAAGGCTCTGCGACTCATCAACTTTTTCTTTTGAAAAGGAGAGAGATTTAAGCAGCGCGGAAAACAATGTCGACCCCTCAACAAGAAGCACGCACTGAGGTAAATTCATATTGGTGGTTGGCAAAGGAGGACAATTAATAGTATTGTTTTTTTAATTACCTTATTAACGATTTCAAAACTTATTCTATATCTATTTTATACAAATGTTGACAGTCTTGTTCATTTAAATAATTGCTTGTCATCGTCAACGCTCTGCTTACAGCAATAACAGAAAAGGAAAAATAACTCCTTTCTACCAGAAATGAGACTTGCTCTCATGTCGCAGATGATTTGAGATTCTCTTTTACGTAGGGAGAATTTTGCGGTCTTCTCGGTCCATCTTGTGATGTGCTGTGATGCGGACGTGGTGCGCTTCACATGTTCAGATTATGAACGATACGTTCTCATGATTAGTCCTCAAGTAATTCATATAAATTCTTTGTCGATGCTATATTTTCAATTTATAAAGTGTGTAACAATTAGCAACTATCTTCACTTTTAGATATTCGTTGGATCGCCAACCGGACACGACGGAACAAGGATGGTCGGGTATTTAGATACATGTATAAAAGCCATCTTTTGATGGTTCAATTAACATGAGCCCCATTGGTCAAAAATGATTGCCCCGTCCTGTTAGAGCTATGATTTAATTTTGAAAACTCTTCAGATAAAGAGATCGAACGTCATTGTTTCAATTAATACCTATAATTTACTATAAGAAAACCATAAATATGACATCATTACGTAATGTCCAGGTGTCGAGTCTAAGGCGGGGAGGCGAAAAGACGACCTCCCAATCAAGCAACCAAATATCACCAAACCGGGTGATTTATTTACTTATATAATTCTTATCTTTTTATCTACCATCAAATTATTTACTCACCAATTCGCTTATATATATATATATATATATATATATATATATATAAGCGAATTGGTGAGTAAATAATTTGATGGTAGATAAAAAGATAAGAATTATATAAGTAAATAAATCACCCGGTTTGGTGATATTTGGTTGCTTGATTGGGAGGTCGTCTTTTCGCCTCCCCGCCTTAGACTCGACACCTGGACATTACGTAATGATGTAATGAATATATATATATATATATATATATATATATATATATATATATATATATATACACATATGTTCATTAACATTTTTATTTATTCATTCATCTATACTTATATATTTCTTAACTCATCTACAGTTTTAAATTTAATTGACTTGTCTATTCATGGTATGCATTCATTTATCCATTTATCTGCTCCCATAATAATTATTAATAATTAACTCTGTTATCAACAATCGAAATTAAGTTATAAGTATTTCATATAATAAAATATTTTAAAATCAAATCAATGCAACTTCATCGTAATTAACCTAACTTTACTATTACGGGTGTGATAAGTAAGTGTTACAGCTTTTCCTACAAGTTTTATTTATCACCATCTCTGCATCGATGTCTACGTCAGTCGACCAATCGGAAAAATAATAAACACACAAATAAAAAATAATATAGATTAATCAGTTCCATTCTAACTTCGCATTAGACGGTAAATAAAATACCAAAATGTTCGTAGACAAACTATACGGAATAATAATTCCATTTACTTATTACACTTTTTATTTTATTCACAAATGTTTGTCTGACAAGCTTGCACGTTTCGGTTTTAGGACTTCCTTTCCTCAGGAAAGCATCCTCCACAGCAGCACTAGAAGGGATTGGTGTGCTGTAGCGTACAAAATGCTCTTGCAACGGTTTGTAGGTAAAGATTCACGAGCAGGCGAAGCGGTTCGAAACTTGTCATTCTCCTTCATTGACGTGGCGCTCATTAAAGAACGAATCAGCTGTGTCCTCTTCCTCGCTGCTGCTGGTAGTTCGTGTGAGGCTGTCTGAAGGCTTTTCACGGACGAGAGAAATCATTTTTTGTCTGACCTCTCTCACTTTACATTCATCTTGACACCATCTTAATTTATCTTGTGAATGAAACGCTGAGGCCAGAATACATTCAAGGTCTTCAAGTAGGGCGAAAAGCCGGTCTGAATTCCCTTCAATATAGCATCCACAACTGCGCAGCAGCGTAATTTTTTTCTTTACTCTCCCTCATCTCCTGTACACAAACATTAATGACAGGCAAGAGCAGCAGTCTTAAATGAACGTGCACTATACATTGCTAGAAGCGCTAAACCAAATCTTGTTGTTTGGATAGCGAAGGGAAATAATGAGCTGACTAGAAGAAAGAAAATTTACTTACTTTAGTGTGAAATTATAAGATTAAATATCCTCCTAAAAAATAATATTTACCGGAATTAAAAGGGCCTGTGATGCAGAATTGTACGTCAGTATTTTGTGTTCACAACCACAGTCAGGCATCAGGTTGTCACCAACAACAAAGTAAGGAATGAACTGCCACTTGACCGCGAACATCAAAGAAGAGAATTGGGGAATAACTTCGCAAAAATATCAATATATTAAGGCTTTTTCTGGAAAGAAGACCGTATAGTTATCCGCGACGTTAAAAGGTTGAAAAAGAAACCGAAGCGCATCTTATTTTGGAGGTTTCTCATTCATTTTTACGCACAAAATGATATCAGACAACGATAATGAAATTAATAACAGAATAACAACATAACCATTTATTTATACAAGTTGATCACGACGTTGATTTTTCTTTTATATTCAAGAGAAGATTTCTCAAAAATTACCCACTCACTACTATAATGATCATTAAAAACAACAAATTGATATTTGAAGCAAATGACACTGAGTTCGAGTGAAGATCAATGTTGTAAGCTTATGATATATATTATGCTAAAACTTCCGTACACACGCGCATAGCATGCATCAGCCATACGCTAACAGACAACCGCAAACGCATGCAAACAGACGTTTGACCAACGATTACTCAATGTAGATATAAATGGCAGGAGAAAATTTGAAATTAATTTTAGGTCACGCGGTTCAACTAGCATTAAAAACAACCCCGTGGCAGCTACAGAAAACATGTTTCCACCTCGTTATATGTTCATATTAATTTCTACCTATGTCAGAAATATCTGCAGAAAAGATATTCGAGAACAAGAAACCACAAAATGTGGTCACGCAGTGCTTGTAAGTACTTCGCACAACACGATCATAGCAATGAAATAAACATTACGGTGATGAGCTAATATCGCAATACGTTTTATCAAACAATGATGTTATTGATGAACAATCTTGTACATGCTGTAGCAATATCGTGATGTTAGTGTGTTTATCAAAATCCGTTACATTCTTTGCATGTATCTGAAAATTCCATTTTACATTGTAGATCGATGATTATACCTCTGAGAGGCAGGGATTGTGAAACAAAAAAAATTAAAGTTGGGTCAGTTTCGAAAACTTTGATCATGGAAAAGTCGGAAGTTTATGTAAAAGGGCCCGTGTATCTACCATTTCAAGTTCCTAATTCATTTTTTATTTCTGAAATGCTTACCTACATTGGTCCTATCACAATATAACGAAATGATGCTTAAAAGTAAGAAAAAGGTAGTTGTGACATGAAGATGCTGTTCTTTAAGGGAAAGCAGAGGTCGCTTGCTAAGATGTTTACATTCACTTGTACGTATACGTAAATTACGAGCTAGCTTGCGTGTAATCGCAATACACACACAAGTAAAAATTTTGATCGATAGACCAATGTCACAAAATGAAAATTTTGTTCACACTTAGTGAGTATGTAATGCAGCATACATGGAGTTGTTATTTCTAAAATGCCAAATTATGTGCTCTGTTGGTCTGGAATTCTTTCACTGATTTCGAGCGTTTTATGCACTAAGGAAGTACGTTCAGTGAAGAACGTGATACTGAGCTATCTTTTTGCCCAGTGTAAGATGAGCTGTAGCTCATAAAAATATCTCTGCTCCGACGTGAATTGTGATTGTAAAACAACAAGAGGGCATGATATTGGGGGGGGGGAGGGATTTTTACAACTGCATTGGTTTAAAGAGAAGAACACATAACGGGCTTCATCAATGAGGAATCGTGTTTATATAGAAGTCAGCACTGAGTTTATTTAAGAAAGAAGAGGCACGATCGTTTTAATTTAGTTTATATTTACTTATAATATAACTTTAAAAATCCACACATTTTTTTAGAGCTCTCAACGAAGATATTGAGGTATGTTTCTCCACATTGGGCTGCCACAGTTCAGAGGCTACAGTTAAAAAGACTGTACATCCAATAACAAGCATCTTCGGTCAAGCATACTTCGGGCACGATGATAGAACAGTAAGATTCCAATTATTTTAAAGCAAGTTTTTTACACCTGAGACTTGGCTTTCAAACAGAAAGCCACGATTTTTCGTTTTCATGGTTTTCTCTTTTTGATTTTAATCATTCAAAAGTAAGGCATTGTTTAGTTTGCATTTAGTTTTGTCAGTTTGGTCACACCACGATTTCAGTCTGCCCGAGAGTCTCTTAGCGTTAATATGCGTCGCCATCATGCCATCAAGTCCGTCCCCTTTTAGATCTCTCACCAAGTATGGTATTCTTCACATTTCGAATGAACAGGTCTCCTTTCGTTGCTGACTACAGGAAATAAGATATTGTATGGTTTGCACTTAAATTTTCGATGGTAATTGCTAAAGAGACTACGTCAAAAACTCTCATGGAAAGAAGTGTTGAAATTTGTGTTAGTTTTCAATCGGTTTTGAAAGTTGTTTCTACGGGCTGAATTTTTTATTGAACTTTTAATCACTAATCGTTTCCTACGTGCGTTTCGTATTGTTTTTTTTTGTACACAGGGTATCAGTTTGACTTTGGTAAACTTCGTCCACAAGCATGCAGCAAACAATATTTTGTAGATCAAATTAATCTGTTCTTTTTATGCTAACGCGAGCAATTATTTTCTGTTCTACTCAGCTCTTAAAATTTCTTTTGCTATCCAAAGGGCAAGCTTTGGTTTGGCGCTTTTAGTAACTTAACGGTGCGCATTCATTTAGTACTTCTGTAAAAGTGTCACTGAAAATTTAAACTTAAATATCGGAGTTGGTCATGCTTCGAATTTTTTTATCCCTGTCAGTTAATTTTTTTATCTTCGTCTGTTATTTTTTGGATCTTCGTATATTAATTTTTTGTTCCATGCAAGTCTGGTAATTTTTTGACCTTGGTCTAAACTTTTTTGGCAGAAGAAAACAAAACGCGCCACGTTCGAGGGTTTTTTAGGCTAGTTTACTATTACGATTATAAGCTAATAAGCCAATTTTTTTAGTTGGATTTTAGTCTTATAACTGTTGATTTGTTGGTCAGAAATTTTTCGAGTAACTGAAACGGTGAAGACAGATATTCCTAACTAAAATCTGTAATCTAAAAAATATATAGGTGTATATTCAACGAATTGTGATATCAAATTGATACAGCTGATGCGGATGCTGAAGGTCTGTTTTCGCCAGCGTCAGTTGTGCGCGCATTAAACGTACATCTTCAATTAACATGTACTCTGGTTGGGGTGTGCACCAGATCAGCTGCTCGTCTAAGGCCAAAATTATTCCTGGCTCCATTGTCTATAGACAATAGCAAATATGCTAAGCTGTTCTTAAGGAATGAATGATAATTGAAAAACTTCACACTGGATACCCTGGAGCTTGATCTATAACATATGAGGTCATCTGCCAGCTGCCGCGTGGGCCAAATCTTTTATTCTTTTGGCAAGCTTTTTGAAGTCAGAAGCCAAATTTATGGAGGCAAGAGAGGAGCATATGCTCCTCTCTTGCCTCCATAAATTGCCTCATCTCAACAAATTTCGAGAATTTTCCATTACTACAATTTTTCCGTTGTGGTGAGAGGTGGAGCATATGTGAAGTGTTCCGACCTACCATGCATGCTTTACAAGGAAGCAAAAGATTTTTAAAAATATGAACTTTCTTCTTGCTTGTCTCCGTTCTCAGCTCGTCAGTGTTCTCTGCCTGTGTGCGTTTCCTCCTAGTCTGCGTTCCGTGCTGGTCAGGATTCCCTGCGTGTCTAATTTCCTCGTGTACCTGTTTGTTTGCGTGTGTGCTTTCAAGTTATGTGTAAGGAGTCTCAAGGAAACAAGACATGAGTCACAACGAGAACAATTGACAGAATACGCCAGTGGGATAACGCGTGAAGGATAGTAATTTCGACACGCGTTGTGTGGTTGAAAAAAGTCCGTTGATTGTGCAGGGCAGACGCCCTGGACAGCAGTTGGTGCGTGAGCGAATCTCAAAGATGTGCATGTGACAGCCTTGCGTTTAGCAGCACATCGCTTCAGAGATGTGGGCTCTGCTGCAGTGATGTGTGTTTAGCCGTAGACTTTCTCAGCGAGAAATCGGTAGAGAAGCAGCTTCACAGCGTCTAAGGAACATGTAACTGTGATCAGTCAAAACGCGACTGATCACAGTTCAAAATTCAAATCAAGCACTTACAGTGCACGAACTAATTGTGAAATTCATTCTTTTTTTGAATGGCGTCAAATTAGCTGCTCCGTAATAAATTTAACCAAAGGAGTGTCAAAAAGGATCATGGGTATTTTGTTTGTAAAGCCAAAAACTATTTCTTATAGGAAAATGACTTGTTTTAAGATTTAATTGTAAATTCGGTGTCTAAATTTCCTAAATCCTTTACGTTTCTCATTCCATCACACAGATGTCAGTCTTTAATAAACAGGTTTTAAAACTTCGCAGTATACTGTCATTCTAAACAGTGATGAGCTAGAACGACATATTTAGAGCAATTAAAATCCCACTTCGTATCGTAATTTACTCTGCTGTTCGCTGCTTCCATATCTTCGAACAAAAAGGGGGTGAAATGAAAGTATCAGCGATTATAAATAACAATGTACGGTTGTTTTTCACGAGAGATTTACACGGGCGTCATACACTAGCGTTATTCACTTGAGTGCAAAAGCCTTTTGAACGTTTTTTTTGTCCCGTGTTTTTTGGGCAGAAATACTAAGGTGCAGTTGAATGTTTCATTAGGGCACTTAAGAAAGCAAATGATTTGATTCTGTTGTTTTGTTCTGATTTTTTTGGCGTATGGATTTTACTTAAGAATTTTTGTAGGTGAATGGATCGTTACACGAGTGTAGTTTTACATGGATTCATGTATTTTTACACGAATGCGTTTTTACATGAATGTATCTTAACATCGATGTTTTTTACACGGATATAATTTACATAGATTTTTTAAATGGATGTATTTTTCTATGGATAAATTTTACAGATATATCGTTTTAAACATTTATATTTACGGCGATATAATTTTACATGGGTGTATTTTTGTGTGGATGCACTTTACATTGATCCATTTTCATATAAATTTCAAAATTCCGTTTAACGTTTGAAAAAAAGAGTGATGGTGGTAAATTTATTGTACATACGTTGATAGGGCTGAATAAGTTCGCTTCCAGTTTACTATGTTGGTATTTTTTCGAACGCTTTATTAAAATTTTGGGTTTAATCATTTTGTTTCTGATTTTATTCGCACCTAAAATTTAACTTTGCCTGCCTCACCTGTTATTTTTTAAGCAAACAACTCGCCACTTCTCACCACGTGCTGCCGCGAGCTACACGCGGTTTTCGTTTCTTTCCCGGTCCTTGTTTTGCGCTTTGTGATTCTTCTTCTGTAGCCCCGCCTCCAAGCAGTAGTTATAAATGACCGGTGATTTTGGGACCCGTCATTTTGCTTTGTGACGCCCTGAGAAGCGGCTCGTGAATCCTCGTTAATTTATTGATAGATTGGTTGTGACTCGTGTGTGAATTATTGAAGGTAAGAATAATCTATATTTTTATTTATGTGTTTGTAATATTGGAATTATTTCCTAATTCGCATTGTTGAATTCTACTGCAACAATTGTTTTTTCTTGTTGGGGAACAAGGTTCGCTTAATAACGTCGCCTTATTGGTTGTTTAAAAATAAACCCTAGTTGAGAACTTATTTATAATTCGTTGGTCGGTTGGTTTTTTGTCATAGTCCTCCTCTCTGGGCTCTAAGTAGATAAGTCTGATAAAATTCAGTGTCCTGCATCTATATAGTATTGGCACGAAGCAGAATTTGGAATCATCACATGGGTTATTATGGCTCCGATTAATTTATTTAAAACCAATGATATGTCACTGATTCCCATTTCCCATCTGAACTTTTTCTGGCAATACTGTATGAGTAATTTGACTGCTTCTGACTACGAGTTCCGAGTAGTTTTGTTCTCAACAAATTTCAAGAATTTTCCATCACTACAATTTTTCTGTTGTGGTGAGAAGTGGAGCCTAAATGAAGTATTCCGACCTACCATCCATGCTTTACAAGGCAGCAAAAGATTATTAAAAATACGAACTTTCCTCAAATAATTGGTTTTCACTCAAGCAGTGAAAATAATTGCAGTTTTAATAATGTTTATTTTAATATCATCATTTAAATGATTTTTACTGGGGCGAAAGATTGAATAGTAGTGTCCAAAAGTTGCGTAAATAAGTGTTCACACAATGTTCACATAACTGTTCATTTCAAAAACAGGATTGCTGAATAATGATTTGTTTTTACATGCCTGGTCATTGTTACAGAGTTATGACGATTTTACGTTAATTGGGGTTGGCGTTGAAGCAGTTATGTGCACTAGAATTTCTTAAAATGAAGCATATTCTAATTAAGACAACCTGTAATTCGTTAATCTTAAACAAAAACAACTTCCCCTCAAACTGGAAACGTCTCCAATTATACTGGAATTTTTTTACAGATGGATTGAAATTATCAACCCACCATCAGTGATCTGATAAGTCGGAAGTTTATTCGTGTCAAAAAATCAGTTGGATCTGTCATGAAGATATTATCGAGCAGCGTAGCAGATTCTGTTGAGACACTCATAGGTATTAGTGTTTTGACGGGTGAGTGTGGGGTTGGGACGCTGCCCCTCAACATCTGATAACACCTGGATAAGCATTTGAAAGCTAAGCTGTAATTTTTAATACAAGTACAAGATAATTATCTAGTGAGTAATAGTGAATACGAACACTGTTCAAAAATACATCCCTGTAGTTTCCTCCGACTATAAGCTACGCTGAATTATAATTCAGCGTATCATTGCGTTCTCGATCTATGTTAGCGCAGCTATATATTTAGGCTCTTGTCAAAGAATAAGTTTAGGCTGTAATATTCCTGCACCTTGATTCCTTCCAGGTGATGGCAGCTTCGAAACCCGACCTCGTTAGTGGACTGCTCATGGATGTAGCCAGGAACGGGGAGGGTGAGTAGTGCTGACTTCGGATTTTGTCGTGTTGGGCTGATGTGAATACTCATTCAATGTTCTTCATTTCCGTAGCGGCTTATTTTCATATTTCAATAGAATTGAAGCATAAGCTCATTTCCAATATAGGTAGGCTGAACGTCACGTCATAAAGCATTTTCTGTGCGAATATTAGCCGATATACTTATATTGTTGTCAATGATTGCTCACATTGGTTTACATTCAAACATCGAGGAGCGCCTATTTTTTTTCTAAATTTTAGAATATGAATGAATTTCTTGTTATTATGGATAATTATTAATATTATGGATAAAATAATTCTGCAAAAAATAGGTTTTAGTAGCAAATACCCTTATGGAGGCAAAGGATTATCAATAAGCTTAAGTTAGTCAAATTTATGTAGCTAACGTTTAGGTAATGCAGCTCCCCTGCATGGAGCGAAGGTGGTGAGAGATCTGTTAAATTATTCCAGATATATGTTAGTTTTTCAGAAATTCTATCTTTCGTGCCCACTTTGCCAACTTCAGTTTTCTTGCCTCATTTGCTATACTTTTTGTCTCTTCGATCTATCTCGTCATTCCTTACGTGCAGTTTGCATACGCTGGGCATCCAGTGTAGAATACTTGTACATAAATTCCTCATATCGAAAGTCAACTGACTTCTGCCTTCTTCTCGCTCCTATGAGATTGCATATGCTTGTGGGAATTCTTTGACTAACCAACATAATTATTACAAGTTTACCCTTTTAAGTGTTCATTTTTTATTGTAGAGCTAAATTCATATTTGGCCATTCGTTTTCATGGGATTTTTTCAGGAATCGATTATGATATTCATGTGCTCGGGGATTTTTTTATTGATTAATTTTATGAATTGGTATTCATCAGAATGGAGCTTCATTAAATTTTCATAATTTGTTTTGAAATTTAATTATACAAAATTCTAGTGGGCACAAAGAGATCTCTTATCTAATTATTCTTCCCATAATTTAAATTCAGTGCAGAGCTATTAGCGGCTATTTTACCATAAAAATCATTCTAATAGAAATTTTTGTAGCTAAAGAAAATCTGCATCTAACCTATTGTAAACCATGACATGTCTTTGTTCAAAATCACAGTCTATTGTGAAAATAGTTGTTCACTCAATTCAAAATTTGGCATTAAACTTATTTCAAAATTTATTGCTATTTCAAAACAGACAATTGTTCACAAATTTAACCTTGATTTATTTTTCTTCCGAATGGTCTCATACCTAACATGGCATTTCACATGCACGAAAAGAAATATGATCTTCAAAATGAAAACGCATTTCATTATGCAATCATTTCATTTTTGAAAATTAGATTTGTTGTCTAATTTTAGATTGGCAGATCAAAACGATTTGCGATATATGAACGAATTGTGTTCCAATTTATCAAAAGTTTCAGTTACAATAATTGATTCAAATTTTTTTGGTAACAGACCCCGACAGTCGAACTGTTGAGACTCCTGGTAATGCAGCCTGTGCGAGCCACAAGAAGAGGCAGCAGCTGGAACCTCGTAACACGATCCTCATGGTGATGAACGTGTCATGGCCTCACCACCGTCATATCATTGGTAAGATGCATGTGTCACGGCCCACTACTCTCTCAACAAAGGCTTAAAATGTATACATCATTAACCAACCACCTCATATCATTGATAGGATGAATGTATCACGGACCCACTACCCTCTCTTCAAGGGTGAGATTGACGTCTCATAAGCCCACCATCTGCCGACTGCTGGGCGATCGCTTTTGTTGAATTTATTTCAGCTCCGTCATTATTGTTTTGCGCTTAAAAAATTTTCGGAATAATCACTGGCTTCATATAAACGCAAAGTAGAATTTATCTGTCATACGCAGTTTTAAAAATGGTTTTAATTGGATGACCATTCATTATTAACATTGCATCACGTTAGCTCCAATGTGATTGAAAATGTTCAACTGAATTTGAAAAAATAGGTGTTTTAATGAAGGTAGTTTCTGAAAAATGAGCTGAGTATTCGATATCAAAACAAATCGAAATTTGAGGAGTAATTGATAAATAAAACTGCTCACTGATAAAGTGTTATTTTTATTTCAGCTGAAAACAGCATAAATTTTCATGTAAACTCTGAAAATCCACCAATGGAAAGAAGTTATTCTATGATGATGTGGACTTGCGTGTTAAATTATTTATTTGTTTGAAGTGAAGTTAAAGTCGTATGCTGCAGAAGGTCGTACTCAGGCTTGAACTCTCTAAGCAACCTACTGTGTGCAGGCAAGGCAGGCAACACAATCCAGCCAGTGTTGCGGCGCACGGGCGTCAACATTCACTTCCCTGACGGCAACAAGTACAACGAGATTCCCAAGAGTAACAATGTGTCCATCAATAGCAATGGACAGGAGCTGCAGGACCTGGAAGAAGCTCGCTCTTCTATCAGGCTCCTTACGCCATTGGTTTTCTCCTTCAAATTGAATGCCAACGCAGCATCTGTCACCATCTCGGAGTCGAAAGCTTTGGTGCAGCATGTGCAAATACTCTATGATGTCAAGGTAGGCATAAGGCTTTTTCTCTATCAATAGACGATGTTGCTGCTTATATTGGCGCGTTTGAGTATGAAATTTTATTCAAGCCTATCATTATATCCAAGAACGCAAAACAATGACTGAAATCACCCTCAACTTTTGCCAGTGTTCAAGCGTTTTATTTATTCCTGCTCGCTATACTGATTTGTGAGGTAAAAAGTAAATATTTCGAGTAAAGACATTTGCGAAACAATAGTCTTATCCTAACGCTTGTATGTAATGGTCAGTCAATTATTTCTATCCCTTTTGCACCCTAAGTCATAAAAAGCCCAATCTGGAAGAACTTCATGCAGCATCTATATGCTCATCATTTTTTTCATGAGCTTTATTAATCATTTTATTGCATAATTTTCACGTAATATGTAACTTTTTCCGTGTTCATTTGAATACTTATGCTCTTTTTGATAAGCTTATGCGAATACATCCGATTTTTAAAATTTGTGAAGCTTTACACTAGTGTCATGTTTTTTTCTGCGCGTAGTTCAGTGCGAAAGTCTCCGTTCGCCACCTCAAACCCTGAGTAAATGACGCTTTCCCAAATTTCCTCGTTTTAACATCTTCTTCTGTCTGAATTCTATTTCACTGCCTAGTTGTGCTCCTTGTATAACTCCGTAGAGTGAGTGGTGTTTTATTATTTATCAGTAAATTTATGGCATTACTGTCACGGGATTTGACGATTTTGTCATTACTTATCCATTGTTTTGATTTAGGAAGTCAGCAGTCGCTGGAACTTTCTGCTCTAATATTTCCACGTAGTTTTCATTGATAAAAGTTATGTCTAAGGACTGTTGAGATGCCATTACCTTTAGTAGCAATTCTTTTCTTCTCTGAGTTCAATGTATTTTCTACAGAAGAACGTTTGGTGTTACCTATAGATCATTTTACTCACTCAATACAAAGTATATAAGGCGAATCGCTTCGGATAATCATACCATGAACCTGTAATGCACGATTATTCTAACGTATTGCAAATAATAGTCCCCCAGTGTGTGAGCGTTGGTATCTCACTAAGCAATAAAAAATTCGTGTTGCGCTTTCGTAACTACTATATCAGCGCCGTTGTGCAGGTGGAGTTGTGCTTGACGGTGGACCGTGAGCCCATGTTCGTGGGCAGCGTGCGCGGCAGCGAGGAGAATGCGTCCCGGGTGAAGGATGCGACACTTGAGCTCCTACAGCTGTTGTATGGCTCCATGGCCGTAAGTATCAATACTGGCGCCAATTGCACACATGTTGCTGAGCAAAAATGTACTTTCTATTGGCTTTACTGATACAGCGTTAGTGTAAAGATACTGCAGATTGACATGATTGATTTAATGCTTTTCTTTTCATACATTTAGTATTTGGTTGTATTCGGGTTGCTTGTGTTACCGCTGCGGTAAAATTTTATGATAGTCCTTAAAATTCACATGGGAGTATTGAAGGGGGAGAATTCATCATTTAGATTCAGCAATCGTAAATAATAGTTTTTTGTGAGCCTTAGTGCAGAAAGGCCTGGGAAATTACCAGTTCTTTATCCATCCCGACTGTGAGATAATGATTCGCTCGAGTTTGTTGAGCTGCATTTGAAAGTACGATGAGAAATTCGCTCGAGTTTGTTGAGCTGCATTTGAAAGTACGATGAGAAATCGTGTAAAGTTTTTAATAACTAGTTCATTGAGAAGAATAACTACGCGAAACACTGAGTGCTTGGACTGCATTTGCAGTTAATTCAAACCAATTATTTGAATCAGTGTGTGACTCATTTATGATTGTATTATTGTTTTCAGAATTATCTGATGGTACAGATGAAGATGGAAATATCTCGCGAAGTTCAATCTCGCGTTTTCGGGCGCCACGATACACTGAGGCGCATCATGGAGGCCTCGAACACCTCGTGAGTTGGACAAAGCCTATCTTGTTCGTTAGACAAAAATCCATTAGTGCCGCTTTGTTACTTGAGAACAGAAGACTTCATGTATTTAATTCACTATAGGATCAAATTTTTATTAAAGGGTCTATTGTAACGGAAGTTTGAGTACATTCGAGTTAGAAATACATCATTATTCAAAGAAAGGGTCAAACTATGCACCCCAGTGAATGTTGAAGAGCGGCTGTCAGCGTGTGAGTTCATTTACTTAGTGAGTTCATTAGACCTTGATCTCGTCACTGACGAGATCTCATCTCTACTCCGAGTGCGATTTTGAGCTGTATTTCACCCTTTTAGCTGATTAAAGCACACTATGAAGGATGTACAAGCATGGGTTCATGACTCACTGGAGTGGGTCGACTCACAACTCATCTATTTAAGGTTACAACTTGTTTACTCATTTATTCAATGATTCATTTCTGGTTTGGTTCCAGTCATTGCTGTTTTCATCATCAATGCCAACCTATTTTCGCATTTCACGAGTTCGCTTGTATCATTCGTAGGAGTAAATAATGGACTGAAGTTTGTGAAAAAAATGCATGAACAAACGGCACCGCTAGTTGTTACTCTGATGCCGTTTATACACTTGTTATAAGGTTTCACACATTTTATTAGGCTAAATACTCTGACGGTTCTTCCATGCCGCTGATAAAGATGCGCTGTTTCACCTGCTCGTTTCTCCGCTGTCCAGGATCAGGATGCCCTTCGTTACTGGCCCCCGGCTGAGCCCTAACGAGCGCAGGCTCGTCACCATCTCTGGAGGCATCTATGACGTGTACGCCGCGCGTCATAACATCATCGTGAGTTAACCTTTTGTTCCTGATTGCCATTTTAATATTAAAGATACTTCACATACATTTTTCATAAGCAATCCCACGGATACTTCCTCTCGATAATATTTGGCCTCGTTACCGTCATTTGTGATGAAGAAGCGACGAGTCGTTCACTTTCGTGCAGATAGCGCAACAAAAAAAACAGGCCGTAAAAACTGACTAATTTAGTCCATAATCATTATAGCTTGATTTACATTTCTTTTCTTTCCTAAAGAGTATAATGCGTTCACCACATACATGCCTCAGTCTAACTTTTTCTCCGCGTGCATGCATGTTTTTCGTCGCCCACGTATTAAATCGCTTGGGCGGCGAAAAACATGAATGCGTGGGCGAAAAAGTTAGACTGGGGAGTGCATGCATTTTACTTCGTACATTTGCTAATTCATTAACTCCCAAGTGATCTTTTGTCTCCGTTCACGCAATTTGAAAACATGAGCGTCGCGATTGCAGTCTTGCAGTTAAGTAATTTGGAGACATACATGCGCTTCAAGTCTTTCTGTATGTACGTTGTACAAGTGCGTTATCCATTCCTCTCATTTGATGATATGTATTTTACAGAGTCTCAATTTCATTGCAAAATTTTACTACTTAAGATATGCTTAGCTCGTAGGCTTTGCATTAGTTCTACAGTCCTGCCGCGATCAAAACTTCTTATTGTTTCATGTTGTTCGATTAGTGATGTTAAAAGCTCATGGGTGCATGGAACCTTTTAAATCTTTGAATTTAAAACTCAAATCTATTTTAAGTTGTACTAAAGCGTTGCTTGCTGTGCAGGGCTTACTGCCGATTATGCTCAAGTTTGAGGTAACAAGCGACTCGTTCGACTGGGAGGCCGCGGGTCTGATCACGCAGTGCACAAACCTCGTCATCAATTATTGTAAGACTGCGTGTCATGACGGCCGCCATTCAGTTTCAATCCAGGGTGCTGAGAAGAATGCAGGTCAGTACTACGTGGTATTGCTTCTGTAATATAGTTTGTGTGTTGTTGTACATGTGCAGTTGCTTTCTTACAATTGCTCGTGATTGTTGTAGCAGGTGTTTTTAGTTTGGATATTTTTTCTCGTGTGCAGTTGTTTGAATGATTTTGTTCGAAAGTTGTTTGTGCGTCATCGTGTCTGTGTTCCTGTTTGTGTGTGTTACATCGATTTATGTACAGTTTTTTGTAGTTTTGCTGGTGTGTTGTTGCCAGTATGATGTTTTTCCTGGTTTGTTGTTGTTGCGTCTGTGTTATTTAATGAGTGTAGTTGCTTGCGTGTCATTCGTGAATTGTTTGTTTCATGTTGTTGAATGAGTGACGAATTTGTACGATGTTAATTGTTTTGTGATTTGTATTTTCTGGTTCCGGGTGCGCTGTTTTTTGCAAGATATTACGAGTATCTGTTATGAGTCATTTCTTCATGCTCTACGTTTAATCCTATTCGAACAATAACATTTTCGAGCGAGACTCTGAAGGACGTTCCAACTATTTTTAAACAAGCCCTCTTAAAATATTCTATTGCGCTACGTGGTCTACACTGACAGCGAATCCTAACAGCTGACGAAACGAATTTGAGCGAATACTTCACCCTCCTTATGGTGCGGGAGGTAGACGTTGAACGAATGACCCAAATTTTGTCAATTTTCAATTACTTATGCGAGCAATTGTGTGGTTACTGGGTGTGTGATGGTTTGCGTGTATGTGATGGTTCATATATGCTTGTTTGCATGTACTTGTTTCTGTGGGACTGCTTCCTGCGCGGTGGTTTGTGCCTGTGCTTGTGCGTGTCAATTTTAGTGCATTTTGTTCTGTGTGTGTGTTGTCTGTATTAATTTTGTAAAGATGCTTGTGTGTGTACTCTCAGTCTAACTCTATTGGCGCGTCATTGATTTTCATGTATTCGTTCCGCTTTAATATGGTAATGTTTCGACCTTGTATAGGGGCGCTATATCGTGTTAGTGTAATGATGTAGTGGCGTGATATTGGGATGGTTGTACCAAAATGAGATGCTACATTGCAGTGTTACTACTTTCATGTGGATTCAAAGTTTCGTTAAACCACTTCCATCAACTAACTTAATACTACAAATGTTTTCTGAACTACTGGTGTTCATGTCAATTGGAATGTGTGAGAAGTGTATTTTCTCTCAGCTAAAGTTTTACACCGTAAATAGCATAGAAATAGTTCAAATTTTTATAAGCCGTTCTCAATTAAGTATCTCACTTAAGTTGATCAATGTAGTTTATCCTTGGTTAAAAATGCGAATCGTTTTCTGTACTTGCAGTCCCAATATTGAAAATTAACATTTTGCAGCATTTTCGAATATCAAGTGTATTGCCAATATTCGTTCGAATTGAAATCAGTTGTGTTACAATGATAGTCATTTGGTAGATTCTTAAATTAATTTTTGCTAGTACATGAGTGAACACCCGGTCGCACTTTTGTTAAAAGTTATCCGAAGCCTCCATTCTATCATGATCACCTGTGCTGCATACCAGATACCACAAGATCTTGCATAAACCTGTGATGCATGCCAGATACCGCCATTCTACATATCTTTCTCTATGGAAACTACATGTTTATTTGGATAAGAAGACAAAAATATTACGAATTGTAGAATTATATATTGCAATGTGCTGTCGTATATCACTACAAGGAAATTTCATCATTGTACACTCTCTTACATTAGACGCGTTTGTAACGTAAATTCAAACTATATATTGCGAGTAATAGTATCATAAAATTTCATACTTTAAAACAATAAACTGCTAATATCCAAAAACCCAAAAGTGTTCTGAAAATTTCATAGAAAAAAATTGTTCATCTGGCCATATTTTGCTTGTGACATTATGTACCTCTTGTCGTAAAACAGCCTGCACAAACTAGCATTATCTCCGTACAGTTAGCCAGCAGGTTGTAATTATATTAACTTAACATATCTGAGCACGTCAGTGGTTTGCTTTAATCGCAACCTTATCAGAAACTTAAAAACGAAGGAAATTCCGGAAAATTCATCATCTTCACTAAGAAAACGTTTCGGAGTTCAGCTCCATCATCAGATAAAACGAAAAACAAAAGAATTACGTCTGCAATATAAGATTAAAGTAAAGTGATTTTTAAGTACTATAAATATATCACGAAAGTCAAAATAAAAGTATGAGACGGACAAAAACAAAGAATAAAATACAGAAGCGCAAAAAGAATACATGTGACACACAAGTATGAAATGAAATTAGGCTGGTTCTGACGAGGAATCTAGCTATTCACTATTTGCAAAGGGCACGAACTGCCCATATTGTTCAAATGAGGGTTTCGCTTGAAGATATGCAAGGACTCTAAAATTCTGAGGTCATGCGGGGTTGAAGCTGAGTCTAAAATTTTGAAATCGGCAGGAGATATAAGAACATTGCATTATTAACTTAATTAGGTAATAACTAAGTAACGACAGTTTTTTTAATTTAAATATTGTTCACTTTGCTTGACGACGAACTATTGAGACACAAAACGAACAACAGTCTTTCAATGTGTGTGTTCAGTTGATATCTATTATTTATATTCCCGCAAAATAATGAAATACAAATGAAATTCTCACAACTTATCATGACAAAAATTACGACAGCAGTATATAATTGAACAATTCGTAATATTTTTGTCTTCTTATTCAAATAAACATGTAGGTTCGATAGAGAGTGATCTGTAGAATGGTGGCATCTGGCATGCATCACAGGTGCAGGGGTGGTGGTGGTGGTGTGTGTAATGGTGGCGGGATAGAGTGGCGGCTGAGGCCACCCGTTGACACGAGCGCCACCCGGTCCGCTTGCAGTGTCCTTATTGTGCTGTTGTGACAATGAGACTAACGAAGGCGACTGCCTGTGCAGCGCTCGTTTACGAGGCGTGGAAGCTGGTCACCCGGAGCGACAAGAAGCTACCGTCCGTCAAGATCCCTCCGTCTTACGACATCGCTCCGTTGCCGCTGCCTTCGCTACCCACCGCGCCAGGTCAGTGCCGCTGTAAGAGACTGACGTGATCGATATCATTTTTTTACCGCAATTGCGGGGTTTATTCATTTCTTTTGAATAAACCTGAGATGTCTCTAAGCTGCTAGCTTCTCGTATATCACGTGTGCCAATAAAAACATCACTAAATGACCCTTAGAAACATTTTGCTTTGTATTGAAAATTTAATGGTCGACATGTCAACATTGATAGTTGCTCGCTATGAAACTTGACCACATTTGTCGCTGATCTTAAGAATTGGTTTCGTTTTTTGCATTTTGTGGTAATTTCTCGACAAATTTGGCAGTGCTGTCGAAGTTGACTGCCGGCAACCCAGCGAGCTTCTTCGCAGCCCCTGAAGGCAACGCGTTAAGCACGAGCAGCAGCAGCAGCGCTCATTTCAGTCCCAGTCCCTTCAGCGACGACTGGCTCAACAATAATGACATCAACCACAACAGCAACTTTTCTGACATCTCTTCGGTTGGTCCGTGTGGAATGCTCCCTGCTGACAATCACAGATCGGACGAGAACCACATGCGTCATCACCACACCAGTCCTCCGCAGCAAGTGCAGCTACAGGCTGCCCCGGTGTGTGCATGTGAATTTCGCTCACTCACACATGACATGACCTGCTCTGGGCGTCGAAGTTTTGAGACGTTAGGCGTGTCCAGTGTTTCTGCAGCAACTTTATTGAGCAACATGGTGGCCTACTCTCTGAACAATGTGCCAGCCCGATATGTTTCCTGCAGGCTTCGTCAAATGACTTATGATTCATCATCTGCAAGTGACTCTCTTGTTCGCGATCTTAGCCCGGTCTCTGCGATCGACTTGAACAATAGCGGTTCATACGAGAACCTCATAGGGGATAGCCAGCTTATTAATAGTGCAGAACACGCATACTATGGTGCAATCGGAGACGGACGACCTAATAAGCCAATCGATTACATAGTTACCGAGCAATAACGCATGGTTATAGGTACCCTGAATATTTTCTCACTAGTTCTATTTGTTGTGTAACTTTCGCACAAATTCACAATATGTGCAATGCTAATGTCATAAGTTCTGGGAATGTTGTTACTGTCTATTTTTTAGTGTTTATTGATTACTGGTAAATTTGAATCAATTTCTTCCATGAGCTTTAGCAGACATGTTTCAATTTGTTTCCTTTGAGACTGAAATGAAAATAATTTTTTGAATTGTCCCTAAAGAAGGGCTCTGAATATAATAGATCTCAAAGTTGTTCCTTTTTTTTAAGTTCTTAGAATTACAAACCGTTAACACCTAACAGGTATTTTTTGTCTGCACTAAATTACGAGGGCTTACCGTATGAAATATCTCAAAAAAGTGACTTATGGGTTAAACTGTGTGTCGGATGGTGCTAATATGATCTCAACTACCAAAATATAATATTACTTAATGGATATCGTTTTTGTTACTCATTAACACTCTAACGGTGATCTTTACCGAAATAACTGTCTAAAAATTAAAAAAAATTACGTTCTGTATTTGATCGAATTCTTAAAGAAATAGTTAAGGTTCGATGTGTGAGATGTTAATCCTTAATGTTATCGCCAATGTTGTGAAGCTCACAACATAGCCATTATATTAACAATTGAGGGTGCCAAGTTGAAGCTATGCGTCTATCGGTCGTTATTTTTAAGTCTTGTAGCACAGCTGTGCTAGTGCGGACCTTGTGTATATGGAACCGTTACTTGTATTTTAATCTTCTTTTGTTGTCAGCTTCATACCCAGTTCGTTTGTTTACTTGGAGACGCTCTCTCAGTCTTCGCAATGATTTTAGAGTCAAGTTGGTTGAAAAAGTAAATTATTTTTCTGACAAGAGACAGAAATCTGGTACCTTTCAATTTTGTTAATGGACACGTAAAGATGTAGAAATTTCCGTGACAACTTAGATCTTATACACAATTTGTAGATAATTGAACATTTCTCAGATTATATCTTGTAGATGAAACGACAGTGAAGAAGGAACAAGAAATAGGAAAATGAAAGTGTGATCTGGACTGGACACGAGTAAACGTATTAGAAAGTTGTCTTCCATAATATAAAATATAACCGAATAACCATCGGAAATGACCCATGAATCAAAAATGTGTAAACACAGGGCATTCAACTTCTAATAAGCTCACCACTACGACTTAAGCGACTGAACATAGAATCAGCAAAAAATTATAAAGAGAAAACTGAAATAATTTGAAGAACTAATAAGGAATAATAGTGTACAAGACCTACCTAACTGCAGCCAAAATACAATTCATTTTTGAAACATATATGAAAATATGTTCTAGTTTTGTATTTCAAATGCATCATTAAACGATAGAATTTATTAAATGAGCTTCTATTTCGAAAAGTCATTACATATTAAAACTAATTTCATGATTCCGATTTTACACATAATCATACCGAATTTACATAACGTTCCAGAGGGAGTTGGGGCGACGCCCAATCTCTCAACAGGTATCGCGGTAGGTGCCGTTGTAGCGCTGGCAAAATATTCATCGATCGTAGGAAGTTCTGCCGTATTGGGCAGTAATTCACTCGCTGCGTTATCATCTGAATAAAGTGTTTTTTTTATAATTGAAAACACATTTGAATGGTAAGGAGTACACTTAACGAGAAATAAGTAACAAATTAGAGACTTCGACTGAGTAACATAAAAAATATATATGTACAATTGTACATTTTAGGCAAATGTTTTATCTCCGACTTTAATCGCAGTGTGTCATCAGTGAAATAAGTTTCCCTTGTATGCCGACTGATCGTTTAAAGCGAGGAAAAACATGTGGCCCAGAGATCAGGAATAAAAAACCCCTACGTTGTTCTACATTTAGTGGAAAAAGCGCAAAGGCTCTGATATTTGTATTTGCAAGCTTGAAATACTTTTGGTATTCAAGTTAGCTTAAGGCTCTAACCCACAACAAAGGTGCTAAAAAGAGAATAATCATGATGGAATCATCGAGTATGATCACGAAGACGGGGAACAGGTGTTATGCACAGGTGTGTTCCCACACAAGTCTCGTTGCGCAGAGAAAATATGTCAGGCTGAAGCCTGAAACTTCAAACATAAAAGTTAAAGAAGAAGTTAGGAGATGCTGAATAGAAGGAAGGCAGTCAACAGAAAAAAAGTCATTGATAAAAGCAAACGCAAATAAGTACATTTTAAGCCATTCTGGTAGCCAAACGTATTCACACTATGACTTCAGGCAATTGCAATATGTCGTGTGATATATTTTGTTACCTTAACCATTGATCAAAATTTTCGACATGAGTTTCTTAACGCTGCAGAATACAAGATCCAAAATATATTTTCACTCAACACTTTCAAAATTTTATCGAAAAATGTGAAGAACGTGAACCAAATCTAATCTTTTGCAATACTAAAATATTCGTATTATGGCATACCTATTTCACGGAGAACTCTTGATGGAATGAGGTATGAAAGTGTGCCAGGTGCGGAGAGACAGAGGCACTTAGAAATTTGGAATTTTCTTCCACAGCAGGACTGCAGAGTTCCATGATGAGAGGTAGTTGTCTCTCCTCTGCGTTATCATCTAATAGAAAGAAAATTTCAATACAATAGATCATATGGGGATCGACTAAATATTTTCAGTGACGGTTGTTCAATGACTAAACTCTTTCGCAGAACCATTCGCTACATCAAATGAGCAGGCGGTATGCTGCCCATCAAATTTTAAATTTGCCTGAATATATTTAATTTGTGTTATCCAGAGTTTCAAGATGTCGGCTCAGAAAAATCCATTTTAGAGGAGTTTCGAACATGACCCCGTTTTCAGAGCGTGTGGTGTAAAATTTTCTTTGTATCGAACATTTAATATTCCCTTATATAACAAAGCAAATAATAATTCCATAAATCGATGGGTCAGAAAGTTATCATAATTCCAGGTGCCATTGGCTACAAAGTCTTCTAACATTCTCACGCAATTCGGGTTTGAAGGGGGTCCTCCGGGGCCCCTTTTCTCTCCGATGGTCATTTTTCATTTTATTGTTGAAAAAGAACCCTTAGGTGGTGGACTATTCGGTCCTAAAATTTTATGGCTCTACGGACAATAGATCCCCCCCAGGGGAGGGGTAAGGGGACCAAAATTTTAAATTTTCGAGCCTATTTCGACCCCATATAAAAAGAAAACAAAAGAAGAAATGGAAAATTTGCGAATGTACTTTTGTTAGATATGTTCCAAGAATTCTAAAACTGTCTTTGTTTTTGTTCTAGCATAAAAACTCAATGAGTTCTATTCTTTTGAAATATCAATATCGACTGTAGATGCAAAATTGTGCTCGCGATAGCCATGTGCTAGAGGTTCTGCCGCCGTGCGGCCGGGACCCGGGTTCGAAACTCGGCGCTGGCAGTGGCGATTTTCTCTGTTGGGTATAGGAGAAAAATTCCAAGCACAATACCCCACTCTACCCAGGTGTCTGAAATGGGTACCGGTCTCGACCGGGGGAAAGCGTCATGGCGTCCTGGCGTTAGTCATAAGGCATTTGAAAATCCAATGTACATGGTGATATGTATCAGGCTTGATTGGAAATAAAGCATCCGTAGATGCCTTCATTATTATTATTACAATACCAGTGGACTAAAAACCAATATGTCGAATTTTTTCAAAAACTAAGACCTGAATCAAAAAAATGAATAGATAAAATTGTGTTTCTTTTCAAAAGTTACATATACTAGTCAAATTTCATAAGAATCAAACTGAAAACAAAAAATTCATAATTTTTATGAAAGTAAAAATTTTTAAATTTTTTCTTTTATGGAAATTACAATTCACACTATGAATATGATGTTATGCATGGAGATTATCAAAATAAAAATGAAAACAGCATTCAATTACATAAATTTTCCATTATATCACACTAAAACAAAAAATTTAGTTTTTGGCTCATACTGTAAAGTCACTTATTCTCAAAATTCAAAAGAATAGAAGTCATTGAGTTTTTATGCTAGGAAGAAAACAAAGGCAGTTTTGGAATCCTTGGAACATTTCTAACAAAGTTATATACCCACTTTTTCCATTTTTACATTTTTATCTTTTTTATAATAGTTCAAATCCCAAAATTTCGTTTTTTCTGATACACTGGTAAATTTTCGCATACAAAAAAAAATAAAAAAAAAATGCATAATCCCTGAATATATCTTTGTTAGAAATGTTCCAAGGATTCCAAAACTGTCTTTGAATTTGTTCTAGCATAAAAACTCAATGACTTCTATTCTTTTGAAATAGATATAAAAATGACCCAAAAACTGATATTTCAAATTTTGCGGAAAAAAGCCTAAATCAAAAAATTTCATGAGTTCAAATGTTTGTCTTGCAAAACTACATATACTGACCAAATTTCAGACCAACCGGATCAAAAAAAAATTTTTCCGGAGGACCCCTCAAGTTGAAGGGACAACATTTTTAAACGAGGTGCATCTTTAGCTTTGGCCAATCAACCAATGAAGTGAATTTTGTGTTCGCACTTGTTATTGTTGAATATTTAGGGCATTGCATTGGTTTGCCCCATCGCTGTTGTCAACTGTTCATTGCTGCTCTCATGTTAACAAATAAACAAACACTCATATTACCAGTCTTTATGTGACATGAGCATTGAGGGAATGTCATGTTGTTGAAACTGAGATATACGAAGTAAAATAATGAATGGCCAGGTAAATGTAGCTTTTCTGTTTTGACTGTTTTTTTTAGGTAGCACTAGACCAAACCAAGTCGTAATTATGTAGAAGCAATGAAAGAAGGCATACAACAAATTATATCAACTCAATACTTAGTATTTACTTACACTGTGTTAAATATGATATGTGACAGCAGAACTGCAGATTCGAAAAAAACATATTTCACTATAAAAGAGCAGTACTCGACTGTAGATGCAAAAGAAAATAACAAAGCAGATAAAATGAAGCAGATTACTGAAAACTTTAGAGTAAGAAACGAAGCAGTTGAATAATTTAAAAATAGTAAGTCGAGTGCAGAAATCGATGCAATAAGCGGGAAATGCGAATAACTCGAAAAACAATCAGAAGTGATAAAATTCAGTTATAGAAATTCTTTCAAAAATTAAATATTATTGAAGACATCTTAAAAAAATTGAAGCGATAAAGCAGGAAACCAGGAAACCAAATATGAAATGAATAAAAAATAATACACCCATGTATGGAACGTTCTGTAACAAATTGTCCAAAAGTAAATAATATTACACCAAATGTTGTAAGGGAGTATAGGAAAAAAGACATGCGCAGCATCACCAAGTCAGGTAAATAAATGAAATCTATAGGATATTCACACTCAAATGAACGGATTAAACGGATTAAACAGATTGAAGTTAAAGCCTAACACATAAATCCCCTATTTCACATCAAACGACATTGTTTTATAACCAACATAAAAATAATCTCTGAGTTAGTTTGCGCATTTGTATCATACTTGGCTTTCATTGTATTTCATCAACCTCATGACACAATATGAACGATTTGCGGTTTCAAGTCCCACATGAGAACACAGAAGTAACTATATAGTACAGAAAGCTTTATAGTCTATTGATGTTACATCATTCAAGTACGTTGAAGACAATTTGTAATGTAAAAAGTAAAAAATAAATATCGCTGTCAACTAGGGTTGCCATTTTGGCTTTTTTAAAGCCAAATATCCCAAATTTGGCTTTTTTTAGAAGCGTTTGGCTTCGAGATTATAAGTTTGGCCATTTTCTTAAATTTGACATTTTTCTAGCATTTTAGTCATTTTTCGGTTCGTGTAAAGCACAAGGCGTAAAACTGAAACGTGACAGGCTCAAGACAGACTCTTAAGTACGAGTTGAACGCAGAGCAACAGAATCAACTACATCCTACTGAATTTTATTAAATCCTTTACAAATATTAAATCAAGTCATCAAAGGAGAGTTTATTGATTTGCCAGACTGCATTTAGCTCAGGTTGATATCAACTTTATTTAGCAGCAATACCGAAAATTAGTATCCTAGACTGAAAGCAGGAGGGTATATTTGAAAGTGGTGTGATTCCTAAAGACACTAAGCAGTTTTGGCTTGGGATACACAGTCATTCAAACTTTAAAGAACTCTCAGGTTGTGCGCTCATTGTCCGGTGACTCCCGCCAGCAAAGCTATTGTTGAGAGAATGTTCTCTTTGGTGACAGCGGTCAAAACAAAGCCCAGGAATGATTATGACAATTTATGGGCCCCTAACTAGGAACCTTCCAACGAACCTCTCAATTACCGGGATAAATAGGGTAATTTCTAAACTATAAAACGTAAAATCTTGAAATTGGTACCAAATTAATGCTTGTGACGAGTGCAAGATTTTAATGTACGTTTTAAATTTCCTACGTCCCCGTGGGGGGCAGGGAGCGAGGTTCCCGTGGCCCTTCAATACTCAATAGTAGGCCGATTTTTTCTATAAGACTCGTTTTGGGCGAATTCAAATTTCTAAACTATTGCACCGACAAACTTCGAATTGGTTTCAGTTTAAACATGAAATCATTCTCCATGCCGGAATGTATAATTAAACTATCAGACGTTTCCAGGAGGAGCAGGGAACGAGGTTCCCTAATGGCCGGGAGATTTTCTCGATAAACTGCATTTTGTGCTGATTCTAATTTCTAAACTAATCTAACTTCTCGCCTGTAGCGTCTAAAAAGATAAATTTAATTTCAAAATAAACCTAACGAATATTTAAAGCCTTTTAAAGCACTCACAGATTTCATTCCTCTCTGAGAGGAGTGGGAGAGCCTCCTCCCCTCTCTGGGAGGGGTCTTTTCCAACTAAAAACTTAGTACTAACTTTCTATTTTTGTAATACTGCTTCAAGAAAACATAATAAAGCTATTTAAAACTTTATATATGAAGTTTAGAACCTCATAAATCTATACTAGGTATATACATTTTGTTCTGATTTTAACCCAAACATCGTTATTGGCTTGAAAAATGTTATTTGTGTTCCCTGCTTTGGCGCGTTGTTCATGCTCTAAATTTCTCTTGCTTATCTCTTCCGTTCTCAGCTCTTGTGCGTTCTCAGCTCGTCTACGTTTTCGGCTTGTCTGCGTTTCTTGCTAGTCTGCGTTCCGTGCTGGTCAGGATTCCATGCGTGCCTAATTTTCTCGTATACCTGTTAATTTGCGTGTGTGTTCTTTCAAGTTCGGTGAACCGAGTCTCACGAAACCAAAATTTCCAAGAGTCACAACGAAAACAATTGACAGAAGTTCCCTGTGGGGTTACGCGGGAAAGATAGTAATTGCGATACGCGATACGCATTGTATGATTTAAAAGAAATTCCGTTGATAGCGCAGGTCAGACGCCCGGGACAGCCGTTGATGCGTGAGTGAACCTCAAAAAAAAAAAACGAATGGGACTGCCTTGGGCTCGCAGCACATCGCTTTTATTAAGAGCGAGTGCGTTGTGCTGCCTTGCTGTGCGTTTGCCCACAAACTGTCTCAACGAGAATTGGGATGAATAGCAGCTTCAATGCGTCTTCAGGACAAGAAACTGTGATCAGTCAAAACGTAAACTTTCGTTATCGGGCATTGAAATGAATTTCGGACATGCATATTGAGTGGTGCCATGTGTAAATTTTGTTTTCTAAATTCACGAATCTGATTACGTCATTAATTGCAGTGGCACGATGAAAAACAAAATCAGAACATTTTGCTTACAAATAATTAGAATGAACTCCAAAATATAGAAAACCAAGTGATTTTTTGTACTATATTTTCAATGATACTTTCCAGGAAAGTAAGAATAAGTTTTTCAAGTCCAAGGTTGCGGAGTTTGAAGAACAAATTTGCGACTTCGACTCCATCTTTTGAGAATTTGGCGACTCCGAATGGTCTTTTCCAGAATTTGGCAACTCTGACTCCGAATCCACCTCTTCAGGATTTTGCGACTCCAACACCGACTCCACCTATTCACAATTTGTGACTCCAACTCCACCTATTCACAATTTATGAGATGAATATTTTATTTTTTAATGGTTACTGGTGTTGCAACCTGTACATTTGTTCATTACATTCTTTATTTACGAACGACTTTTAAATTGGCAACAGAATGGTAAAAATCAAGTTTTACGTAACATATAGATATATATTAGTGTACAGGATCCGTCAAAAATGTCGATATTCGATAGAATGAATATGGAATGGAATGAATAATCATAATTCTTGCCATTCATTCCATTCATGAAAACTATTACCCAGAATCAAACCTGGATTAGATTACTTTTATTTCGTTCGTTATCATCGTCCTTCACTCGTCCAGATTAGAATTGTTACTGTTTCAAAATGTTTATGACAATTATTAATAGAAAATTATGAAAGAAATTGTTTCCGCGCATGAAGTACACTGTACCCTGTACCATTGTTTCTGAATAATACTCCTCGCAAAAAAAATATAAATTAGGAGCTGTTCTAGTGAAGCATATATTTGTGTGCATATTTTTGCTAAGCATATAATATGCGCTTCCATAATTATGCACAGAGTGTAGCATATATGCATCGAGTGTTTCTGCGTATTTTATGGATTTATTAGCATAATTCTTGGCACCTCTTTTGTACGAGGAATAATTTTCAGGATCTAATTCAAGGGTTGCACTTAATAATTATATGGTATTTGGGATTTTCAAAAACTACTCTTCTACGATTATCTGCGAGCAAAGTTTTATATTGCGAAAACATCCGCTCGACATCGCAAGAAACAAGAGGAGCCATGGTGAAGCAAGTAAGTTGGGAAGGGGAACCTTCCTTAATGAATTCATCTATAGCGTCAGGGATCTCACCAGTCAAAATTGAGTTTTTATTTTTTCAAAACCTTTGTTTATCACCAAAATGCATTTGACTTTTGATAATACCTTTTACCATATCTGTTCTTCAATGTTTCCTCTACAATATCCATTAATTTTATTGCTCTAGAAATAGGAAGTCCCTGTGTTCCTAGCTCCTTGATAGTATAGAGGTTACCATACAAAATGTGCTATCAATGAATGTAAAACTTACTGGTAATTGAGTCTTTCATTGGATTTTGGCACTCTTTGATGCAATGCGCTTCATCTTGCAGAAAGGACATGAACACAGAGTGTACTTTATCGTAATGCATAGTGAAATATTGGACAGCGTTCAATCAAGTACCCCATCTTGTCACAATTGGTGATGGAGGCAGGGGAGTGTTCGGAGCCAGTTCCTCGAATCGTTGCACTCTCTGAGGGGCCCGAGCTGAGAGTTAGGTACGCCTTCTTTTTGTTGAAATAAAATGTGTTTGTTATGTTAAGGACCACTTTTTTCGGTTCACTGCGGTCCTGTTTTTCAGCACCTACTACTTCCTTCTTCAACTTTCATAATCTTCTTTCCCAACTTACTGTTTCTATGCCCTTTCTGCGTAGATTCCACGTTTCCTTAACTCCATACTAAATGGTGCCTTCCTCCTTCCTCTCTTTGGATCGCATTTTTTGCTGCGGGTAGGGAGGCTATAATCTAATCTTTCTGAGGTGCTATGACGAATGCGCTTTTAGCCTCAGATATAAATCGATTCACATCAGGATAGTGAGGAGAGTTTGCTCTCACCAATTCCACCAATCTGTGATGGCTGTGAGCTAAACAAGTTTCGTGAATCATTTTTCGAAAAAGAACTTGTAATCCGTTCATAGCTTTTATCATGTACGCTGCAGCATCTGCACACACGAGAAGTACGTTTTCGTACAGGATTTGCTCGGGCCATATAACCTGGAGCGAATCTGTGAAAAATGCGGTCTCAGACGAATGGTTAACGACGTAAAATTCCAATGTTAGCCAAGTAGCATTTGCCGCGTTCAGAATGAACATCCAAAATACCGAACACAAAACAAGCAATGTATCGTTATTCAACATCGGTATACTTTCATTCTCCGGGGCCCATATTTTGTTACCGGTAGATTTTTGTCGAAGGGAATTCAACTTATTCATATACATATCTGAGAAGTAATATTTCCTCAATGTGGTTTGATGTGGAATTTTTTTGCCGGTGTACTTATAAAGTTCCTGAAATTAATATTGCTCAATTTTTGAAGAGGTATGTCACTAGAATCTAAGGAGGTGCACAACTCTGCATAGAATGTGGAACATCTTTTATGAACAATGCGCGATGATGCACGAGTAGTGAGTGTCTGACTTGTTAGGCTTGTACTACGTATGTGAGCATCGAAATAGCCTAGATCTATGTTGACTCGGCCCTGGCTCACTCGGGCCAGGTTGATTTGGCAGGCTATGGTTGATTCGGGCCTGGTTGAGTAGATCGTGGTAGACTAAATTCTGATTGGCTAAATCCATTTTCGCCAGACCCCTTTCCGCCAGATTTCATTTGACTTAATACGGGATTCCCAGACTCTGGTTCGTCCGACTCAGGTTGAACGGGTTTAATGTCGATGTGAGCAGATATTCCAGAAACATTGTTGCGACTTTCCTGGTGAAGAGCCTTCCTGTTTATATGCCCTGCAGTTCTCAAATGTTGAGTTACCAAATATCTCCGCGAACAGGACACCCATGAAAAAACCATTCACAATGAAACTACACTCATAGAAAACCCTATGTGCACCATGTACATGTCAAATGCCAATGCGCAATGTCCGAAATCTTTCAAATTTATTCCCTGCATTTCTCTTTATATACTTTACATGGTCGCAGTTTATAGAGTCGACACTCCATGTAGTCACAGTTTTGAATTAAGTTTTTCCCATTTCAGACATTGAAAGTAGTTATGCAGGAGCAGTTCAAATCCTTCGATAACAATAATCTGATAAAGTGTGCACTAAATCTAATATGGTTCTACGTGACAATATATAGAAAATAAAACCTTGCACACAGCAAAACTTTTTTAACATGTTCTGAATGGGAACAAAAGTTCTATGTTTTACCTGTTGCTTGCAATAAATGCAATGAAGTTATCCTTCCTGGGCTTGGAAATTGTCAAATTCCTTAGAGTAGTTTTAGGAATGACGCTTTTGACCTGTTCATCTTAGGCATGGCTAAGATCACTACCAGCCGTATTAACCTCAAATGCACTTCATAAGGTAACTATATCTAGAAAGTTCTCTGCTAATTCCTGCGAAACTTAAATAATCTTATCTAAGTAGCTGTAGCACCTTGCAATTTCAACTGATTTACGAATAATTTCAACTTCAAAAATTGTTTTAGTCATATAGAAAGATTCATTGTGTTAAATTGGATGAAAAAATTAAAAGAATTTAACAGTAATGTGAAGGTTTCACGAGGTTTCGGTTTACTGCGGCTGGGAGTTATTCATGCATGTTCGTCATATTTTATGCTGTTCCGAGAAAAATATGCGATATGCCCACACTGCATATATACTTGCGGGCATTTTTTATGCAATCTAAAATATGCTTAAAAGCATTTATATGCAATATGCTCGATGTCACATCTCTAGTCATTACATTTTATTTCCACAAAAATACGTTCATTAACCGAATTGGTCAAATTTTCACTAGTACCATCAATGGATCTTACGGCAACTTGTATGGCCTCCCACAATTCTGCTTTAGAAGAAAACTGCTTGCAATCTGAATAAACTTTGCGCTTGATGATAGATCACAGATTCTCAATGGGGTTCAAATTTGGATCAAAATTCGGTTTTTGAACTCGAGAGAAGCAAATTCAACCCATCCTTTGGACCATCCGTCTGGGCCATCGAGGGTCGCTCTGGTCTCATCCGTGAATAGAACACATTTCATATCCTGTTTCACATACGACTTAGCCCACTCAACTCACAGGAGCATGTGCCTCGTGTCAAAAGAGGCTTTTTCTCTGGAGATCTCACCTTTGCGATAGTCCTCAAGATTCTGTTGCGGGTAGTTTTCGGGACTTCATTCAGACCAGAGTTTTCAAAATTACTTTGCTGGTGCTTCCCGGCTTCTTTTAAAGTTTTCACGCTGGATTTTTCTGATCTATCACATGCTTAGAGCTTTTAATTCGCCTCTATCAGACCGTTCCTTTCGAGTGGAAGGATCACTCAGGAAACGTTGAATTGTTTTACCATGGCGGCCTAAAATCCTAGCTATTGAGGCACAAGAGGTCTTCTTGGCAGTTTCCTTTATGATGGTTTGCTTTTCTTCGTCTGTTAGGTCCTTAGCTAGCACGTCCCATTTTAAATTTTATACAAATGGACTAATAGTGTGGTTCACCGTACATTACAAAAAACAAGCTAAACGAAGGAAAATTGCGCAACCAGCCTCTCCAGAAGATAAACAAATATTGCCAGATGAACTAAGCACACGTTGTTGCCATATTAAAACAATTCTCGCCAGGCAGAGGATTTTCAACGAAATACCAATAAACAAATTGTTGGACTAATACCGTGGGTCGCACTGTATATCGAGTAAACCCATTCGCATACATATATGTTCACATTTGTAAGGGGGACACCATCGAAGCATACTTTCGTAGCGGCAAATAGACAAGAAGAGATGAGCGACTCGTGCACTTACTGAAAGTGACATGAAAACTAACCTTGATCATCATTTGACTGGTAACATCATTTCGTTTACCCAATCCGAGAGTCATACGTATATACTAAAATAAAAAATGGTATCTAAGCACACTTGTTTCAACGCGAAACATACCCCTGCAACATACACTGCTGATACTGTAATACGTGATTGCAGTGGCACAGCCAGCCGAAAATTTCGGGGGGCCAGACATTAATTATCAGCAATCCTCTTATTATTTCACTTAAAATGGCGACTGAAACTGGCCCCTAGCTCAACATTTCGGAGGGGGCAACGGCCCGCTTGCCTCCTCCCTCCCCCTGGTTGCGCTGGTGCACGATTGTATATAGATACTTTCGAGATTCGATAAGAAGATACACAGGGAAACAGACACTAACATTATAGCTCCAATGAACGAGCTCACCTTCCACATGAAGACCATAATCAGCTCTGTGGAACCAAACCTCAGGTAAGAAAAAAAACGTTACATTAAACGGTAACAAGTTTATTTCCTATTGACAAGTAGAACCAAAAGAAAGGATAGGCAGCTTGCCTCAGCATTAATCTTCAATAAAAATAGATTATCACATGTACAATGACAAAAAATAAAATTTATCAAGTACCCACAACTTTTCCTAACGGTAAGAAAAAACGCAGAGAACCAACGGCTACAATTGTCTTCTACACGAGTTTACAAAGCGAACAACTACTGGAATGTAAGAGATTACTCCGTTGTTGATATATAATCTAGGAACAGGAAGCATTTCTTCAAGAACATGCAAGGTCTCTCGGTAGGAGACACAAATCTACAATGTCAAGGTCGAGTACATCATTCAAGAAATTATTTTCCGCACAACGAGAAGCTAAAACGAATTTCGAGTCGACAGTCCAAAGAGAAAAACCTAAAAAATCAACACAAAACTTGGGAAGATTTCAATCAAACTTGAACGACGGAAGCCCACAAGCAATTTGCTTCCTGCTTCAAGCACGATAAAAAAGACATTTTATTCAAGACAATTGGTAAAATAAACTGAAGAAACAAATTTCGAACCTTGAACGTCAGAAACTAGCAACTAATGGCGAGTCCAAATGCCGAACAGATCTCAAAAATCACATTTTATTTTAATAAATCAAACAGAAGTGCTCTACCAAAGAGACAGGCAGTGTGCAGAGGACTCTCATACATCACAGCCGAGGTACAAAGCAGGCAATAGGCCAAGTGTTCACCCTGTCAACGAATGCTTATATAAGCTCAACTCTCGAGTAGACGGCTAATTCACAAGAGGCACATCGTTTTATATCGAGAAACTAGTTCGAGTCTCTAACCGTAACACATAGCCTAAGTCAGCAGTGCATTTAACTGGTGCTGTACGCTGTAACTTTCGTCCACAACACCATCGCTCCTGGCTCAAGAAGGACCACAGAACTTCTATGAAGTATATGGTTCTTTTCACGCAGTATCAGATTGACATTACTGCAAAGCCCCACTAAAATGAAATGAAAACTATTGAAAATTATGTGATTTGTCAATTCTGGAAATTATACTGAAACATGGAAGATGAGTCAAGAGAAAAAATGGTCTTCAACTGAAATATCAATCGCAAATCAAAATTGAAAAGCAAGTAAAAATTGTTCGGATAGTCATTAAAACGGGAAAATTAGAGAATTTGAAGATGGATTGGGTAATTGTTCATTCAAGAATCCAGAAATTACGCTCCATCCCAACATAAGGGTAGACTTGCTGCTAAGGTTACCGGAATTGGCACGGCAATTCGTAAAGACCAAAAGTTACAAACAACAGAACAAAAAAAGCTGCATCTCAATCGTAAAAAGAAACTTGACAAGAAAAATGCAGCGAAGATCCAAAATGTCCAGAAGGAAAGAAGAATGCACTTGCTGATGCTGGTATTCGACTAAAAAGAAGAAGCGATCAGCAGTTCCAAGTGACAGTTTTACTAGATGGATCGTACTGCTGCTGACGATCTTCCGACAGTCGCTCTTTCTGCTCTCCTTGGAGTCCGCCCCCGCTTCTCACAATGCCCAGCTCAGGAAGGAAGCTTGTCAAATCTGCGCAGAGAAAGTACATTTCAATAATGTAGCACGGCCCTCTCTGTCGAATGAAAGAGGCTGGATGCAAATTAGGTCATCTTCGTAAACTTAATAACGTTTACGTCCACCAACTACGTTGAGTGCTCTCTTGCTGAATCGAATTGCCACGCCAGCGATCATAATCGCAACGTCCAGTAGCTTATTAATATAGGAAAGTTACTTTTCTTAAGGCGAATGATCATTAGGAATTTAAAAACGAAGAATGCACCACGTATTGAAATCATATTTCATTAAGATTTCTCACGAACTATAAATTTGAAACAAGTCAGTTATATAAAACTTTTCGGAGACCAGCTCCATCTTCAGTTGACAGTCTGCAAAGATAAAAATGAAGAACAAAATCAGTCTTTCTATACAAAATACATGGACATATAAAATCTACAAGTAAATTTGCAATGGATAAGAACTATTGGCGTTATTGAGCTCTGGCTTTTCTTCAGAGGTAAAGAGATTCTAAAATACGTAAATCTAAATTATTTGATGCTGGGCGTAAAATAGAAAATTTTTTCTTCGCTATTCGGTCACAACACTGCTCGCTGTGAAGGCGGATAGATGAATGAGGCGGTTGGGTCAGAGGTCTCCGCTATACGGTAGCTGACTCCACGGTGTTGGGCAATCCTAATATAGAATGGCAAAGTCGTCATGCCGACATGGCCAGATGTACATTGTACACAACTAAACTTATAAACAATGATGCGCGCATCTGTTTAGGAATCACGTCCTTGTAGCGAAAGGAGAAGCCAATTTTTAGTGAGTTAACAGACACCATACACATTTTTACAGCAGGAAAATGACGTTTAAAAAGAATTTCTAAATCTCTCGACATTTTGTCCGTGTAATCTCCACAATAGGGGAAAACACAATAGAGACGTTGCAGTGGTTCTATCACGGCGTTGGTTAAGGAGTATTTCTTTGCCAAAAATTTTTTTACATGAATATTGACAATAGAAGTAGGGTTCCCATTTTTTCGTCCGAAATTTTGTAAGAAAGAAAACTCTAGGTGAAGATCGACGTAATTCGAACAAATATTGAAAGCACGATTTAATAAGGTCTTTATAGTATTAATTTTGATAATTAATTAATCAAATCTTATTCATCTTAATAATTTACCCCTGCTGTATCGTAGCGGGTATTTTACATCGCACTGAATTACTCAAAAGAGCATACGCCATAAGCACTGCTTACATCATTCACTGGGTAACAAGGATTCTACTGGTGTTTGATGTCGGCGGCACAGTAATGCTTTGACTCGTGTTACTTCTGCGGAGCGCAGGTCAGGTGCGCTCTGTTTATTTACTCATGCCGTGTTTTTCCCTAGTACCTTTTCCTCACTATGGTTTTTAACCGTAACCTGATATTGGTAGCTCATTCCTTTTAGCCAGTGGTATTCATTGCGCAGCTCGCAAGCCGCTGGCGACTCGCGATGACTCTATTCACAGCTCTCGAAAAGCATATTAGGTAATTCTTAAACATACAATTTATATAATCTACGCTAACTTGTAGTAGCTGCGGTTCTCTCAATCAATGCGTTTAACCAAAGTGGCTCTCTTGAAAAAATTAGTGAATAACACTGCTTTAGACAAACCACACAATCATTCGGAAAAACACCAAACTTTATAGCACGAACATAAATGTAGACATCACAGAGATCTCACACGGTAAAGCTGCGTGGCAGACCTGCCCGTCTCAGGCAGCTGAGCCCGGGAACTGTACGAGCATAACCTAAAGCTAAACTCCATCTGACAGTAGCAGACCGCACTAGAACTTCATTGCATTTCACATCAAATGCATGATGTGAAACACACATATGCATATATCGGAAAATAATTGAAGTTGGAAGTAAAAAATCATTAATTCATTTAAACAACAGATTTTCCCCAATTATCTGTTCATGGTTCTACGTAATTCAGATAGCCTTGCCTCTTCTTTTCGGCACAAGGCCACTGTTCTAATAAAATTTGAAATAAGGAGTGGGAGATTATAGGCGCTGTACCATTACGCTAGCCTATTTAAAACTTGTGAGAAGTGGGAAGAGGCGAAAGATGAAATTCAAATGGCATCATGTTTCAAAATTTGAACTTCAAGAAACTATTGGCGCTAACCCCCTTTTCTATTTCGGCTTTTAAAGAGCTGTATTAGCAATGTCATAAATATCTTCCAATCGATTACCACTATTCAAAACTTCTTAGTATCAGTTCTACTTTCCCAGTCAGTAAGATTTTTTTGTAAGTTAGCAGTCAGTTTAAAAATTCCATCTTGAGCAACCCGAAAGCGCCTCATTATTTTGTACATTTAGTTCACTTTTGTTGGGTGCAAAATATCTAAAAAATTAAGAAATATTTTCCTCGGCACATTAGTTGCAAGACGTCTCAGCTCGTGTGTGAAAGAGCAATGAGAGTTTTATACAAGACTCAATTTTCCAGATTTCGCGTAAAAATGTGTTCCGTTTTTTACTCATTTATAATAGCTGAAATTGCCTAAAATTTTCTGGAGCGGAAATTACACAGAATACTGAACAAAAAAGAAAGGAACTTGTAACATCCTCTTACTCTTGATGGCGATGAGAAGGCGCTTGCGGTGCCCAAATGCGCCGATGCCGAGCTCCTTCAGCTCGCTGTCGTTCAGGGTGAGGAAAGTGCGTAGGTCCACCTCTTGAGAGTTGAAAACATCTGCATGCAAAACGTTTACAAGGATTCAGTTTCCCCCAGGAAAACCTAGTAAACTAAAAATTCTCTAAAGCTATCATAGACGGGCATGTTTAATTTCGATTAGCTAGTTTCTATGTAAAAAAAAAACCCACTGTCTATTTTGTTCAATACTTCATAAGTTTAGTTTAAGTAGGCGACCTCAAAAGATCGAAGATTAGTTTAAATTATTAGTTAGTTTAACCCTGGCTATTCGCCACAAAGGCGATCCAAAGAAAGGAAGGAAGAAGGCACCATTTAGTATGGAGTTAAGGGAACGCGAAATCTTTGCAGAAAGTGTACAAAACGATCGAAGAAAATGGATCATTTCGGATGGACTGTCCAGTAGAAAGCAGCATAGTACTTTGAGGAACGGTTCCACCGTAAAGATGTTCTCACAGAGCACAGAGAAGGGATAATTTAGTGAGGAATAAGGAAAACGAGAAATCTATCCACAAGGAATGTTCTTGCACAACACACTCAACGCACAAAAAAATAGGATAGCAGAGCAACTACAGATAAAAGAAATGGCGAAGGTATTGAAGTAGAAGAACGGAAGTGGGCACGAAAGCTAGAAGACCGAAAGGCCTATTTATGGCAGAAGTAACCTAATATATCTCCCTTAAGGGCACCCAGTCTCCATAGCATTGTATATAGACAAACTCAACTTGAACCTGCAGTCCAATCGCTCGAGAGGAAAGGACTACAGAACGAAAAATCTATGCACTAGATGAGTTCTCACACAGAACATCTTGCGCAAAGAAACGCCAAGTTAGGAAAGAAAAGGATGAAAACAAAAGGAGAAGGGAACAAAAGGAGGCATGAACACTAAAAGAAGCCAATTAGATATGAAATATAAAAATTTCGAAGGCCCATGCTATATCCCCCTGGTGGCGTTATTTCTCTGAATTCATTAGCACATTTTTTGAGTGAAAAGCGGTCAAAAGAGCTTGCATTCAACCTGTGCTCTAAAAAGTAATTACAAGCAAATAGCTGTAGACATTTATGAGCAACGTCGTTCTCATTTCTCTGGGTACCTTTAATGCTCGAAAGTAAATTACTGAAAATAACTGTGTAGCGAGTGCCCAGTATAGAGACCATGAGTTCAGATGAAGCAAACTAGAGATTCTCTGCCCCAATCCCCCACCCCAATGATGACGGACTAAAGGAGAAGCAGTGGGCACATGGATGGAGCCGCTTTGATGTACAAGAAAGGCGATGATACTCTACTTAGGATTGGGTCATCAAATCACACGAGCTGCTGAACCTCTCGGTTTCAAGTATTGTAAATCAAAATTACACTTTGAATTTCAAAGCCAGGGTCTGCTCATCGCGAGTGAGGAGCCACAGCAAGCACAATAAATTTGTGACACCATAAATGCCAAGTCCCTCACATTACTCTTACAACTATTAACGTTCAAATAAAATCATTGATCATGAAACACTGGTACTTGGGAAATGCTTGCCAACACAAGGTCGATCCGAATAATAAATTTTTAAAATTTACGTATCAAATTTAAAATTACCTCATTTTGGATGCACGTCAAGAAAATTGCAAATGTAAATATTTATCTTCACTCGAATTGAGAAATTACTCTGAAGTACTAATCTAATGTCGTAGCAGGTCCAAAGCAGCACGATACGCAGGCGACGCGAACTATTTTAACCCGTTCTAAAATAATTAAACTCCTAAAGCCTCTATTCGGATTGAAATCCTTAATTCTTTTCGCCTTTTCGACTAATGCCATCTGTTCTAAGGCTAACTCATTCGTGTTTGAAATCATCGTACAAGTTGAACACCACTCAACTGACCAGACATGGTGGTACTACCGTAAGCGATAATCTTTTATCAGGGTTACGACGTAATTACTGTAAATTTCTCTAGTTTAACCAGGACGACACCTTTTCCATTCTCTTTCGATGCTGTAAAACACGACTCAATCCTTGAATTCGAAAGATCTCTACACGAAAGCAACAATGCACCGTAACATTCTACGAGAGGTTTCATTCAAGAATGTGAAGGCAAAGATACTCGCGTAAAGAGCAAGAAGGTAAGAAAACGGCGCCATACGAAGAGCACCACGGACCCACCGATGTACTGGGAGAGCGCCATACTCTCCAGCAAGGCGGGCAAGTCGAGCTCAGCAGAGCGAAGCGTGAGAGCAGCGCACTGGCGCCGCTCCTCGGATATCAGCTCATGGAAGGTGCTCGCTGACAGACGCTCATCGTGCTTCAGGTCCCCGCGCACACCGCCTCTGCCTGCTACAATTTAGAGCAACAATTTTATAATAATATATGCTCATTAGGAATTAAACTTTACAGTTAAGGCGCTCTAGAAAGAAGAAGGAGTAAGGCATCATTTAGCATAGAATCAAGTGAACTGGGATTGGATACACAAGATGTGCTCCCCACAAAATCTTTCGCGCGTAGAAAAGGTCCGTTAAAAGATAAATTTATGAAACGAGATCAGTAAATATAAAAACCCCAACACTTGTTTCAGATTAGGCTGCAAAATCTCGATTACCTTACCTAACGATGGTCATGACAGTTCTTGCGTGGTTACCATCCAGACAATCCTAACTGTCACACCACTATCACGAACGCAATGATTAACCCAAGAGAGACGTTGACACAGGTATGAGGACACACTCGTCCTATGTACCCAACGGCACGTATGGGGCGCCCAGAGCAGCTGCCTCACCAACGCTACGCAGGGCAGTCGAGCTCCCATACGAGGCAGACGAGGAGCCGCTGTGGCCGAGGCCGTCACTGCTCTCAGGGTCGCTGAGGGAGAGGCTCGCCTGCGACCAGCAACATGAGGACACGCACAGGTCAGGTAGGAAGACCTAATTCACACTTATGGTGGAAAGTTTTTTTTTGACCTAATAGGTGCATTTTGTGCGAGCATTCGAAGAGATTAATTTTAACATTTGAAATTGATTTCAAGACCAAAACTGTTGAAAGGTGGAAGACAAATCCTTAAATATTCTGAAAGAACTGCTGTAAATGACATTTTCCGTGATCCGCTCCGAAGTAGTATTAAGCAAACCGTCTGTCCCCAGAACGGAGATAAAAGATCTGTTCCAGTATAAAATTAGAACCACTATTCAGCAGCTCAGCTCCGCTACAAAATTGATATTGCTTCCCCGTGGCAACAGCTAAATCATTTACGCGCGTTAGATTCTCACAGCATCTTCAGGTGGCTCCTTGTCTCAAAAATACACTGATTTGAGAATTGGGAGCAGAATGAAATGACAGGTCGATGACCATAACTATATAAGACGCCGACAGGCTTCGTGTGCCTCCTGACAAAATTAGCCAAATATGACCGTGACGGAAATTATACAACTGATATCGTAGGATGATGCATACAACACAAAGTGAAACGCCCGAACACTGAAACTGAGATTCCCAAGGATTTCATGATCAACTACAACGCAAATCTTGCCAAGTATTACAATTCAGCAAAAAGCTGTTGGTCAGAATATTAATTATATTAATGAGAGTTATTTCTACACGTTCAATCACATTAAACCATAATCATTTCAACTATGAACTCTAGTTACTCACACGTCTAAGGGTTGATCTCGACAATGATTCTCGATATAAGATTAGAAGATAGTTCGAGCTTCCCTAACCACAACAATGGCATTCCAAGGAGAAAAGAACAGTTGGAGCACCATTTAGTGCAGAATCAAAAATAGCCATTTCGAAAAGACAAATTTTTTCGAAGTTCAAGTAAATTCACGAATCGATGCCGAGATGATACGCAAAGTCGCACACTAGATAATAGGCCTGTACAGCAAGCCATTGGGGCTTGCTGGGGGAAGGGCAGTTAGACGCTTCATCGCGACAACGGCATTTCAAGAAACGGGACACAGAATCCAACCCTTTACCACCCAACTATTGAGTTGCGGCGGTGGGAGGCAACTCGCCTGGTTGCTGGATGTGATGGACGCAGCGATGCCAGAGTCCACAGCGCTGGCAGTGACGGCGCTGCTACTGCTGCTGCCGTCGTTGTTGCTCCACTTCGCCCCGGAGCCCCACTCCTCCTCGTCCGCAGGAGTACCTGCACCACAACTCATCATCAACGAACGCTCCAATCACACAGGATAGCACCAATAGAAAAAAAATGACGTCATCCCAATCAATAACATGCACTGGTTTGGAACACCTCATAGATTGGATTAAATACTAGTTTTAAGCCTCCTTAACCGCTAAAAAAAAGCGTTCCGAATAGGGAAAAAAGGAAGGTGCCATTTAGTATGGAGATGAGGGAGCGTGGAATTTATGCAGATGGGTCATAAAAACAGTAAGTTGATAAACAAGTTTATGAAACAAAATAAAAGTTGAAGAAAGTAGGTGCTGAAAAGATTAGATTATTATTTAGTTTAAGCCTCTCTATCCGCAACAAAGACTACCCAAAGAGAGGAAGGAAGAAGGCACCATTTAGTATGGAGTTAAGGAAACGCGGAATCTACATACGCAGAAAAGCATCGAAGCAGTAAGTTGTGTAAGATCATGAAACAAGACCAAAGTTGAAGAGGAAAGTACTAGGTGCTGAAAAACCGGACATCAGTGAACCGAAAAAAAGTGTTCCTTAACATAACAAAAACATTTTATTTTAACAAAAAGAATGCGTACCTAACTCTCAGCTCGGGCCCTCACATTGTCCCCCTGGGAGCGCTAGTTCCCATAGCTACAATAATTGTACCCCCCCTCCCCCCCGAGAAGGTTTGAATATCTTCCAGACTTCCAGCGATTCGTTGCGCCAGCCAGACAACCTATCCAGGGCCAAGCAAATAATATGCAGATTTGCTAAAACTTCCTGAAAAGAAACGAAAAATCTTCAAGTAAAAAAAATATTTTCCCGACTGAGAAGTGCATTTAATTCAATTATGATGGACATAATTGTGGGTGAGAGTATTCAAGTCAAATTACATTAGTTTAAGCCCCACTAGCCACAACCAAAGTGTTCCAAATAGAGGATGGAAGTGAACACCATTTAGAGTAGAGTCGAGGGAACGGGGAATCTACGCACAAAGTGGGTTCTGGTGCAAAGCCCCCTGCGTAAAGCATTAGTAAATTGAAAAAGAAAATAATTTGGAGACATGATAGAAGTTGAGGATGCAAATAGTAAATGCTGATGAACATTAGCGCAGTGAACCGAGAAAGACTGACTGTAAGAAAACAAAAAAACAATTCCTATTTTAAAATGAGGAAGACCTACTCAACCTTCACAACGCGATCTCGCGTTTCTCCCCTGTGAACGCTAATTACAACGTGGATACAATTGTTGTATCCCCCAGAAGGGAGAGGGTTAAGGAATCCCACACAACTTGGTGTCCTATCAACGTTATTATTATTATTATTATTATATAAAAAAGTTTTAGCCTCCCTTAACCACGACAAAGATGTTCCAAGAGAGGAAAGAGGAAGGCACCATTTAGTATGGAGTTGAGGGAAGGCGGAATCTACGCACAAGGTGCACAGAAACAGTAAGCGAGGAAAGAAGTTCAAGAAACAAGAAAAAAGTTGAAGAAGAAAGTAGGAGGTACTGAAAAACAGGACAGCAGTGAACCGAAAAAAGATGGTCCGTAACAAAACAAAAACCTATTTTATTACAACAAAAAAAGAAGCCTACCTAACCTTTAGCTCGGGCCCTCACATGGTTCCCCTGGGAGCGCTAATTCCCTTAGATACAATAGTTGTATCCCCCTGAGGGGTGTCCTATCAACGAATATAGAGCTATCTATAACCCGCTGCTTCTACCTGCAATTGTGAGGCGCACTACCCAATTTCCAGTCTGGGTTATCAGCCCTTGACGTCAGGATTTTTCACTGGTATTAGCGTTATGACACTGGCCACAAGTTTTCCCCGACATCCCACTACCACTCGGCGGTTAACTTCAAAGAACACAACAGAACACTAATTCGAAAAGAAATAAAATATGTAGGCGGGTTTCTAAAAATGTATACCTTTTAAAATTCCAATAACTTTAAATATATGAAACAGGAGACAGTAACATAGAACACCCGCAAGGACAGAATTCAATGTTTTCTTACGTAACTGGTATACCCTCCAAACAAGCATACACATCAAGGGTGCAGGAGAGAAAATTGTCATCAAACATGGCACAATTAACTCCAACAACGCTAGTTTATCATCGTCGGGACTCAGAAAATTTTGTACTCCGTATGTGAGCCACGTATTCTGTTCAAATCCAGCAACTCGAGAAGACCTCTGGCCGCACCTCAGAAATTTCGCTGACCGCATCGAGAAATATATCGCAGCTCGTGGTGAGCAGTTTGAACCGTAGGTCAAGCAACGTAGAATAAAAAAATAACTTCTTTCCAATACCAGTTTTAATTCCCTATCCTGTCTGTGAAAAATGTTATAGCAATTTTAATAGGTATACATTTTCAGCAACCTCGCTGTATAAACATTTATATTGAGTGTGCTATGCATCGCACGTAAAGCAGTTAGAGTTTAATAAAACTTTTATTATTGATGCGGTATTAACCCTGGTAAATTACAGCAACGACTCCTGCTATCCACGAAAGTTGCTGAGCAATGGAAGATTTCAGAATGTCCTCTGTGAAGATTGCTGTGTGCTCCGATTCTTATTTGGACTATTGTATCATGAATACGTAGGTACCAAATATAAAAGACAAATCTCACGATTCTACTGCCTTTTTTTAACAATCCGTTCATTGTATCAAAAGTCGTCATTTATTTTTTCGGGTCCCGTATATAAAACAGAATTGTATATTACTAGATAAATTGCCAACGGAAGGCACTACGTGAAAGGAAAACGACTGCCGAGTGAATAAGAACTACACTCCATGTTCTCAAGGATTCAAATGCCGAGCGACGGAACGCTTTAGGGTGCTGTCACACAATACACCACTGCCGGCCTCAATGGTCAGATGTCACAAAAACCATAGCTGCGGAATTTACCAAGTTCGCGTGCTGCAGCCATAACACTAACACAATTTCTCACTATTTGAACAGACTTGCGTTCTCACAGGCCTAGAGCTTTACAACATATTTCCGAAACGCAATTGAGAAGACAATATAAGACTGTTGAGTTAGACTCATCCTAGATAGTCGAGTGACTTAAAAGCCTAAAATGAGACTGAACCACATTCAACATTCATTAAAACCTAGTAAACATCAGTGGCAGTAATCAAATGATTGCAGGTTAATGCTCCATAGATTATATATAAACAACACTAAGCTGTCGAAATCTCACAACTGCTACCAAGTACGAAAATTTCCTACAGCGCTCGTCAGTGAAGGCAGGCATAAACAATTATAGCAGTTTACTATTTGATCACCAAGACAAATTAAGTACAGGATCCGTGTAACTGAATCCCGTCATTGTCAGTTTGTCACACAAAATTTTTTTAACGAATATTTTTCAAGAATGAAGGACCCATACTATCCCACCTAGAGCTGACGAAGCCACGATAGCTCAACTGGAATCACTCAAATCCGAAAAGCTTACCTGCATATGCTGAAGACAATGATAGCCAACTAAAGAATTTCGGAGTTGTTAAAGCCTGTACTAAAAATACACTTGCTTTTCCCCTACCTTGCTGGAAACAGGGTTGGTCAATTGGGCTGCAGAACAATGTTAATTTTTTATTTCAGAATCATTCAATTTATTAATCATTTATATGGTAACAGAATAGGCAACTTTTGAAGTTTCGAGAAATGTTGCTCAGAAGACGTAAGCCTCCATTCTAAGCAGCACACTTCTCCTCGAAACACCCGTCGCTAAACAGTCCTTACCTGTAGGAAGAGTCTGCACATCGCTAGCAGGGTCTGCAGGTAGCGGAGGCGGCTGGGTGTCTGAGGCAGTCATGAGGAGGTCATAGGGACGGGAGGCAGGCGGTTCCGCCACACGCACGTACGGCGCGTCAGCCTCGAGCAGCAAGCTGTCTGTCTCCCAGGATGCGTCTTCTGCAGGTTTGGCTGAGGAGCGGGTTGCGTTGTCAGAGATGCTGGGCGAGCCTCTGGAGGGAGCGCAAGTCTTGTCAACGGTTTTCTTGAGCAGTCCAGCCTCCTGGAATTGCTGCCTCATGTGGTACGAGGGCGAACTCTTGCTGAAGCCGTAACCTGACCAGTTTGAAGTGGGAACCCGCACCGTTCCGCCCACAGGCTCTCTCATAGCTGCGCAATATTCCTCAGTTTCTATAAACATTTTTACGGCAAAAATAAACACGAAGCAGGTTTACTCTCAAAAATGAAAATGTACAACAAAATTGAAAGGAATAAATTCTTCTACGGCGCCTCAACGAGAGTTATTTCTACATATTAAATCACATTAAAACCATAATCATTTCAACTATGAACTCTAGTTACTCACACGTCTAATTCGACGCAAACCCCAATGATGACGAAAGTCTATGAAGAAACAACTAAATGGAAGTTTGGAATCCCCTCAAACTTCACTAAACTTACACAAAAAAGAAGTCCCTCACACGATGAACACTCTTTATTACTTTTCATTATAAGCTGGTAAAAGAAAATTTTACCATTTGGAGTTCAAAGCTCGCTATATATTTAACTGCAAAATACATGCGTTTTGGTTCTCCCAGTATTGATTGATTTCATTTATGTTCCAACATATTTAGCATGAAGCAATCTTTTGATATAAAGTTCCCTGGAATAAAATATCAACATATACGAGGCCTGTCGAAAAAGTATCCGACCTTAATTTTTCCCGCGCAAAGTAGTGATTCTAAGGCGGCGCCACTGTGCACGGTGGAAGGAGGAATCTTAATGCGCATGCTTGACTTTTTTCACCGCATTCACTTGGGCCACTCACTAGCTGGGGGTCGCCAAGTAAGGTGCTGTTCTAAGTGTTTGTCGGATTTAGTTTTCTTGCAAGATGACTGAACGAATTGAGCAAAGACACTGCATCAAATTTTGTCAAAAGCTTGGTGATTCTCAAATTGAAACAATTCGTAAGATTCAGCAGGTGTTTGGGGAAGATGCTATGGGTGTAACACAAATTAAGGAGTGGTTCAACCGATTCAAAGATGGCCGCACATCAGCGGAGAGTGAGCAGCGTTGTGGCAGGCCCAAAACTTCTCGGAGTGCAGCTGTTGTTGAGAGGGTGCGAAATTTGGTGATGGCAGATCGTCGTTTGACCGTGCGGGAGATTGCCCAAGAGGTTGGAGTGAGTAAAGATTCTGCACATGCCATTTTGACCAGACATGTGGACTGCGAACAACTGGCACTTGCATCACGACAACGCGCCCGCACATTCATCCCATTTGATCCGCAATTTCTTGGCCAAACATGGAATTACGACCGTTCGCCAACCTCCCTACTCTCCAGACCTGGCTCCTTGCGACTTCTGGTTGTTTCCAAAATTGAAGACACCACTGAAAGGATCCCGTTTTGAGAGTAGAGAAGAGATAATGCGGAACGCGACGACAGAGCTGAACACCATTCCAAAAGAAGACTTCCAGAGGTGTTTCCGGCAGTGGAAGGATCGGTGGGCTAAGTGTGTGGAAGCACAAGGAGCCTACTTTGAAGGGGATTAGGGTCCCAACCCCGTCAGGTTGTTGAAGTATTTTTTCTGGCCAAAGGTCGGATACTTTTTCGACAGGCCTCGTATGTGTAAGCTACGTTCTCTCTTCTGCACAAATTTCACGAGCGTTGGACGTGGAACAAGTTTTTACAGGGCTGTACCGTAGGAGCTCATGTTTGACTCGTGAGGCCTTTCTCATGAACAATTAAAAGTCAAACGCCAATTATTCGATTCACCTCGTGAAATCTGTGCCTTCGAACGTTTTAATAACTCGTTCGTATTACATTCTAGCCCATACAATTTTACCTAGGACCGCAAAAAGCATTGCGGCATTACCCCAAGACTAAACGATGACAGAACACTTGTGCACCATTTTTACCCTCGATAATACTGTGAGACTAACCTTTATTGGCGAGAATCTGTTTTGCTTCATAATCGGATATGGAGAGTTTCTGCATGGCTTGCTGGAGCTCCTTCTCACAGCCAGGCGCCCTCCAGTCTTGGAACTCTGACAGCAGCGTGCTCAGATCTGCACAGCACACCTCTGTGAGTCTAACCCTTAAGTGGCCTAACGTTATAATGACCAGCTGTCGTTTTCGTACCGCACCTTGCACGTGTCACGGAACAGGTTGCACGCGTAACGGAACAGGTTGCACGCGTAACGGAACAGGTTGCACGCGTAACGGAACAGGTTGCACGCGTAACGGAACAGGTTGCACGTGTAACGGAACAGGTTGCACGTGTAACGGAACAGGTTGCACGTGTAACGGAACAGGTTGCACGTGTAACGGAACAGGTTGCACGTGTAACGGAACAGGTTGCACGTGTAACGGAACAGGTTGCACGTGTAACGGAACAGGTTGCACGTGTAACGGAACAGGTTGCACGTGTAACGGAACAGGTTGCACGTGTAACGGAACAGGTTGCACGTGTAACGGAACAGGTTGCACGTGTAACGGAACAGGTTGCACGTGTAACGGAACAGGTTGCACGTGTAACGGAACAGGTTGCACGTGTAACGGAACAGGTTGCACGTGTAACGGAACAGGTTGCACGTGTAACGGAACAGGTTGCACGTGTAACGGAACAGGTTGCACGTGTAACGGAACAGGTTGCACGTGTAACGGAACAGGTTGCACGTGTAACGGAACAGGTTGCACGTGTAACGGAACAGGTTGCACGTGTAACGGAACAGGTTGCACGTGTAACGGAACAGGTTGCACGTGTAACGGAACAGGTTTGCACGTGTAACGGAACAGGTTGCACGTGTAACGGAACAGGTTGCACGTGTAACGGAACAGGTTGCACGTGTAACGGAACAGGTTGCACGTGTAACGGAACAGGTTGTACGTGTAACGGAACAGGTTGCACGTGTAACGGAACAGGTTGCACGTGTAACGGAACAGGTTGCACGTGTAACGGAACAGGTTGCACGTGTAACGGAACAGGTTGCACGTGTAACGGAACAGGTTGCACGTGTAACGGAACAGGTTGTACGTGTAACGGAACAGGTTGTACGTGTAACGGAACAGGTTGTACGTGTAACGGAACAGGTTGTACGTGTAACGGAACAGGTTGCACGTGTAACGGAACAGGTTGCACGTGTAACGGAACAGGTTGTACGTGTAACGGAACAGGTTGCACGTGTAACGGAACAGGTTGCACGTGTAACGGAACAGGTTGCACGTGTAACGGAACAGGTTGCACGTGTAACGGAACAGGTTGCACGTGTAACGGAACAGGTTGCACGTGTAACGGAACAGGTTGCACGTGTAACGGAACAGGTTGCACGTGTAACGGAACAGGTTGCACGTGTAACGGAACAGGTTGCACGTGTAACGGAACAGGTTGCACGTGTAACGGAACAGGTTGCACGTGTAACGGAACAGGTTGCACGTGTAACGGAACAGGTTGCACGTGTAACGGAACAGGTTGCACGTGTAACGGAACAGGTTGCACGTGTAACGGAACAGGTTGCACGTGTAACGGAACAGGTTGTACGTGTAACGGAACAGGTTGCACGTGTAACGGAACAGGTTGCACGTGTAACGGAACAGGTTGCACGTGTAACGGAACAGGTTGCACGTGTAACGGAACAGGTTGCACGTGTAACGGAACAGGTTGCACGTGTAACGGAACAGGTTGCACGTGTAACGGAACAGGTTGTACGTGTAACGGAACAGGTTGCACGTGTAACGGAACAGGTTGCACGTGTAACGGAACAGGTTGCACGTGTAACGGAACAGGTTGTACGTGTAATGGATTAGGTTGCAGATAGTGGCGCATCTTTACCGGCACCACAAACGAACATGCCATACCACTTACGTGCAGTCAAACGTCCGCAGTGTAATTTGGGTTATATAGAGTGGGTCACTGTGCTGGACAATGTAACTTCACCATAAGGTTGGAACCGTTGAAACGAAGCCTATTCACTCAATAACCATTTGGTCGCAAATTCATCGGTGAAGAGTTACAAGGACTTGTAAATTTAGAATGTAAAACCAGGAGACCAGGGTGGCCATGTGAAAATTTTAAAATTGGTTGATGAATTAGTTTTACACTCCCTTATCACAACTCAAACGTTCTAAAAGACGAAAGGTGATGGCACCATTTAGCATGGAGTCATGAGAACGCAGAATCTATGCACAAAGGCGTTCCTCAGGGTCCCGTGCGCATATAGAAACAATAAGTTAAAAAGGAAGGTTTTGAAAAACACTCGTTGAAGAAGAAAGTCAAAGGTTCTGAAAAAAAGGACAGCAGTGAACCGAAAAGAAGATGGTTCGTAACAATACAAAAAACTTTTCATTTCAACAAAAAGAAGTACTACCTAACTCTCAGCTCAGAACCATACATTTTCCCCGTTGTAAAGATCTCAAGTTCTAGAAACGCTTTAACGACACACTTTCGATCGTACGTCATTGAAAATAGAGTGCTTATTTCAACGGCCCCAACAATATGTTAAAGTTTGTTAAACGAGGCGAACAAACCCTGGATATGTAGACAGTCAGAACATGACGCATTTCTGCTGAAAGCATTTTGACGCTGCGTAAGAGCACCACGCATATTGGCAGAAATGAGCTACAACGTTGGAACACAATATAAAACTCAATTTGTAGCAGGGAGTGCGCACAATTGCGCATTCCCTCAAAAAAGAACTAGCAGGGCTGTGCGCAAGAATCACCGCAGAATAACTAATATAAAGCTGATTTGAAAGGATCCTCGCTATACATATACTCTGAGAATTACAGAAGTAGTACAGATGTGATTAAAAGCACAAAAGGAATGGCAAAGCGAGTCTCTGGCAAGGGAAAAAGAGAGGAACATGAGGTGACATTTCGTAAGAGAACAGAATGGAAAAAAATAAAACACCAAAACTTTTGTCAAACTAACAAAAAATATTAGATTATAAGTCTATTCAGGTCCCCCTAGCACACACAAAAGGAAGGAGAAAGGAACCAGTCTACATGAAATAAGAGATCAGGGACTTAATACACCATAGTTTATTCTCACGCAGTAATCTCTGAACATTATAGCAGCAAGATTGAAAGACGCTTATGAAACGAGATAAAAGCTGAAGAAAGAAGGGACTATGACTGAAATAAGGCAACAGTGAACCGGAAAAATATGGTCCGCAACAAAAAAAAATTCATTACAACAAATGAATGGTCTACCTCACCTTTAGGTTAAGATCTCACTTCTCCTTAGGAGCGCTAATTCCCATAAACACACTAGTGGTATCCCCTAGAAGGAATACAACTTCACAAAATGAAAAAACACGAACATAAAATTTTGCAATCCGATTTTTTCGGCAAACCTTTCCTTATGGAACAGAACGAAATGACGGAAAGCCCTTCCGGGCTGCATGTATTTCAATGAGTCTGTAAGTTAAGTTCATGCACTATTAACGGAGGACTTCAGCTATGCGGTAGTTCAAACCTGACCTCTAGAGCGCCGGGCGCTGTCGGTGGTGGCGTAGTGGGTGGAGGTGGAGACAGCGTGAGAGGCGTCCTCGCCGATTGGAGAGTGCTGGGCTACAACTCCAGCTGCAAAGTGAACATATGCAGCGTTGTCATTCCCAAATTTACCGCCTCGTATACGTGAAAATGGCACCTGGTATTGCGTTCAACATAATTTTCATAAAACTAATGCAATTATCTCAGAAATATGTGTACAGCCATGAAGTACATTTCGCGAACGTCTCCTTGGGCCCAGTCGAGGACTTCTTTAGATTGGGAAATTTAATGGAACAATGTCTTTATTTCCATCTTATTAAAGAGAAGGAGGTTAGCACAAAAGGCGTAGCACAAAAGGCGAACGGAAAGTTTCAGACGAACGAAACTATTGTCGTCAAAAACGGTGTCGTCCTATAGGAAGCGAGCGTGGCGAGCTTAATTTCACAGATGGTTACGAATTCATATATAGGCAATTTAACGAGCCACAATAATGTCACAGAAGATGAGTTAGTTCAAGCCTCCCTAACAACAACTAAAGCTTTCCAAAGAGAGGAAGGACTGAAACACCATTTATTATGGAGTTAAGAGAATGCGGAATCTTCAAGTGTGTTCCCATGCAAGATCCCAAAGATCCCCTGCGTAGAGAAACAGTAAGCTAAAAAGGAACGCTATGAAATATGATAAAAGCGGAAGAAGAAAGTTAGACCATATGAAAAAAGGATAGTGAGCAGAAAAAGCCATGTAAGATTATTATTATATGAGAAATTCTAGCCTCCCTTACCCACGACAAAAATGTTCTAAGAGAGGAAGGAGAAATGCACCATTTAGTATGGAGTTGAGGGAACGCGGAATCTATGCACAAGATGGCACAGAAACAGGAAGCCAAGAAAGAAGTTCATGAAACAATAAAAGTTGAAGAAGAAAGTAGTAGGTGCTGAAAAACAGGACAGCAGTGAACCGGAAAAAGATGGTCCATAACAAAACAAAACCCTATTCTCTTTAACAAAAAGAGAGCCTACCTAACCTTTAGCTCGGGCCCTCTCATAGCCCCCTGGGAGCGCTAATTCCCATAGATACAATATTTGTACCCCCTGAGGGGGAGGCCATGTAAGAGAACAAAAATACTATTTTATTTGAATAAAATGCAAGCCTATCTAATTTACAGCTGGGGTCTCACCACTTTCCTTTGGAAGCGCTAAACCTCATAGGTTCAATAGTCGTACCTCTCCAAATGGATTTACAAGTTTGTATGGCGATCGCACTCCCAGAAGATATGGGGCGGCTACACTTTGACACGAGCCATTAAGAAGAAACACTGCACCTGGAGAGGCGCAAACTGTGGTGGGATGCGGAGGGGCGCACTGGGAGAGGCCAGGAGGCGAAGTGATGCGAGAGAGGACCACCATGTCAGGAGAGGAGTCGCGGGAGGACTCGTTGGGCGAGGTGACGGTGGGAGAGACCACCCCACAGCTGCTGCTGCAGCTGCCGCCGCTCCCGGACTCTTCTGCGGTAGATATGCTACTAAGGATACAAAACTGCTTGAGTCCACCAGTCACGAGCCAAGCTCGGGGACTAGTGGGCTCAACAGTTCGTCTATTGTACGTCTTTTAAGCCTTAAAAACGTTCAAATAAAAATCTTACGGGAGATTCAAGAGCATATCCGTGCTCAAAAGCCAGCTTGCTCCTAATAATAATAATAATAACAATAATAACTCATTTAACGACAGCTCCGGTCACGAACCATTTAGCTGTCGCTTTGGCATTCAGGCCAAAGTTAAACCACAACAATACAAGTTCACCTGGACTTCCGATTACATTACACCGCAAAATATCCACAAATTGCATTTCAAAATTCCACACATCACCTCTACCATATGCAAGTCACAATCTATCGTTGGTCTTACAACCCACCACTTTGAGTACACCTTAACATATCGGGCAGCCCGACCCCCATGGGGGTTTCAGCTGCCCACCCATTTATGGCCGGGCGCCTTACCCACGCTGAAACCCCCGGGGTATCAACAAAGTGCGCCCGGCCGTATTGCGCGTTCATCGTCTATACTGCCAAAATCAGAGATTATAGATTATAAGTTAGTTTAAGCCTCCCTAACCGCTACAAAAAAAAGAGCGTATCAAAGAGAGGAAGGAGGAAGGCACCATTTAGTATGGAGATGAGAGAATGGGGGATCTATGCAGAAAGGTCATAGAAACAGTTAAGATGAGAAAGAAGTTCATGAAACAAGATCAAAGTTGAAGAAGAAAGTAGTAGGTGCTGAACAAACAGGACAGCAGTGAACCGAAAAAAGATGGTCCGTAACAAAACAAAAACCTATTCTATTTTAACAAAAAAGAAAGCCTACCTAACCTTCAGCTCGGGCCCCCACATTGTCTCCCTGGGAGCGCTAGTTCCCATAGATACAATAATTGTATCCCCCTGAGGGGTGGCAAAATCAGAGATATCCTCCGCTGAAGCAATGAGTATAGTTCAAGGAATTACCTTGCATTATTCCACAAACTTGGCTAGTGACCATTACAAATAACCGTTTGGTACAATAAGATTGACTCCGCACTTTTTCATTTGTTCTTATAAATTGCCAAATACATTTCCTTCTTTCACATATTCCAGAACTTTGTGAATAGGTCCACCGTCAAATAACAACTTAGCCACACTGACGCTTCCTCCAGTGACTGGTCGAAGGACTCTGTCTCTTGTTTGCTGTAGCGCAACACACTCCACCAAAAGATGCTTCACTGTCAAGGCTGCTACTCCACACCATCCGCATACAGGTCTCTGTCCAAGAGCTTCCGGGTCCAAGAGGTAGCTGTGGGTTAGTGCCGTGTGGTTCAGTCGCAGCCTGTTGATGGCGACTTCTTCTTGGCGGTTTAACTTACAGCCCCTCGTCTTCCATCTTCCGGGACATGTTTTTATTGGTCTGAAGATTCTACCCGCCTCTTGCCATTCATAATTCCAGATCTAGTACGATCGTTTTCTTATTACAGGGAACCAATCTCTGTACGGAATCAACACAAATTCGGCTGGTCTCAATGCTGCAGCCCTTGCAGCCTGGTCTGCACGTTCGTTCTCGGTGACACCGACACGCGCTGGGACCCAGCTGATCGTGATGTTTTTGCCCTCTTTTATGATTTGATGTATCTCCAGGATTATCTTTTTTATAAGTTCATTGCTTTCTGAGTAGTGGTCGATTGCTTGTATGGAGCTCATGGAGTCGCTGCATATCACAAAGTTGCGGGAGTGTGTTTCTTTCATTACATTTATAGCGAGCCTGATCGCGTGTAGTTCCGCTGTCATGATGCTTGCAACAACTGGCAAAGAGATAGTTTTGATGAGAGTTCCCATTACTGCAGCTGCTCCAACTCCTGTCGGAGACTTGGAGCCATCTGTGTAGATGATCTTAAAGTTTTTATATTTTCTGATATTTTCTTGATGGATGTGCTTCATTACAGATGACATCATTTCCGTTTTCTTCCAGTTTGCCATGTGCTGCTCAATTTTAGGTCTCTGTAGCTTCCATGAAAAGTACTTAGGTGTGAAGGAGGGTTGCACTGGTTGTGTTGGAATATTGTACTCGGTGATGATCTGGCGAAGTCTCTGGATAATCGGTTCTGAAAGACATTTACGGCTTGTAAAAAATAATTCCAGGTTTGAGTTATTGATCCAACTATATGCTGGATTCAGGAAATGGCATTTAAGTTCAAAGTAATATCTAAGCAGCAGGTCTTTCCTTCGCAGTTCTGAACTAGGCTCATTGCAGATGGCATGCAATTCCGCTATCGGCGTTGTCTTGAACGCCCCTGTGCTAATGCGCATTGCCTCATTCGCCACGACATCTAGTTCTCGCAACGCCGTTTCGCTCGCAGAGCCATATACTATACAGCTATAGTCGATCTTGGAGCGGATGAGCGATCGATACACCCGCTTCAGGATTTCCTGATCTGCGCCCCACGCGTAGGAAGAGACTGATTTCATTAGATTTAAATCCTTACTGCATTTGGCTTTAACCTTGTGGATATGGGTGATCCAATTGAGTTTCTGGTCCCAATGGAGTCCAAGAAATTTGGTACTTTCAACCATGGGGATAGTGTTGTCCCCCAATTTTAACGTTGGAATCAGCATAGGTTCATTTCTTCTGTAGAACTGCATTGCTGTAGTCTTTGTAGGCGCAAAACCTGAATCCGTTGTACGTGGCCCAATGATTAACTCGGTCTATTGCTGACTGTAAGGTTCGTTGAACTTTGATGCTGTCGTAGTCTGCGTACGCAATGAGAAGGTCGTCCACAAAGAAAGAACTGAAAATGTCCTCCGGGATTTCCTCTGCCAATGAATTTATTTTGATAACAAAAAGAGTCACACTCAATGTACTGCCCTGCGTTGTTTCTGTAGCAAGCTCAGTTGAAGAGGACGTTACGTCTTGCACTCTCACACGAAATGTCCGGTTCTTCAGAAATTCCCCCACAAATTTCGGTAATCTTCCTTTCAAGACGGCAGCCGCAAGATCTCTTATTATTCCGTAGCGCCAAGTTGTATCGTATGCCTTCTCTAAATCAAAAAATACCGCCATAACAGTTTTATCACAGGCCAACGCCTTCTTTATGTACGTATCAAATCGCACGTGATCATCTATCGTCGCTCGATTTTTCCTGAAGCCACATTGAATGTTAGTATTTTATTATTCTCGAGATATTCCATTAGTCTTCTATTTATCATTTTTTCATAGGTTTTACATAAACAACTGGTCAATGAAATAGGTCGATAGTTAATCGGGTTGCTGTGGTCCTTGCCAGGTTTTGGGATTGGGATTACAATTGCCTCTTTCCACGGTTGAAAGACATATTCTTCAACCCACAGCAGGTTGTATACCTTCAGTAAGTGTTGCGCGTTGGCTGGCATGTTCTTGATCATGAGGTTGCTGATGTTGTCTGGTCCTCTATTGCTCCTGATGGCCGATGTTAATTCCTGCATGGTGAAGAGCTCGTTGTAGGGTTCACTGTTGTCACTCATGAGGTTAATTGGAGTTTGTTCTGTCAGTTGTTTGTATAGTTTAAATTCGTCCGAGTAGTTTTTGTCGCTGGAGATGGTTTTGAATGTTTCTGCTAATTTTCCTGCTATTTCACTCACACATAAGAATTAAGTCTCTCCATCATTAAGTATTGTTATTTGCTTTTTTGCTCGGCCACGAATTCTGTTAATTTTGTCCCAGATGATGCAGCTTGGTGTATTGGTGTTGAGAGTCGAGACATACTCTCTCCAGCTATTTTGTTTTGCCTCCCGGAATGTTTTCGCTGCAACCGCTCTCGCCCTCTTCCACCTCACCTTGTCTTCCATCTTCCCAGTCCTCTTATACAGCCTGTAACTCTTCTCTCTTTCTCGCCAAGCTGCTTTACACTCGGCCGTCCACCAAGGCTTAGCGTAGACTCGTCGTCTTTTATATCTAGGTACCCACTTCTCAGCAGCATGGTTGAATCTCGAGTATAGTTCCGTAATCGCAGCTTTAAGGTCTTCTGGCATTTCAAGATCTTGCACATTTTTCCAAATCTCGTCCTGTCGGTACCGTTTCCAGTTGCCCATCTTGAAATTCCGTCCCTCGGTCTCCTCGCGCCCGTCTGCCTGCCGTACTGATAAAGACAACGTTATCGGATAGTGGTCGCTGCTCAAGAGCTCAAGACAGAAGGGAGTACAGAGAACTGTATGTCAGGTGTAATGTCAGGGGTGGTTAGGGTAAGATCTATGGTTGTTCCTGAGATATGGGTTGGAGAGTTATCGTTTATTATATTGAAATTATGTGAAATGAAATTCTGAAGCACTCGTCCTCGTCTATCGATTGTACCATTTCCTCAGTCACTATGATGGGCATTAAAATCCCCCATTATGACCGCTGGCTTTGGCAAGGTTTTCATTATCGTAAATAATTCTTCAAGGTTTGCATTTGATTTTGCTGGTAGATACACTGATGCGACCGTGATGACTTTGTACAAACTTAGACATATTCTCACTGCTATTACTTGGACCGATGATTGGATTTGGATCTCCTGTGTGGGCAGCGATGAGTGGATGTACAACGCTAGTCCTCCATGGAACCTGTGGTTATAATGGCCTTGTTTGCAGTAACAGTTGTATCCCATGTGCACAAGAGGTGATACGAAATCGTTACCATAGAATGTCTCTTGCACAGCTAACACAGCAGGTTTTAAGGTATCAACTAGGTTAATGACGTCTTTTTTAGATAACGCCATACCCTGTACATTCCACTGAATGAATACGATCTCTTCTCGTGCCATTACCTCCACTGTCGTTTACTTTCTTCAAGTGCCCGTCGCTCAAGCTTCTTCCCTTCTTCTCTCACCCTCGGCGATCTCCTTCGGTACTCTTCCCTTGAGGCTCCACGTCTCTGCCGTCCTGCTCTTTCTCTTGGTCTGGAACAATTTGCACTTCTTAGTTCCTCCTCATAATTATCTCTGTCCATCTCTTCCGTTCTTCCTTGCGCTTCATGAGTATACTCAAAGATCTTTCTCGTCTCCCTTCTTCTGGATTCTCTCTCTTTCCGAGGTGCAGCTGTTACGGAGTCAAGGTTGACTGTTGTGGTGAAAAGTCTTCCTGTCTGGGGGCTTTCACAGACCACTTCCGTTCTCCTTGGCTCTTCCCCTTCACTCATGGACGACAGCCTACTCGTCCTCTCGTCCCTTTCATTGGTTTTTCCGACTTTCTTCCTGCTTCGCTGGGGTTAAAATGTCGTTTCCTGGTCTTCTTGACGGTTTCTCTTCTTGGTCGATGCCTCCGTTTTATCTGGGTCGGTGCATGTCGCAACTGCTTTAGCAAAGTTCATGGAAGGGTTAGGATGTCTGTGGGGGAATAACAGCCTGGCTTGGCCCTTGGAAACTCTAACCCTGTTCTGAATCATCAGAATTTCCTCCTCAATTGCTCTGATCCTGCAAACTTTCGCACCAGCAATATGTTGCTCCCCGCAATGGTGACACTTTATTGCATCAGATTTGCAATCGTAAATTCCGTGACCAACTGAATTGCATCTTGAGCAAATTTGTTCTCCTTGGCAGTACTTTATCCCATGACCGTATTCCTGACATTTCCTGCACAACATAGGTTTTGGTTTTATCTTGCTCCCCTGGTATGTCGATGTATTCTGGAAGTATGGGCTGCCTGGATGACATTAGAATGGGCTTAGCTAATTGGTTTCGAGGTTTTATCCATGTTGCAGGAATCGCATCTTGCACACCGCAATTCTCCAAAAGCCCTTTTTTGAATTCTTCGAAGTCGTTCAAGTCGTATTCATAAATGTATACATGACCCCTTTGGACAGCAAAGTTGAGATTCTCTTCTACAGAGACAGGTAATTGGTTCAGTTGATTCAGCTGTCTCATCTTTTGGCTCTGTGATGCATCACCTACTTCCACTGTGAATATTGTCTTGCTGCGAGATCTGATCGCTTTAGGTTTGCTGCCAATGTGCTCAGTGATGCACCTTTCCAGGAGCCACGGCGACATCTCCCGCCTGTGAGCTTCGTTCATCTTACAGTCAAATTGGGTGATAAATTTGTTGAATTGTTGTACTTGCTCGATTCCACTTGTTCCTTGTCTAATTTGCTTTGCTCGTCTCATGGTCACTTTTTATTTTTCTTTTTATCTCCAGCAAACTTCTCTTCTACTTCCCTCGCACACAAGATGCTTCCCGCAGAATGAGGACCCTCGCAGTGAAGACACTTCAGTTGATCAGACGTGCAGTTCAGAGAGGTGTGCCCCACCTCGGCGCACTTCCTGCACACAGCTGAGGTGTTGCGACAGCGCTTGGCAGTGTGCCCATATGCTTGGCAGTTGAAGCACATCATTGGTTTGTTTTTGAATGGATACACTTTGGTGTCTTGCCTTTCCCCTGGAATGTAAATTTTATATGAGACGGTTGGTTGTTTGGAAGTTATAAGGAAGGCTTGAGTCTCCGGTGCACCCTCCACGTCCGTTAGGTCAACAATCCTCTCTGCTTGCTCCGCACTTCGCACCTCAACCATCATCATTTCACGGCTCATGCTGAAAATCCTCTTTGGTTTAGATCCAGTTACTTTTTCAATGCTTTTAATGATGTCAAAAGGGTTCACAGTCTTCTTTTTTCCAGTGCCAAACGTAATGGAGAAGTACCTAAGAAAGTACTTTTCCTCAGCAAGCGTTTAGGGGACATATTTCCTTCTCTCCTTTCTCGCAGCTTTCCTGTTATCTGGTCCTGGTACTTTCAAGTTTGCTGGAGCGTCAGACTGAGCCGACAACACCGCCTTTTCGATTTCGGCTAATTGCTTCTCAATCTTCATTATCTCGGTGGCACCCAAGGCAGCAGGCATTCCTTCCTCATTTTCCTCACTAAGCCCATTGAGCATTGAATCTATTGCTTTTTCGATCCTTCTCTTAGTACTTGCAATCTTGCTCAGTTGCTCCATCTCGCCAACAGCGCCTCCTTTGGTTCCTTCGTTGAATAACTGTTGCAAGTCTTCCTTTGATCCTAGTTGAGGACCCGCTGAAAAATCTTCACTCATTTTGAATTCTTCATTTTATTTGCGGCGGGTCCCCTTGATAAATCAAGGGGGCCGGGGTTTTTCACACTTCGAGCACAGAACACTAAGATAATCACACAAAACTAAAAATACAAGACCCAGATGTTGGTGAGCACCCCCCACGTTGGTTCTACCCACTGACAACACCAATAAATAACCTGATGAACACTGTGTTGACAATTTACATAAAACTAGGTAATGAGTTACAACTCCAAGTGGGTATACTAACAGTACCACCTCGGGAAGGTGTGGGTGGGCTGGAATACTTGTTATGAGCAAGTAATCCTTATCCTTATCCTTAATCCTTAAAGGCTGTGTTCCGAGCGGTGTGCACGTGTTTCTGGTCCTCCGACGAATATTGTGGTGAATTAAAGTGAAGTTGCTAAAAAATGGTATAGTTTGTATATTCACGTGAGTACAGTGTGTGACTTTGTATGGAGTGCTCGTGAGAGTAGTTTTTTTGTTGCGTGAGAGTTGAGACTGAGCATTGGACTTTGGTGTGGTGACTTGCAAGTTTTGACTGAGGTGTTTTGACTGGTAGTTAAGCTTTCTTTGCATATAAAGAGTATAGTGTGTGACATTGTAGAGAGTGACTGTGAGTAGTAGGAAACGTTTTTGTTTCTTTTTGTTTGATAACTTGATTTTCAGTAGATTTGGTGAGTGAAGACTTCTTCTGCCTGTGAATTTGTACTGAGATAGAAGTCTGTGTTTGAGGATGGCAAGAAATAGAACTGGTCGTAGGAAGGGAGGTGCAAGTGGAATGGATGAGGAGATTGAGTGCATGACTTGTAAAGAGTGGGTAGATATAGATGCATGCAAAGGTTTGAGAGAGATGAGTCGGAGGAAGTTGAATGATCTTGTGTTTACGTGCTGGAAATGTTTGAATGACGAGAGAAAGAAGTTGGAAGAGGAGGTTGAGAGATTGACAATTCTGATGGTTGCTTTAGAGGCTGATTTGAAGGATGAAAGGAAGTTGAATGAAGGAAAGAATGAGAATGGTGCAAATGCAGTGAATGAGGATGTAAATGGTGGTGGTGCAAGGAGTGCAAATGAAGTGGATGATGGCGCAAGGAGTGCAAATGAAGTGGATGATGGTGCAAGGAGTGTGAATGCAATAAATGAAGTGAATGGTGGTGCAAATGTGCCAGATGAGAGTAGAAGGATGAATGAGCATGATGAAAGAAGTACGAATGGGAAGAGAGTGAAGGAGCAACCTGTTGATATGCCACATGAGGTGCAGGCGCCTGTAGTGGAAGTGAATGAAAGGAAGATGGATGGAAAGAGTGATGTGAGTGGAAGAGTTGAACAAAAGAGTAGTATGAAAGGGAGAGTGAGACCTACGATTAGAATATGTGGTGACAGCATGGTGAAGAATGTGGATAGGTTTGTGAGTATGACTGACCGTAGTGGATGTACGAGCATGAGAGGAAAGGGAGTGAATGAGATTTGTAGGCATGCTGAGGATGTGATAGATGGAATGGATGAAGGGATGGTTGTACTGCAAGGAGGTGGCAATGGATTGCTTGAATGTGGGAGAGAGCGTACGGTGAATGCAATTATGAATGTTGTTGAAAGGGCACGAAAGAAGAATGTAAGAGTGGCTGTGACCAGCCTGCTGAGAAGGCCTGCATGTGGTGAGGAGTATGAAAGGGTGCGAAAGGAGGTGAATAGGGAAGTGCATGAAAGGATTATGAGTATGAAAGCTGAGAGTATGAGAAAGCGTGAAATGGGTTCCAGCTTCCTTGATATGGATAACCTGATCCAGAGTGGGTGTTTTCGTGGAGATGGAGTCCACCTTACTCAAGAAGGTGAGATGAAACTCTCCAGGAGATACATCCAGTGGATTGGGTGTACTCATATTGTAATGGAAGGTGGAACTGGATGAATGGAAAGCTGTCAGAGCAAAAATGAAAAATGTCGTGAATTGTCCAATAGTGTTGTAAGGTTTGGATGTATAAATGTGCGTGGATGGAATGCAGGAAAGTTCAATGACCTTGTAGCAGAATTTGAGAATGGAGATTTGGATTGTGTTGGTGTAGTAGAGACCCAAATGCGTGATAGAGTCAGTTTAAAATGTAAGGAGAGCAAGTACTATATGATTGGAAAAGGGCGTGTAAGTTGGCAAAAAAGAGGTGGTGGAGTTGGTCTCATTGTAAAAAATGCTCTAAATTGGAAATTAGAAGAAATTCCTGTTGGAAATGAACCTGAGAGTGAAGATCTGTTAGTAATAAAGTGTGAAAGAATGCATGCCAGAGAATGTGTTATTGTGGTTGTATGCTATATGACAACTGATGGTATTTTAGCTCATCAAGAGAATGTAAAAAAGTATGAAATATTAACAAGAATTGTGCAAGAGCATTGCAGGTGCCCTCTGATTGTGATGGGGGACATGAATGGCCATGTTGGTATACTTGGTGAGCCTGTGAATGCAAATGGACAAAAATTGATTGATTTCTGTGATGAGAATGAACTTGAGAACCTGAATGTAACAATAGGAAATGGCTTGCATACATGGCAAAGCAGGGAATGTAAATCTGCAATTGATTATATGATAGTGAATAGTAGAGCTAGAGCGTGTGTCAAAAAAATGTTTGTAGATGAAGATGATTTTGATATTGATAGTGACCATAAAATGCTTGTACTAGAATATAATTGGGGTGGAAAGGAGTCAATGCAGAAGGCCAGCAGAGTAAGTGAAAATTGGCGTATTAAAATGGCAAACTGGGAAGAATTTAGAAATGAATTGAGTAGATGTAACTGGAACAGGTGTGGAAATGTAAATGACCTAAATAAGGAGATTGCAAGAACCTTGTATGATGTGGCAGAGCAAAAGATTGGTAGAATGAAATGCAGGAAAAGTACAGGAAATGCTAGGTGGTTTACGAGTGAGATAAAGGAAGAACGAATGAGAAGGAAGACTTTAAATAAAAAACAACGCTGTATGAGGAAAATGTATGAAAGAAACAGAATTACTGAGGATGAATGGCGAAGTGTATGGAATGAGTACAAGGACCAGCAGAAGAAAGTAAAGAGAATGATCAATGAGGCTAGGGTTAAAGAAGAGAGACACCAAGTTGAAAATCTAAGAAAGAAAGGTCCAGATGGAATAAAAGATTGGTATAGGTTTATACAAGGTAATGATAGAGGTAGTGAAGTTCAAGTTGACGAATTAGTAGTCAATGGTTGCAGTGTGCAAGATAGGATGCAAATGGTCAAAGCAGTTGAAGAATACTGGGAGGACATTGGTGGAATGAATGAGCAGGTTCCAGATGATGAACCGATAAATTTTCTGATAGATGAACATGAACTGCAAATGGAAGACGAAATCACTTGTGAAGAGATTGTAAGTTTTTTGAAGAAAGTGAAAAATGGAAAGGCATGTGGCCCTGATAAGATACCATATGAGTTCTATAAATGTGGAGGAGAGAGTGTAGTCAGTATGTTGAAATGTTTATTTGATGAGATATGGAAGAGTGAAAGAGTACCGGATGACTGGAACAAGTGTAATGTAGTTCTGTTGCATAAGGGTGGACATAAGAGTATGAAAGAACTTAAAAATTACAGACCAATTGCACTGGGTGACACCGTATGTAAGATCTTTTGTGGTATTTTGAATGAGAGAATGAAAAACTTAGTTGAGGAATTAGGAGTCCTGGGAGAAGAACAGAATGGTTTTAGGCAAGATAGACGTGGGGAGGATAATCTGTTTGTAGTGAGTGAAATAATTGAGCGAATGAAGAAGGATAATAAGAAGGTATATTTAGCATTCCTGGATATTGAAAAGGCGTATGACAGAGTGGATCGGGTTAGGCTGTTTGAAATTTTGAGAAAAGTTGGTTTTAGCAGAAAAATAGTGAACATTGTACAGAGTCTGTATGAGAACACAAGTGCTATCTACAGGTTAGGAAATTTGGAAACAGGGCAAGTGAGGAGTGTTAGAGGAGTGAGACAGGGCTGTACTCTGTCCCCCCTGTTGTTTGGATTGTACACAGAAGAATTAGCAGTTCGACTGAGAGGGAGTGGTGTAGGACTGAAAGTTGGTAATGAGAGACTGAGCCGTTTGTTGTATGCTGATGATGTGGTTGTGGTTAGTGAATGTGGTCATGAACTACAAAGGATGCTTGACATTGTGAATGGATATAGTACAGATTTCAAGATGAACTTTGGTGCAGATAAAAGTAAGGTCATGGTTATAAATAGTGATAAGACTGATAGAGACAGACTGTGGAATATTGGAGAAATCAGAATAGGTAGAACAAAAGAATACAAATATCTAGGTTGTATGATAAGTGAAGATGGATGTACTAGAACTAAAGGTGAGAAAGTGGCTAAAGCAATGCAGTGGAGTGGACGGTTAGGTAGTGTGGCCAGATACAGAGCAAACAAGTACGAATGTGTGAGAGGAATGTGGAAGTATGTTGCTGTACCTAGTGTCATGTATGGTATGAGTGCTCTTGCTTGGAATGGTAGTGATCTTGAAAAGCTGGATGTGATACAAAATAAGGTAGGACGTGTAGCATTGGGTGCTCCAAAATGGACAGCTATAGAAGCCATTAGAGGTGACCTAGGGTGGAGCCTATTTTCAGAAAGAATGATGAAAGCTGTGCTGAATTATAAGGTGAGAATTGAAAGAATGCAGAATAGCAGGTGGGTAAGGCGAATCTTTGAATGGAATCTGAGTGTAAGCTATTGGGAGAAAGTATGTTGGGGGCATGCAAGGAAACTCAGTATGCAAAAGATTATTCATGTTAGAATTGGGAGACCTGTGGATGACTGGAGTTTAATAAATGTTGGAGGTGTAGGGCCTGAGTGGGACTGCAAGAGGTGGAAGAAAGAGATTGAGAGACAAACAAAAGAGTATGGATTGAATAAGTGGAAGCTTAGCATGATGCGGAAGCCTACACTTAACTGGTATATGAAAAAGAAAGCACCTAAGTTTGAGCTGTTCTATGATGGTAGTTTTGGAAGTCAACTCTTGTTTGCTGTGAGATGTAAGTCATTGAGTCATTGGAGATGGAATGAGAATAATAACAGATTATGTCAGCAGTGTAATGGTGGAGTAGAGGAAACAATTGAGCATTTTGTGCTGGAATGTAGTAAGTATGAGCAAGAGAGAGAGAGTTTAATGAATGTGGTGTCTGAGCAGTATGGAGAGAATGAATGGAATGCCAGATGTGCTGAAGATGATTGCGGTATGAGCTGTCTTGCTGGATTGGATCAGGAGTGTAATGCGAGTATCACTGAGGCTATGAAAGTGTTTCTTGTGCGTGCCTGGAGTAAGAGACAGTGACTGGAATGAGCCGGTCTGGCAGAATGGGCTGTAATGACCCAATGTGCCGGGGGATGGTGTTTTGACACACTGGTTGTCCCGGTGATGCCTTCCAATGGAGGCTTGTGACAAGGATCGTAGATCCTAAGTAGTTTAGTGGACAAGTCTGGTACCAGGCGCTGAACTCTGTGTGAAAATTGTGGCGGGAATTGTATTCCGTTACAAAGGCCCCGACACTGTCGGCCCTCAAGTTCAAGTTCAAGTTCAAGTTCAAATCCTTGTCTGTATACAGTTCCCTTTACGATATAAATAATGATAACACAATTCGGCACCAGTAAAATTGGTAAAGGGAACAGTGAAAATTCCCCTAAGGCTGATGAGTTTCGTACAATAAAGTGGAAACATTTAGCTTAGAATGTCCATTTTTTTCAAGTAACGCTACCATTGCGTACATAATTCAGAGCCCAAGTCCGCGTAAGACGAGTGATTTCTCTAGTCCACATTTGCGCAGATAGGCGAGTACACAATTCTCAGTGGAAGTTTTCCCTTTGTAGATTGTGAAGCATTCACCTTCTTCCGCTACACTACGACGATCTAATTCATTATTCCACACCGCAACCGCCTTGGAAAAATTTCACCAATTATCAGCAATGAATAATAATGAATAATGGAATACTCTTCGAATGAAAAATATTGAATCAAATTTTAGTGTCAATTGGAATTCATTTTCCGTCTTCCTAGTCTCATACCAAACAAAGGCAAGACACTGCATTCGAAATTCCTTTGGTTGCAGAAATAGATGTTCCTTGACACTACATGGGATAGAGCGCGAATTTTTCATAGAATGTACATTTCGTTAGACGATAGGAACCCAAACACCGGAGTATGCCAAAGACCAAACTGACGTTTCGATAAGACTCTAGTGTGAACCACATTTACACATGATTGATTGTACATGGATTGAAGTTTGGTGGAGAAAAATGTTGACAAAGACAGCGTGAAAAAGAATTAGAGCTAATTCTATCGGGTTAAGTTAGGCCTTTACTACAGGAAGAAGAGCCTAGTTTCCGGCTCAAGTTTAGTCAGAGCGCCTCACAAATGCCGGAATTTTTTCCTAAAACATCCGCTGAGAGTAGCAGACGCGTGGTGCACTCGCCCATTTCACTCATGTACGAGTACATTCGATCAGTATTGATCTCATTGAAATTTGTGTAAATGTTCTAATCGTCAATATAATATCAAAACTGAAATATTTCTTTCTATATATATTCTACTTCTTACAGTTTCAGTTATCAGAGTATTTGAAAGAGAAGGACAAATTAGATATTCAAGAATATTTATCTCTTGAAAGAGAAAAAGCCATTTTTCGCTAACGTACAGAGTGTGAGCGTGATTTTGGGTTACAACTCTTGGCCAAATATTCCCAAGAACAATGGAAATCGAGCGCGTCTAAGACTTCACTGCTGCCCGTTGTGGTGGTCAGGGTTGAGTCAGAAAGTTACTCTCTTCAGGTGGCAAAAACTTCAGCAGCAGGAGATTTGCGTGTGATCAACGCTTGTAGGAATAAAACATGCAGTTAATCGACGATACGATACAGCACCATAGTAATGTCGATTTGGGTGTAGATTAAACCATGTTATTCGCTATCCACTACGCTTTTCACCTTTAAAAACGCTGTACATGTCACGCTCTACGAACAGCCTGCATATCATAACATGTGGCTAACCCACTTTGTTAGAATGACCCTTGCACTGATTTACAATTGGTGAATTGTTTCAAGTAATTTCGAATTTTAGCACAGCCCACTAGAAACTTAGAGCTTACAAGCACTTGGAAACATCTTGCACCGTAGCTTATCCAGTTGCTTGAACCTGACCCTAATTCACTAATGAGTTAACTTCAACACTTTAAAGTGTAAACACATTTTACACATCAATTTACTTGTACTTTAAATAACCCAATACATCAAGGAAATGCTTTTACGAATTTTCCAAAAAAAAAAACCGTTTAGCATATCCGGATATTTTCAAACATTTTCTAATGAACACGGGATAATTTCTGAGTATTCACCTAACCGAGTCTCTGCGTTTTTCATTTCCCGAAGAATTTAAACACGGCTGGTACGATTGTGTTACCGTGCCGCATTATGTCACGAGGTTTAGGTAGCTAGAATGAGCTACAACCAAAACGTTGCATTACCAGCGCTGCTCCCGCAGACAAGGAGTTGGCAGTTCTGCTTTTTTTGAATGACCTACACAGTGTGATGCATAAGATTGCACAATTCAGGCATGATTTTGCTCTACGCAATAAGTCGGGCAAATTGAACTATTTCAACCCAAGGGCTCATTCTTAACAGCTTTCTTTCTGTATTTTCTGTTCTTAAAACGTTTTTATACGAAGAGTGGCGCAAAACGGACGCATGGATTCAACAGTTCTTTTTGCGCCATCCTGGCCGTCAATTTTATTTTTTCAAGTAAGGTAGGCTTAACTCTTAAGTACTGACGTGACTTCAGTGCCAAGATGGCTAGTGCTTCCAGTTTAGGGTATCTAACACAATTTCAAAGTAATTTGACTAGTTAGAAATTATTTTGAAGTACACAACAAAATTAGGGGAATTGAAAGCATTCATGAAACTATTTTCTGAATTCCAGAAGCCAGCTCATAAAATTACCATTGATTACCTCTAAGTTTACCCCACAGGGTTCGAGTAATATATTCAATAACCTTTCTATTCAACTTGAGCTAGTTTTTCTAACCATCGTTCATTTTCTGATAAGCTGAGGCAGAAATTTATGATATCTTTGTTAATTCAAACCTGTATTTTCAATGTCAAAAAATTCCCTCGCAAGCTTAAAGCATTTTTCAAATTAAAATAAAGAAGTCGTTAAGCGAAAAACACGCACACTGAGGCAATTTCACTGATATTTCAGGGTGCTGAAAACTTTTTCTCATGAAACTTTTTTCTAAACCATTTGAACTTTTGTGCTCAATTTGTTAAAATAATTCAGATTCAATCTTTATGCTTTCAAAACTCTGTGCTTTAGGCTATTCAGTTGCTTACCCGAACTAAAGAATTGCGTTAATAAGCTCTGGTAGCGAGGAGTTTGGATTACAGCGTAACTATTGAGGGTTGCGTAAAAAGAATGGTCGAATTCAAGCGTTCTTTTTGCGCCACACAGTACATATTAACATCCATTTACTGCATACATACATTTATGGTTCCTCGCTATTTCATCCATAGAGTGTGCATAGAGTATGGAACGCTGATTACTGCTTTATAGGCAATTCACCATGGGCTGAATAGTTTCTTAATTTTAGAACATTGCATGAATGAGTCAGTTTAGCACAAAGTATTATTTTGCAGTTATTTTAAAAAAATGGTTTGGCTTTAGGCATATGTAGAAGCCATTTTTCATAGCTAAAATTCTACATTACCAATTACACTTTGACAAGCACGAAGATGTAAGAGTTCTGGAGTAAATTTACTTGAAAAAAAAATTGCTTACCATCCCTCTGGGAAGATTTTCGTAAGCTTATGCCTTAACTATTCCTGCTCTTGTCGCTACTAAAAGTCTAACTCAGCATTTTACCAAAAACGTAAAGCCACATAAAAAATGGCTTCCTGTATCCTAATGAAAATAAGAGTAAAACATTGGTATATTTCAAGTATTTCAATTTCGTGGCGGCGTCAGTATTTAAAACCTTTGTGCTGTCCAAAAGCAAGTCCAGCCTACACTGGTAATTACCTCCAGACTGTTAGCTGTAGATGATTTGAGAGATGATGCAGATTTCCTTGGCACTGAGCCTTATTTAAAAGTTAAGCTCAAGTTTAACAAGGGCAGGAACTACCAAAAGGCGACATAAAGCTACGGCAATGGTACCAACTGAGGAACTAAAGAGGCCATAGTCGGCAATGGTACCAACTGAGGAACTAAGGAGGCCATAGTCGGCAATGGTACCAACTGAGGAACTAAGGAGGCCATAGTCGGCAGTGGTACCAACTTGCAATATCTGAATTTGATAAATTCAGCGCATGACACCAAATGGCCATTATTGTTTTAAGCAATCACAATACAAGAGTGATTATAGAGCTGTCCTTGCTTTACCGTATTTATACGGAAACCCAGTCAGGCTAATTTATTTGAGCTGCAACACTTATGATTGACATTTGTGAGCTGTTTCATTTAGATATAAAATCGGTTAACGAAACTTCTGCATCTCGCGAACCAATACGTAACCTAATTAGTATTTTGGCATCAGATTTAAATTAAGGATAAAGAGGTTTTCTCAATTGCCTCTCTTCTGAGGCTTTGTTGCATTAAAATGACAAGCTTAGAAACTAATCTCTTTGTTTTTCCTACTTGGATCCTGGAGAAAAATCATTCAGCTAACATCTGGGTAATGAACCGAACACTCATGAGAATTGACCACAAAGCCGGCAGATGTGTTTATCCACTCGGAGAGCATCGCATGAAAGTGGACTGACTTGCGCACGCAAATGCAACGCGAGTGACCTCAAGGCAACTGCGCTCGGGCCGCCGCTGAGGTGGCGGCATCTCACTGCGCTACTCGGCCCCCCACTTACCGCATCACCGCCCTCCGCTGGCAGTTACGAGAGCAGGCGTCCAGGTCGACTCGTAAGACTTACATGATCACCACACGCTGGGTAACGCAAAAAAAAAAAACATGAAATGGAAGGGCCAAAACACGATTGCAATACAAAGGTTGAAGCCAAAACATGTAAATTAGTAGCAGGCATGTAAGGAAAACCATAAACTTAATAAGCAGCATATTAAACAAGCGATATTTCAGCAGCCACGTACGAATTAGTTCAAAGCGAAAGGAAAGTTAAATGAAACGTAAAAAATGGCAATGTTATATTAAAAAACAGACCACAGAAAAAAATCATCGATTTCAAGATAAAAAACAAAAAACCCAAACATAATGAATAACGCAACTCGAACAAAAACACAATTTAAACCATGCATAAAATAAAACGTAAATTTGCCAAGTTTACATTACATCAATAAAAATTGCCAGGGCGGGTGGGACGAACTCTGACACGAGACAGCACTGCAGTCGGCTGCAAGACATACACGAGACAGCACTGCAGTCGGCTGCGAGACATACACGAGACAGCACTGCAGTCGGCTGCGAGACATACACGAGACAGCACTGCAGTCGGCTGCAAGACATACACGAGACAGCACTGCAGTCGGCTGCAAGACATACACGAGACAGCACTGCAGTCGGCTGCGAGACAGATACACGAGACAGCACATGCAGTAGGCTGCGAGACAGATACACGAGACAGCACATGCAGTAGGCTGCGAGACATACACGAGACAGCACTGCAGTAGGCTGCGAGACATACACGAGACAGCACTGCAGTAGGCTGCGAGACATACACGAGACAGCACTGCAGTCGGCAGCGAGACAGATACACGAGACAGCACTGCAGTCGGCTGCGAGACAGATACACGAGACAGCACTGCAGTAGGCTGCGAGACATACACGAGACAGCACTGCAGTAGGCTGCGAGACATACACGAGACAGCACTGCAGTCGGCAGCGAGACAGATACACGAGACAGCACATGCAGTAGGCTGCGAGACATACACGAGACAGCACTGCAGTCGGCTGCAAGACATACACGAGACAGCACTGCAGTCGGCTGCAAGACATACACGAGACAGCACTGCAGTCGGCTGCGAGACAGATACACGAGACAGCACATGCAGTAGGCTGCGAGACAGATACACGAGACAGCACATGCAGTAGGCTGCGAGACATACACGAGACAGCACTGCAGTAGGCTGCGAGACATACACGAGACAGCACTGCAGTAGGCTGCGAGACATACACGAGACAGCACTGCAGTCGGCAGCGAGACAGATACACGAGACAGCACTGCAGTCGGCTGCGAGACAGATACACGAGACAGCACTGCAGTAGGCTGCGAGACATACACGAGACAGCACTGCAGTAGGCTGCGAGACATACACGAGACAGCACTGCAGTCGGCAGCGAGACAGATACACGAGACAGCACTGCAGTCGGCTGCGAGACAGATACACGAGACAGCACTGCAGTAGGCTGCGAGACAGATACACGAGACAGCACTGCAGTCGGCTGCGAGACAGATACACGAGACAGCACTGCAGTAGGCTGCGAGACAGATACACGAGACAGCACTGCAGTAGGCTGCGAGACACACACGAGACAGCACTGCAGTAGGCTGCGAGACACACACGAGACAGCACTGCAGTAGGCTGCGAGGCATACACGAGACAGCACTGCAGTAGGCTGCGAGACATACACGAGACAGCACTGCAGTAGGCTGCGAGACATACACGAGACAGCACTGCAGTAGGCTGCGAGACATACACGAGACAGCACTGCAGTAGGCTGCGAGACATACACGAGACAGCACTGCAGTAGGCTGCGAGACATACACGAGACAGCACTGCAGTAGGCTGCGAGACATACACGAGACAGCACTGCAGCAGGCTGCGAGACATACACGAGACAGCACTGCAGCAGGCTGCGAGACATACACGAGACAGCACTGCAGCAGGCTGCGAGACAGATACACGAGACAGCACTGCAGTCGGCTGCGAGACAGATGCACGAGACAGCACTGCAGTCGGCTGCGAGACAGATGCACGAGACAGCACTGCAGTCGGCTGCGAGACAGATGCACGAGACAGCACTGCAGTCGGCTGCGAGACAGATACACGAGACAGCACTGCAGTAGGCTGCGAGACAGATACACGAGACAGCACTGCAGTAGGCTGCGAGACAGATACACGAGACAGCACTGCAGTAGGCTGCGAGACAGATACACGAGACAGCACTGCAGTCGGCTGCGAGACAGATACACGAGACAGCACTGCAGTCGGCTGCGAGACATACACGAGACAGCACTGCAGTCGGCTGCGAGACATACACGAGACAGCACTGCAGTAGGCTGCGAGACATACACGTGACAGCACTGCAGTAGGCTGCGAGACATACACGAGACAGCACTGCAGTAGGCTGCGAGACATACACGAGACAGCACTGCAGTAGGCTGCGAGACAGATACACGTGAGAGCACTGCAGTCGGCTGCGAGACATACACTAGACAGCACTGCAGTCGGCTGCGAGACATACACGAGACAGCACTGCAGTAGGCTGCGAGACATACACGAGACAGCACTGCAGTAGGCTGCGAGACATACACGAGACAGCACTGCAGTAGGCTGCGAGACATACACGAGACAGCACTGCAGTCGGCTGCGAGACAGATACACGAGAGAGCACTGCAGTCGGCTGCGAGACATACACGAGACAGCACTGCAGTAGGCTGCGAGACATACACGAGACAGCACTGCAGTAGACTGCGAGACATACACGAGACAGCACAGGAGTCAGCTGCGAGACACATACACGAGACAGCACTGCAGTCAGCTGCGAGACACATACACGAGACAGCACTGCAGTCAGCAGCGAGACAGATACACGAGACAGCACTGCAGTCAGCAGCGAGACAGATACACGAGACAGCACTGCAGTCAGCAGCGAGACACATACACGAGACAGCACTGCAGTCAGCAGCGAGACACATACACGAGACAGCACTGCAGTCAGCAGCGAGACACATACACGAGACAGCACTGCAGTCAGCTGCGAGACACATACACGAGACAGCACTGCAGTCAGCAGCGAGACAGATACACGAGACAGCACTGCAGTCAGCAGCGAGACAGATACACGAGACAGCACTGCAGTCAGCAGCGAGACAGATACACGAGACAGCACTGCAGTCAGCTGCGAGACACATACACGAGACAGCACTGCAGTCAGCAGCGAGACACATACACGAGACAGCACTGCAGTCAGCAGCGAGACAGATACACGAGACAGCACTGCAGTCAGCTGCGAGACAGATACAAGAGACACACACGAGACAGCACTGCAGTCGGCTGCGAGACAGATACAAGAGGCACACACGAGACAGCAGTGCAGTCAGCTGCGAGACAGATACAAGAGACAAACACGAGACAGCACTGCAGTCAGCTGCGAGACAGATACAAGAGACACACGCGAGACAGCACTGCAGTCAGCTGCGAGACATACAAGAGACACACACGAGACAGCACTGCAGTCAGCTGCGAGACAGTTACAGGAGACACACACGAGACAGCACTGCAGTCAGCTGCGAGACAGATACCAGAGACACACACGAGACAGCACTGCAGTCAGCTGCGAGACAGATACAAGAGACACACGCGAGACAGCACTGCAGTCAGCTGCGAGACAGATACAAGAGACACACACGAGACAGCACTGCAGTCAGCTGCGAGACAGATACAAGAGACACACACGAGACAGCACTGCAGTCAGCTGCGAGACAGCACTGCAGTCGGCTGCGAGACGCACTATAGCGAGACCCCGTAGCTTAAGCACTTAGCTGAGCTCCACACTGCTACCTGAGCAATATTTCATAAGCCTAAATGAACAACACTTGAACAAATAGAGGTTGTTAATAAGTGATGCATGCCATGATTCATGATTTTTTAACACAGTTGTAGTACACCTAGCTAAGGTTTCCTACCTCAAATACATTAAACACTACTCCCAAAACTGTTGACAACGAAGGTTCCCTTATACGAAATTGCTAGAAACTCATCGGTCATTCATCCGCACGGGTTTTCTTTAAAATTGCACAATTTCTTTTCATTCGTCGTTGTGCTTTCTAAAAATACTGTAACCATATTAAAACATCCAATGATCCATCCAACGTTTAAGAATCAAAAGTTTAGTCTACGTGTCACAAAAACTCTGCCTCTCGAAGCGTTCATTACCAAGGTCATAGATTACTCAGTGACATTTGTCTCGGGCCAAAAAAAATAATCCACTTTTCCGATCTTACCAAACTCTAAGTCAATGTGAATAATGAGATGTCGATTCCGAATATAGAAAGAAGCAGAGGGGGCATATAGAAGTCTACTCATTTTCAAATCAGAAACATCAAAAATCAGAACATCAACGACGTCCGAAGCACATCGTCTGCACCAGCACAGCAGCGCAACGAAACTTACACATATAGACGCAGAGCGTCAGCGTACCACACACAATCGTAACATTAATGACGAGAAAGTGAGCTAAAATAAAGATATAAAATCGAACCCTTTTCCAAACCTAACATACACTAACTACCCTCCACATAAATACGTTTAACTTAAACAGAACGTGTAAAATTTTAACCTAAATCCGCAGAAAATCGTGCTCTGTACTGGTCAAAGTCGTTCCCTAAAGCATGACTATACTGCATGACGTCCATTCATAAAATACTAGAGCTCTCCGCAAAGGGCTCACATTAGCATCATTCGGCTGGAGATATTCAGCCCAAGTCACTAACGAACCAATTAAGTTCAATCTGCATGCTACCACATAAGAGCTCACAGCATTCAGCGACACACAACCCTAGAAACTTTGTCAAAAATACCAAATACAAGTTCCAGTATGACGGTCTTCTGTCATAGATAATTGTGCCTCTATTTCCATCAAATTAAATTAATAAAAAGAGGCATGTCAGCGACACACGCAAAATGTGATTCGAAACGAACTCGTAGAAACACACAGCCGATAACGCAATAATTAGAAATAACATGCACATAATTGATAGCAAAAGTACAACGTAAATATCGAGTTAGTGTGAAAGCGTGAAAGGAGAAGCAAATTAAGAACTGTTCTCTAGTCAAAATCATAAAATGAGAAGGTCAGTTAGTATGGTAACAGCCTTACTGCAAGCGAATTAATATTTTGTAGGCATGTTGAATACTATCAAATTATATAGATACAATCAAGTCATATAACAGCGGAACAAAAACGTATTTACGCACCAGTAGAAGATCGACGTGGAGATTAACCATGAATACTGAGGTCGCAGTTGATTTAAGAAAGTCGTTAAGTTGAACTCCAGTAATGAGAAGCCTTCACCGATTAGATACTAGCGAAATGATTTCACAGCGTCATTCGAGTAACTACAAGGTTCACAGTAACTTCTTAAAGTCCCATTGCACCAATTTTACGAAGTACTGCTAAGTAATTTCAACATTGTTCTAATTCCAAAAATATGAAATGGAACACATAACCATTGGAGAATTTCAATAAAATTCGTGACACAAATATGTTTAAGTTACAATTCAAACTTAAGCTAATGAGATTAGACATTCCCAGAACATAGTTTAATTACAAAATAAAACATTATACTAATAGAAGGAACAGTCGCAACGTACTGACATGAGGCAGAAGCACGCACGATGAACAATTCAGCCTGTAACGGCGTAGGTTCGCTACTGGCACCACTTGGTGTTCAGGTTTTCTCAACTCATTGGAGATGAGTAAAATACTGTTTGAATAATTTAATTGGTACGATTGCTGTAAGACAATATCTCCAACGAGATTTTCAGAAATGGGATTCTGCTATGAGCTATAATGGAACTAGCACAGAAGCAATCAATTTGCCTGCCGTCCTAAAGTACCTCTTTCTAAGGGCTCGACATCGCGGACGTCTTGATCGAGCCTTCAAAATTAAGCGATGCCAGCGCATATTACAAGCTCGCGCGTTTATTGCATTAGGTTGAGCAGTGTATTTAGAAAGTATTTTGTCGTTCACGGGGCCCGTTATACCCCAGCCAGGCGCTTTCGGTTCCAGATGCACGGCGCTCCACAGCGCGCTCGAAATTAGAGCTTCCGGCGAGCAGCCGCTGTCGCATCAGCCGCTCCTGCTGCCGATTATACTCTAGTTCCGCTTCAGCGACGTGGAATCGCTCTGCTTCATTCAGGAGAGACAGCAGTCTTCCAGTGCATTCTTGCTCGGCAATAATGGACTCCAGAGGATTTTGACGTCGCCCTTCTCCGACAGCTCCATAGTTTGCGTGCATTTCATAATCTACAGGCAGGCGATCACTGAACAGGTTCGGGTACGAGTCAGCTGCTAATGACGATGCACTCGAAGAGGAGGGCATACCTACGGACTCGGAATTGGCAGCCATCAAGTTTGCAGCACGAGGCTTCATCTGTGACGTATACGGCAAACCACAGGGCTCAGTGACAGAGACGTTGTTAGTAATAGAAGAATTACTGACAGAAGACAAATCATAAGCCATTCGACGAAGCTCACCTTGAGCAAAACGCGACCGCATGTCCTCCGGAGAGGTAGCCGCCATGCCTCTCATCAGAGTCGCCCCAGAATCCCCGGACACGCCTACCGCCACGGGACTACGACGCCTAGAGCAGCCCGAGATTGGCTCCAAAGCGCGCTCGGCCCCTGCGCCGCCCAATGAACGAGCTGGCGACGTATGATGCAAAGTCAAGTCCTGCGAGAGTGAACGTAACTCACCTGCCCTCCCTAAAGCAGCCTGCTGCTGCACACGCTGCGGTGGAGTGCCGCGCTGCTGATGCACGTTGTTCACGTCTGCACTGCGATCGTCAACAGAGAGCATCGCACGCGGACCTACTGAAGGGTTACCAGTGAAGTTACTGTTGTGAGCGATGTAGTTATTGTTGAGCCTGTCGCCGCTGGAGGGAGCGTAGCCGTACTGAGCACCACTGCTAGTACTCAACAGGCTGCTTTCAGGGGCCGTGAAGAAGTTCGGTGGATTGCCCGCCGACAGACTCGACAGAGCAGCCAAATTTGCTAAGAAATTACCGGAACCTGCAAAATAATTGTTAATTAAGAGTCCAGCAACGAAACACAAAAAGCACTCATGTCTCCTTAACAAGATAAGAACATTAACCCACAGAATATCCTGAACAATTTTACTCGGAGGAATACACAGACTTGGATTTCTTGTTAGACTAGAAAATTAATATTATTATATAAGAAAGTTTTAGCCTCCCTTAATTGCACTACAAAGATGTTCTATATATGAGAGGAAGGAGGAAGGCACAATTTAGTATGGAGTTGAGGGAACGCGGAATCTATGCACAAGGTGCACAGAAACAGGAAGCTAAGAAAGAATTTCATGAAACAAGAAAAAGTTGAAGAAGAAAGTAGTAGGTGCTGAAAAACAGGACAGCAGTGAACCGAAAAAAAGATGGTCCGTAACCAAAAAAACCTATTCTATTTCAACAAAAGGAAGCCTACCTAACTTTTAGCTCAGGCCCTCATATAGTCCCCCTGGGAGCGCTAATTCCCATAGATACAATAGTTGTACCCCCCTGAGGGGCTGAGATTAGAGAAGTAATTCGTAAGTTCATGAGATATATGAGACCAACCAGTATATTCATTTAATAATCCCGACACATTAGAACTAAATAAGCAATGTACAAGCCTAAAGTTTGTGTATGAGAGTGGTAAAAGCCAAATATATCGGACGTTATATAGCACACTCTTGAAAGAGAAAGAACTGGAAAATTCACTCACAAACACAACAGTTCAATAGTAATTAAAGTGATCACCACCTAAACAGAGCAAAGACCACCACAGAAAAAAAAAACTGAATCAAAAATGCACCTAGCCAGGCGGATCTTAAACGTTATTATCCAAGTCGGCCTAAAAATGGTACGAAGAGCAACACGTGCAAAGGCAATAATTACAGCAAATGTGTTATACTGTTTACCATGTTTCCATACAATACCAGGATTGACATTCAAGACCCCAACAAGAAAGGACACAGTAAAAACACCATCAAGTGTTCTTTTGTGTCTTACTGATAAAGCTATTGGATTTTTTAAGCAGAATATCAGCCTCGAGTCAATTACGAAACGGATGACAAGTTTCCAAACATATTTCAAACCAGAAAACAAAATTTACTATAAAATAAGTTTCATATAAATAATCTAACCAATGATCAAGTACCATGCCAGCATTCCTGTTTGGTGATAGAAATAATGAGCAATAGTTTCCTAACCTCGGAAGCCTGGCAAATTTTGGCAGCATTTAAGCTGCATCAGCCCCTATAGCTGTAATTTTAGCTGCTTTCTTCACATTTACTCAATTAGCTTCCCCATTTTCTCGCATTCAAAAAAATATAACAATCACTCGGAATAAGAAGAGAAAGATAAGATTATATGTTAGTGTAAGCCTCCCTAACCGCTAAAAAACAGCGTTTCGAAGAGAAGGAGAACGGCACCATTTGGTATGGAGATAAGGAATTGCGGAATCTATGCAGAAGGGGAATATAGAAGCAGTAAGTTGAGAAAGAAGTTCATTGAACAAGATAAAACTAGAAGAAGAAAGTAGTAGGTGCCGAGAAACAGGACAGCAGTGAACAGAAAAAACGTGGTCCTTAACATTACAAAAATATTTTATTTCAACAAAGTGAAGGCCTACCTAACTCGCAGCTCGAGCCCTCATACATTAGCCTATTGGGTGTGCGAATTCCCATAGATACATTTGTTACGTCCCCATGAGTGGGAAAGAACGATTGCATTCTCTCTGATCATAAAAACTCATCAATATTCTTTGACGCGTTCTCGATTAAAATTCAGATTTTACACCCTAGTAGCAATGGTCAGTCATGTTATGAAAAAAAGTTTCAGAATAGTTCCAAAAACCTGCAGGAGTCCATTAAGCCGAATAAATATAAAACGGGGTGGATGTTTATTTCCAAACGGGATTTCGCCAATCTTATAAAATCCACCTATGCAATATTAGTACAACTCAAAATACCCCACATTACTCGACACAACCCAACCAACAGGCGATTCAACATTCCCAGCATACTATACCGAAAGCCTCAACAGTTGCTACAACAAGCAGTTGCCACTACAAGCAGTTACACCAAACGACACTCAATAGAGATGCATTTACGTGCGTATTGAGGCAAAGGAATTCGGTTTAAATGAATATTTTGCCCACCAAGCCCGGGACATTTCATTATATAGGCCTGCTCCAAATATGAGGGAATGGCTGGTAACATTAAAACGTTAAGTTAAATTTGAAAGCTATTTGAAACCTGCTATGTTGTAGTGATATGGGACTTCGGCCGAAGAGAATGTCGGTTGTTTACATGCAAAAGCCAGATATTAGAGATAGATCTTGTGTTAATGCAGGCCTTCCTTACCATAACAAATGATCCCAAGACAAGAATGAGGAAAGTACTTTTTAGTTCGGTATTGAGGGAACGGGAAATCTATGTACAAAGTTTGTGTCTCTCCACACCCTGCGCATATTAACAACCCGCCTGGAAATTGACAAGTTAAAACTTGAAGAACAAAGTAATGGGGCTGACAAATTGGACAGCAGCATACCCAAAAAAAAAATGGTCCGCTAAGAGACAAAAAAAATATTTTATTTCAACAAAAAGAAACCCTAACTATCTTTTAGCACGGGATCTGACATCTTCTCCATAGGAGTTCAAATTGTTATCGATACGATAATTGGAGTTAGCAGATAATACGACATGCAATTAAGTTAATCAATACTATAAGACGCTTTCTTTCATCTCAGTGATACTGATGAGCACGAAAGAAATCAATCACACAAGCCCAAGACTCGAACTGTTAGTGACAAAGAGCAAGCGGAACATTTCAGTCCAAAGCAAGATTAAGCAACTTATATACAAGGTTTGGTACGCGAATGCAAGTTTTAGCTACGGAAAAATATATACTTACGTAATAGAAACAATGTTAAAAACAGGAAAAACACCTTGTAAGAACTGTTTAACAGAACTGCAGAGGACTACATTGTATGGCGCTGCAGGAAGGGTAGAACTTAAGAGGACGTTCAGCAAAAGGAAATCGTCGCAATGAAAGCTAATACTGACAAACCACGATTAAGAATTGAAAGGGGGTTCAGCCCATTAAAGAAGAGCGAACAAGATGTCGGAACACATATACGGCAACATGGGAGCAGCAACTTACACGGCGTCGGCACCACAATAAAACCAGTAAATAATAAGATAGAAACACTGCTTTATAAGACTGGACATTAACCTACAAGACACAAAATACTAGGAAGTAAGTACAACTGAAATAGTTGATTAGTCATAACGGACAGCAAGACTCGGACTCAACAAAAATTAGGAAAGCGAGAGGTGGCTGCAGGCTTTGGATTAGTGGCAAAACATTGGAATCAATTAGGAATACTCGGGAAATTGTCGACAAATTTAAGTGTTAGCAGCAGTTAGCCAGAAAGAGAACTATTGCTGCAGGGAACACCACGGATGGGTATCTCTAACTACAGTATGAGAAAGGAATTAAAGCAATCAACTGACCCGTTCAGATATATTCAGTATGGGAGAATTGCGAAGACCACGCATGGTAACTAAAACTGGCAGCACCCGCTGACAAGCCAACCCACGAACTCAGCTAAGCACACGAGGGGAAGCACAAGGGCACCCACTTACCCTCAGAGGAAGGGGGAAGGGAGAAGTGCTGCCCCGGACGAGGCGTGGGGAAAGGAAAGCGTGTGTTGAGGAGGGTCGGTTGAGCTGAGGGCCAGAGAGGAGAGGGGCCGCTCCTCATCATGGCGCCAAAGAGGGGCGAGGTGCTCGAGTAGGTGAAAGAGGGAGAAGAGTTGGGGAAAGCAGGTGTAGTAGGGTGGAAGGCGGGAGTGGCGGGAAGGAAGGTGGGGGAGTGAGGCGAGGGGAGGGGGGCACTGAAGGGGAAGCCTGAGATGGAGGAGTTCGAGGTCCGAGGCTGCTGGGCGCCCCACACGCCGCACCGGCCTCCTGCTCACGCCGCACCAAGCAATACGTACAATCAACGCCCTCGCCAGCTTCAGAGTTGTCTCAACGTTCCTCAATACCCGTACTCGTCGCAAAAAAAGGTATAGCGGCTTAGCGCTTAAATATTGGCTTTCCAAGAAGCCCTCAGAGCTCAAATCCCATCGTTTCAGAGGTTTACTTCGGGGAGGAAAGGAAATTTAACCTGAATTCTGGAAGTGTAAGAATGGGTATTGGCTCCATCGGATGTACTTTCATCACATCGTAGCAATAATTACACGGCACTTGAAAAAACTTCTGACGAGTCTAGAATCAAACCATATTGGAGTAAACGATGTTTCAACTCGCTTTACTAAGTGAGGAAAATTGATCAGTCTAGCATTCACGTTCCGGAAACATTTTGTTCATACTGCATTGGAGAAAAATGACAGCTGCGGCCTGAGACCCCAGCACAACATCGATCACATCCACACTCAAGAGGCCGCGAGAGTACAACTTTGAGAGTTGGTCACCACGACACGATGGGCAACTGACAATGCCAACGACAATAAACATGAACGAATACTATAAACCTTATTCAGACCTGGAGATGTTTCTAAAAACTTCGATGGATATCAATGTCGTCCTAGCTTTGCGATTTTCGTATCAGTAAAAAAGTATTAGGCACACACGGTGCTAATTGGTGACGAGTTCAAGTTTGTAACCAGCAAAATTACTGGTCTGTTGGCGAGCTATACGACACAAGGGTATACTTCTTGCGTCCCTCATGTTATAAATTTATTAGGGATGGAGATAATGACTGCTTTCGATCTATGTGATACATATTCGCTCCAAAAATTTTAAACACGTTTGTTCGCATACAATACGTTGTACATTAACGGCCACCTTGTCAACTTCACCAATCTTAGAGCGCATCTTTCATTAATTGAGTGCTTACGAGCTCATAAGAAACAACTGCACGTAATATAAAACTCACCTTACATTCTTTCTGCTTCAGCCACAAACCCTCAAGTGTAAAATAAAGTACAGAACTAGAATGAACATATGATGGACTACCATCACCGAGGCCAGACTGCCTGACACCGCCATCTATAGCAAGCTAGTCAGGAAAGTGCTGCACGACAGCCTATACAAATATAAAGATATCACAAACAGTAACTAATGAAGAACCGTGAAGGACATAGGAAAATGAAAGGAAACTAATGACACGCACACACCAATTACTTCAACACGACATTTCACTTCCTGAGTATCCTCGCTAAATAAAAGGTTACAGAACATGAAGGTATCAAAGAACAGTGCACGTCAATAAGAAGCGTAAGTCTTCATAGTTTACTGAATACGATTTAATGCCTACGTGCAGGATCTATACAAGGGCACAGCGAAAAAACTAACTAAAATGAGCCTATTTGCCAGGCAATATCAGCTACCAGAAGCTGTACTGTCAAAGCTCGCTTCTTAAATGAGCTTCAAAATAAGCTAAGCTCAAAAAATAATGGTAAGTCCGTAGAAAACAATTTATAACGCTCTGCAGTATCTACATTTTAAGGGCATCGACATAGTGTGAATGCTGAGGAGTGAGGGCGAAGCAAATGGCCGGCGCACACTGACCTGGCGCGGTGGGCAGCGAAGGCAGCGGCGCCTGAGCGATGTTGTAGAACGGAGGGATCATGACGGTCGGCAGCTTCTTGTCGCTCCGGGTGACCAGCTTCCACGCCTCGTAGATGTGCGCTGCACATGCAGTCTCTTTCGTTAATGTCATCGTCACAGCAGCACAACAAGAACATTGCGAGCGGACTGAGCCTTCACTCATGCATGGGAAAAATTAATAGACGAAAACTGTCGCATAACTATATGGAAATTGCTACAGGTTCTGAAGAAGGCGGGAGTAATTGTTTCTACACGTGACGAAAAGGTAGAACGTAGATGTTTTATTCTTAAATACTCGAGCGATACAAATAAATAAAAAATGTAAGCTAGACGTGTGCCCACAAACACACAATTTATTCCATACTACAAGTAGTGCAAAAAGCTAGGCAGGTTATGTTACGTAGCTAAGACATTTCGGTTTTAACGGTAGATTCGATTTTGAGAGAGCAAATAAAAACACAAGACGTAAAGCCACAGCACGCAACCCACAATTCATGAACGCGCCAAGACACACAAGCAAAATAATATGCGACATAACGGAAACCCAATTTTAAGAATATGGAAAGTTATTTTCAGAGAAGAATTGTGATAATACATATCGAAATTAATTAAGACTTATTTTCACAATCTAGGTAAGGAATAAGAAAAGTATACGAACAGGTAAGCTCTTTTTTGAACTTCCACGAGTCTATGTGGTAGCTGACGTGTTAGCTAGAGGTTTGTGGTCTTGGGGAAACTCTTACGATAACTCACTAAGGTAGGCCTCGCGATCTGATGGCTACCCAACTGCGATTCAGGTACCAGAGATAGAAAATTTAAGTTGTGACCATTGCGACTCTATCTCTAGGAAAATTTAGGTTGCGGCAATCTCCAGGAAACGATACAGAAATTGGTTGGGGCTGTGAGGCTAGAGAAACAGACATGAACCATGTTTCATCGGGTAGATTGAACTGAATCGAGGCAGACCGATACCAGCATATTCGAGGCCATCTTGAACGAATATTTGGTCTTTTGGTCTATCTTTTGGTATATTACTGATGCAAGGGGGATTTACAAAAATTAGGTTATTTCAAAATACTAAACAGTAGTTCATAGGTCAAGAGTTATGGTATCACAATAGTTCTTTAGGAGTTACTTTTAGACGCCACAAGAGAATAGGTAATTACTTAAGGCAGCCCCTCGCATGACGTTCACTAATAGTTGACGTTTAACTAGTTAATACAACTAGTATATGTGACGCAGTTAAGGTTTTAGGCACATTTTCTAGGCTATAATTTATCAATTCGATGTTTAGTCATACCGTTTTGTTTTCTTCAAGGAAATACTAAATTTAATTATATAAGCTAGATTTTTTCCAGATTGCACTCCTGTATGTGAGGATAAAATAGACATCACTATTTACTAGAAATGAACTCCCATTCAATTACTATTTGTAATTCCAGTAGATGGTGAATTAGGTTCAATATAAAATAAGCCAGGACTCATCGAACTTTGGTTCCCAACTAGTCAACTATTGCATAACAAAACCTTCCGAGTAATACTTTTAAAGTGGAATGATAGAAAAAGCACGATCCGTGAGCATAATTAACAAAAGTAAGGGAGAAACGCTAAGCCGAAAACACAGGGTCAAATATAAGATTTATGGCTATATTGCCAGCTACAAAACCGTGTGACAAGACCCTGCAGAAACCCGTTATAGGGTTCATGAAAGTCAGAAGGGCTGAGAAAAATCTGGAAATGACCCAGTTGTACTTTTCTAAGCTAGTGCAATAAAAAAAATGCGGAGGCGTCAGACAGTCTTGAATGAGACTAGGCAAAAAATTTACAGAAGGCTTCGCTGTTATAGTTGAAACTTGATAAAGTAACTTACAACATGGGCCACCGAATTTGAAAACGTGGGGAAGATGCATTCCGATTAAAGAATAAAAATATGAAAAGAAGGGCATTAGTTGATAGAGGAAGCTCGCACCCAAAAAAGTGAAGGAGAGCACTAAACATAGGACAGGAGATTTCTGGGCTGGAGATATACAGGGACAGGCAACATTACAGCCACATTGTCACGTTTATCATACTAGATGACAATTTAAGAATCTTTTAACCACAAAAAACAAAGCGTTCCAAGGAGAGGAAGAACGATGGAGCTCTTTAGTTCGGAGTTTGAGGAACGAGGAATCTATGTACATTGTGTATTCATACACAAGATACCCAGCGCATAGAAACAGTAAATTAAGGAGGCTGGCTGTGAAAGTGAAGGCAGACGAAAGTTGAAGGAAGTGAAAGGTACAGAAAAACAAGAGAGCAGTGAAACGAAATCTTTCTTAATAAAGCAAAAAACATTTCAACAACAAGAAAGCCTACATATTTCTCAGCTTGAGACCCTGTATTTTTCCCTCGGGAGCGGTAATTCCCATAGAGAAAATAATTGTATCCCCCCGTGGAAGAATATGATAAATAGGATTAGGTAAGGATAGAATTAAATGAAGAAAACTTTGAAGCAATCACAAAGTTTTTCTGGTGGAAACTGGGGACCTGAGACCATGTAGTAGATGGGGTGGTTCGTGAAATACCGAATAAGAGCGTAAAAATTAGATTAGATATTAGTTTAAGCCTCCCTATAACAGCAATACAGGCATTCCAGAGAGAGGAAGGAGGAAGACACCATTTACCATGGAGCGAGGAATCGATGAACAAGGAGCATAGAAACAGTAAATTGGGAAAGCACATCATGAAATGAGCTGTGAGGTGGAGAAAGGAATAGGTACTGAAAACAGGACAGCAGTAAACCGTGAAAAAAGGTCCTCAACAAAATAAGAACTATTCTATTTTAAGAAGGCCTACCTAAACTCGGGATATCACATATCCCCCTGAGAGAACTCATTCATACAGATACAATAGTTTTATCCCCCTGATGAGTGTGCGTATAAGAAAGGTCAATTTCGACCGTAACGGATGGTGCAGAGGAAACGCACGTTTTTAGAACCGCTAGTACGCGGCGACGGGAGGGGGTATTGACCTTGAACGAACGTTGGCAAACGGCCCATACAATGCCGTTTTAGTCGCTATGGAGCATCTCAAAGACACTATTTTCCGAACCTAAATATGGTATATAATTTCAAAAACTGCATTAAAAAACCTATCATTTGATACTTGTTTTTATTCTTTCCAACCCATTGTGTCCCAGTAATTCAATATTGAAAAACATGCGTTTCCTCTGCACCACCGTGCACAAGTGAAATTATCAAATTTTTTATTAAATCCTCGAAAGTAAAGGTTTAGCTAACGTACAGACCATGTGCTATCGAGAAATAGTTCCAGAGATTTGCGTGAAACGAACGAGTAAAGAACATCATTCTTTGCAGGTACGTATTCAGAGTGGCAGTGTACATTGTGTTTCGAAATTATCCGGCCCCAATGTTGTTTGAAATTCAAGGTAAAAAGAAAAGGTGAAAGCTTTCTTTTCGAGTTATAATCGTATACGCGGCGCTTTTTTAAGTCGTTGTGAATTAATGTAGATTTACGGTTATGCGGCGCGGCACTTATTGATAATAGTGCAAAATTTGCTCGTACGTAAGAAAATTGATGAACTAGAAAAAATTTATTGAGGAAAAATTGGTACATATTTCCCCTCTTCATGGATTATAATTATTATGCTCGTCGGCATGCCAATGACCATTTGATCAAGTGCATTAGTGTTCGAATATTGGCAGAAATAACGTTCAACTCTGAAAAACAGTGAAGACCAACATTACAGGGCTGAGCAGTCGCCCACGTCTCATCGAACCCATCTCCTTCCTCTCTTTACATGTGTCTTATCACTCTTATGTTTTCTTTCCATTCGTCATCCCTGTTCTACCAAACAGTTGGGAATCTGGTAACGCCTCATAGCGACTTGAAAGTTAGTTAGTAGACGCGCATGTTCCTATTACTGCCCCACAAACAGCAGCACTGACCTGCATCCTTCTCAGCACCCTTGATGATGACTGGCCGGCGGCCGTCAGGACGCGCAGGCTTGGGGATGATGACGAGGTTGAAACTCTGCATGAGCTGCGTCATGTCCTCCGTATTGAAAGAGTCGTTGGATACCTCGAACATGAGCACCAGCGGCAGCGCACCCTGCACAGCAGACAACGCTTCAGTACGATGAACACGGAGTAAATTAATGGCCATCAAAGGATGTGAATGCCTTGATACATTCAGGGCCTCAGCTTGCCACCAACCTAACCTAACATATGATGACGGTAATGCTCGCTGCTCAATCAGAGGATGAAGATAACGGGTACTTCGATTGGTTCGAAGTCCCGCACAACAGAACAGCTGCGATGTCATAATAAAACACTCGAGTTGTACAAAATGAACGTCATAAGAAAATTGCAGCAGTTCCTGCCAAAACAAACTCTGCCACCAGATCAAAACGTCCACCATTCCATTGAAATAGTAGCACATATTGTTGGCATTTCAGAGATAACAGTCTAGCTAAAAAAAAAGATCTTCACTTCACTAAATTTGTACAGGCGTTAGTGATAAAACGAGTATCAATCCCACTAAACACCGATATGGGAAGAAAGACGATTAACTCACGATGATGTTCTGACGCGCAGCGTAGACGTTATCGATGGCTCCAGAGATGGTGACGGTGCTGCGCTGGAGGGGACCCAGCTGGGGGTCGGCAGCGTCTGGGAATCTGATCCTGAACAGCAGAGAAAGGAAACAGGTGAAGCAGGACATTTTCTTTGGCTCCTGTAGTATGGATACAATAAAGTATTTGGCTGCGCAAAAAAATATGCGCAAGTAGATGGTCAGCATGCAGAGAGGGAGATCGAGTATAAATCTGTCACTATGAGTCAGCGCACACGACGTACAAACAACTGCAACTGAATATCAATTAACTCAAAAAAAAGTGAGGAGTTCAGGAAATAAGACTTGCCAGTAGTGATAAAGTAAAGCAGCAATAAACAAAACGCAGATGAAAGGTATGAGGCAAATTTGACTGCTCAGCAAAGGACGTAGACCCATACGAGGTTAATTGGGAGCCCTGTACTTGCACCTCCTAGACAGCGTGCATGGCATAAATCAGTGTACATACATATACTCGGGTTCTTAATGGGTGAATTGGAGCACAAAAGCACACACGGTACCGGATAATTCTACAAAGACGATGTCAGGTCTGCTAAACTCGCCTGAATTAGACGCCCTAGAAGACTCGCATCCTGCCTCGAGTACATTGCCCACGCTGGCCCCTACAACAAACGGGCGGGCGCTACGAAACTCACGTGGTGCTCGTGGTCTGCATGATGCGCTTCAGCGTCTCGTTGCTGCGCCCCAGCACATAGGAGTGGTGTTGCGGAGACACCTCAATCTTCATCTGTACGTTCAGATGATTCTGCAAATCAATGAAACACCGTTAGATATTCGCATTAAAAGCCTAAGTGACGATAACGCATTCTGACTAGCCAAACTGCGTGATTTCAGCACGTAGTTTATTCTAGCTAAGTAAATTAGATATTAGTTTAAGCCTGCCTAACCGCAAGAAATGCATTGTAAAGTAAGAAGGAGTTAAGGAGTATGAAGTTAAGGGAACGTGGACTGTATGCACATGAGGAATTTGAAAAAGAAGATTATGAAACGATATAAAACGTGATGAAGAAAGCAGCAGGAGCTGAAAAATAGGACAGGAGTGAACGGAAAGGAGGTGACAAAACTCCACAACATATTCTATTTTAACGAAAAGAAGGCCTACCTAACCTTTTGTTCGGGACCTGGGAGCGCTAATTCCCATAGATACAACAGTTGCAACCTCCTGAGGGTAGTTCATTCTAGTTATTCATGAATTAGTATTAGAAATTCAAGCGCATCCTACTCTAATCTTCCATGTTCAGCCCAATAAAATAATGATCATTCATTATCTCAAGCCTGAGTAGCAGGTAAACGCCAACTCCGTACAAGAAGCCCAGATGGATTATGCAATTATAATTTCCACCAGGCCATTCAGTAACAAAGGTAACTGTGCAGTGAAGAGCAATTTCTCTCACCGCAATAGTCACACAAATTCTCCACTAACCAAAAATCAGGATATAAAAGGCAGCAGCAGAGGTTTCAGGTCATCTCAGAGAAGCACGCAAATGACGAATAAAATCAAACCAAAAAAATACATCTTAACAATATATCTTCTTAATACATCTTAATATCATAATGAATACATCTTAATATGCAGCCTCTGTACCACTGACTACGTGCGTTCTGAACTAATACAACAAATTAAACAGTGAAGTGATTAGGAAATTAACCGTGTTGAGTAGCAACATAATGCAACACGAACACTCACCGCAATGGAGCCACACAACAGCTGGAGCAGAGTGAGTGTTGCCTCCTTCACCCGGGACACGTCTGTCTCGCTGCCGCGCACGCTGCCCACGATCATGGGCTCACGGTCCACCGTCACGCACAACTCCACCTGCATAAAAACGCAGCACAATGTTTGGTAATTCGATGCATTCAACCGCTCTTGCATAGATTGATGATATGCATCACGTTAGGAATATATCACATTAATTGCATGAGAGTGATCCAAGGTAACTTGTCTTTGCTACCTTTTACTGAAAGAAAAGTACTGTAGGTAACAGCTACATATAGAACAGGTGACTCTACAGCAGAAGTCGCTTAAAATGAGTATCACCATAGGTAATAACATCTTTGACAAGAATAACTTATGTTGAAGAATACAGCATTGAATCACTTGTGCACTGAAGTGGCCATACGACAGTTATCAGCGCGGATAAATAAAGACTATAGCTATAAAAATGACGGACTCCTTACACAAACGATATTTTAGTTAAATGGTTGAATGCTACGTCTGACCGAAAGCCTCTCACTAATGTGAATACTAAACAGGTCAAAAAAGTTGACGGCATTCGATATGGAAATGTAGAAGCTTATAACTATGATAGAAAATACAGGATGTTTCAGAACAAGAGGTACAAAATTGCACATCAAATAAAAAAATGTCAAAATAAGCACTTTTTCTTCAAAGAAACTTTCTGAAAAAAATCAGATTTTCAAGATATCTGCTGTTTATGGTTTTAAAGGATGAAATTTAATGACAGTTACTCGCAATATTTATAATGAATTTACTTTACGAAAATTGCTCAAAATGTGTTCCACCTACATCAATGCACTTTCCAATTCTTAGCCTTGAGTGGATCAACCCAGCGATTTTTAAATTGTGATCTGATTTGTTTTAATTTTGGCCAGTATATGTATTTGTTGAACATAAACATATTTTGCTCCTGTAACTTTATCGATTTCGGCCTAGTTTTTTTCTCAAATACAAAATATTAGTTTTTTGGTACATGTTTATGGATATTTCAAAAGAATAGAAGTCATTGAGTTTTATGCTAGAACAAAACCAAAGACGGTTTCGAATCCTTGAAGCATTGCAAACAAATGTATGGTATCAAATTATCAATTTGAAACTTTTCGCTTTTTTATACGAGATATTTGATCACTAACTAGCATTTACACTAATTTTGAGTTTTGAGCTTGAAAAAAAATTATTTGTACAATTGGGAAGAAAGGCACCATACTTTTTTTGGAAATGTTCAAAGGATTCTAAAACTGTCTGGTTTTTTCCTAGCATAAAAACTAACTTCTATTCTTTTGAGTGTTGAAAATAAGGGTTGTTAGTAATAAGGCAAAAATAAATTTGTATCTGGACTGTAATATAATGGACAATTTATGTAATTGAATGCTGTTTTCATTTTTATTTCGATGATCTCCATGCATAACTTGATATTCACACTGTGAATTGTAATTTACAAGAAACAAAATAATTTATTCGTAAAAATTATGAACTTTTATATTTGTAGTCCGATTCTTATGAAATTTGACTATTGTATGTAATTTTTTATATGAACAATTTGTTCTACAAATTTTTTTCGACTCAGGCCTTAGTTTTTTGAAAAAATTGGACATAGTGGTTTTATTAGTTTATTTTCATTGATATTTCAAAAGAATAGAAGTCATCAAGCTTTTGTGCTAGAACAAAACCAAAGACAGTTTTAGAACCTTTGAAGCATTGCAAACAAAGTTACGCTATCAAATTTTCCATTTCCAGTTTTGTTTTCTTTTTATATGGGGTCGAAAATTCAAGATTTTTGGTCGGCTTACACCCCCCTGGGTGGGTTCTAGCGTCCGTAGCGCCATAAAATTTTAGGACCGAATAGTTCACCTCCGAATGGTCTTTTTTCAACAACAACAAAAAAATGGCTCATCGGACCGACAGGGGCCTGGGTTGACCTCCTTAACGACTGCCGGATATTAGGAAACACGTCTGGCATTTCAGAAATCTCACCAGCAGCCACTGCAATTCAGGCCACGAGATCTTCCTCAGATTCAATGGTTGTAACATAAACAAGGCTCTCCATTCGTGCCCAAAAAAAGAAATCGAGTGGAGTCATGTAGTTGAAGTTTTGGGGATAGAATAGAGGGAATAAAAGTGTTTGTAACAAATTCAAAATAACTATCGTGAGTAAAGGTGTCATTAAACATCATCCTTCAAAAATTTTTCCAGAAAATTTCAAAGAAGAAAACGTGTTTATTTGGCGATTTCCTACTTCGTGTACAATTTTCTACCTCTTGTTTTGAGACACCCTGTATATCAAAATTATCAACACGCATATAAGGTAAGCAAAAAAAAAAACGGAACAAAACGTAGTCAATGAACACGAAATAATTATGGGGAAGACTAACGAAAAAACGGTCACGTACAGCGCCTAGACTATTACAAAATCACCTCGTACTACAAATCATTTTTCTAGAATACAAAAGCAATCTATCTCACTAGCTACCATGGGTACAGGTATACTGTTCTGGAAATGATCAAATACATTACAGAAAAAACTTCACAACAACTGATAGTACATAGAAGCAGCAAGTTTTAAAAAGTATGCTCTACATAAGTTACTATTCCTAATTTCTATAATTTTATTCTTTCTCATCTATCTAGACGCCGAAAGTTGCAGAACATGCCCAACAAGTCAGCACTTGAACATGAATTAGTTTTACGTTTTTTTATATACTACCATAGCTGGGAGAAAAGCAAGAAAAACGAAACTGTGTCGCTTGGTACCATGCAATGAGTAGGTAACTCGGTATTTAATTTTTGTCATAGCTTTCTTTTCCCTACATCTAATTTACCAGTTGGCAGCAGCGATCATATGTTGAAGGAAATAGTGAAGATTCTCAGAAGACTGAATCTACCTAAATAAAACGAAGTAATGATACTATAGGGTTATGAGAGACGATAAAAGATGAAACTAGATGTAGCAAGGAGAGCAGGAAGAGGGCCACTAACACACGCGTAGAGGCGCCAAACCGAGGGTCACTCCATCACAAGGCAGCCTCAGGAGCGGAGAGCGTACTGGACTGTATGCATCACAGGGACACATGTAACGGAATGAATCGACAAATCCTTCAGAAATTACCCGGATGGTTAGCGAATTGCCGTTTAGATCCCAGAAGTACAAATCGTATGAAAAAAGGTTCTTAAGTTAAGAAGTCAAATTCCTAAAGAAAACGTATGGACAGCTGCTGCCACAAGCTCTCACAGTGAAGAGGATTTTGAACACGAAAATACTTAAAAACAACAATCATATCGACGCTAGTGTACTGAGAAAGTTTCTATGAAGAGCCTGCAAATAGTAAGTTTATAAGTTTGGAAACTGGAAATCACAAACGCACGAGTACCGTTCAGTGTGGCAACCCCCATCCACTAATCGAGTACACTCCGCATGCCCACCTGAACATTGTAGAGGCCTTGCACGTGCTGCACTAGCACGTTGGGCTCAGAGATGGCGATAAAGTCTGCGTTAGCATTCAATGTGAAGGTGAAAACCAACGGTGTGAGGAGCCTGATAGAGGCACGGGCCTCCTCCAGGCCTCCCAGCTCCTCGCCACGGCTGTTGATGGACACTTGGTTGCTCTTGCGTACCTCGTTGTTCTTGTTGCCGTCAGGGAAGTGGATGCTGACGCCCGTGCGCCGCACCACCGGCTGGATTGTGTTGCCGGCCTTGCCTGCACACAGCAGGACGCTTAGAGACTTAGGCCTAATGTTTCAGCACACGATACCGAATTCATGAAAGAACTGAAGGCTTGGCCAGTACTCTCAACTTGCATGGCTTTATTTGCTTCTTCGTGTTCTTTCAATCAGCCTAGAACAAGCATTTATTAAATAAGCCTTTTTGACAGTTTAAGCCTCCCTAACCACAACATAGGTGTTCTAATGAGAGAAAAGCTGAAAGCACCGCACCGTTTAGTGTGGACTCACGGGAATGCAAAATCAATGCATCAAGTGTGTTTCCGTACAAGATCCCTTGGGCATAGGAACAATGTTGGAAAATTAAAGAAATTAGCTAAAAATTGATTGAAATATGAAATTTATGAAATGAAGTAGAATGAAAATAAATCAGCAGTAAATCGTAAATCGGAAGTAAACAAAAAACTATTTGATTTCAAGGAAGAAGCCTACCTTGATGTCCGCTCGGGATCTCACATTATTCCCCCATGAAGCTCTGATTCCCAGTAATGCAACAGTTCTATCCTCTTGATAGGAACAGCTTTGATGTCCTACGCATATTGGAGATAATTCCAAGAATGCTAGCTACATGAATACACCATTTCACTTCACAAAATGTGTCAACATCCACACAGAGTCACCTTAGAATCATTCCAAATTAGCACAACAAACTACAATAATTTTCACACTACCGTACGGAGTGAGACTAGGAAACCACATCTTCACAAAGGTTTTCAGCTCTAGGGGATTTACTGACCAACAACATCCAAGAACAAACACAGCAAGTGATTTCATTTCCAGTAACATTTTCTGAGCATGATGAACAAAAGTTTTTCACCACCAAATATGTATTTGCACTGTTCCAAAGAAATACACAAAGTATGCAATTATTACTTAAATGCTTATGAAGATGACCAGTACAAGTTTTTCATATAGTGTTCAAGTTTTACTATTCATTTCAGTGTTCTTACAACCAACGCCATTAAACTGGCTTGTGCACCAGGTCACCACCAACATCAAAATGAGATAGGACATGCCATTCAGCAGTGAAACTAAAAAATACATAATGGAGTACCAATTTAATTAGAAATAATGTTGATGTTTTTCTTGAAGAAAAACTAGACATCATGGTCCTTATAGTCATTGAAGGGTTGATGGGATTATTCATTCCTAACCATGCAAAACATTAAAAAAAATCCTACTACCATGACCAAGAAGCCTGCAAGTGGCAAGTCTCAGCAACACTCAACTCACTAATGTTCTAAAAATAGTGGTGGACCTATGATATCTGTCTCTTACCAGAACTAAAAAATTATTTTAGTCTCCCTTACCATAATCTGGTGTTCCAGGAAGAGGAAGGATGAAGGCACCATTTAGTACAGAATAAAGGGAATGGAGAATCTGAGCAATGGGTGTTCACACACAAGATCCCTAGTGCATAGAAATTATAATGATAGTTTATGAATCAAGTATAGTTGAAGTAGTACAGGATTGAACCCAAAAAAGATGGCCTGTAATAAAACAAAAACCCTCTATTTCAACAAAAAGAAGGCTTACATAACCTTCAACCCAGGCCTGCAATGCATCTTACCAATGATGTGAGAGTGGTGGGTCCATGACACGTCCATCTTCATGGTGATCTTGTTGTGAGGCTCCAGCTGCTGCCTCACCATGTGGCTGGCAATGGTCACATTCTCAGGTGTCCCAACCACTCGAATGTGAGGGTCTGAAAGCAAAGCACACAAATTCAATTATTATCAGCACATACTTTAAACAAATAACATGTGGTAAAGATTTCCTCCATATGTTCCAAGAATTTTTGACAGTACAGTAAAGGGCAAAGAAATACGGCAGAAGATCTTAAATTTCTCATTCTGGGCTCAGTTACAATCTCCTATGCTGCAATCATTACTGTGAAGTAATGACATCAAAAAATGCAAGTGAATGATAAGTCCAGCAAATATATTATGCACAATGGATAATTATTACAAGAAAAACATTCAAAATGAAAGTAAAACCACAAATTATAATACACTGATCTGCAAGTACTAAAAATTGTGTTACTTAAGCAAAAAAATTAATTTTGCTTGGACAGCATCAATGTTAGTGTCTAACTGGAAAGAATTTAGCACATTAATGGAGAATTTGCTGCTCAAATTGAACAAAGAACTATGTATTAAAGGGTTCTGAATTTAGTAAACTCCTATTAACATTACACAATACTAAAACAAAACCTAACTACAGGACATTCTTAAAGAACTCAAATACTTACTAAATTTCTCTCAATAAATAGATAAAGAATATCTTTTACCTTTGAAGAAAAATTAGATTATATGTTAGTGTAAAAAACACCTACAGGGTGTTTTTTGCCTTTCTAACCACTACAAAAAAAGAAAGTATCAAAGAGAGGATGGAGGAAGGCCCCATTTAGTATGGAGATAAGAGCATATGGAATCTTTGCAGAAGGGACATAGAAACAGTAAGTTGAGAAAGAAGTTCATGAAACAAGATAAAAGTATAAAAAAGTAGGAATGGCTGACAAACAGGATAGCAGTGAACTGAAAAAAATGGCCAGTAACATAACAAAAACATTTTATGTAAGACAAAAGAAGCATGCCTACTTAACTCTTAGCTTAACCCCATAACACATTTTCCTTATGGAGTACTAATTCCCATAGATACAATAGTTGTATCCCCCTGAGGAGGACAACTCAGAGCAAAAAAATGCCCATATTGGGAACAAGTTTCAGTCACAAAATCTTGTTATGATAGTCAAAATTGCAGCTCAATATGAAAGAAAATTGAGGGAGTTGCTCAATCCTGGATACCATATCCCAGAGCTCAACATAGTAAGAAACGTGGTATCTGAAATAGCGCAATATTTTTTAAATAAAGATATTTAGGTATATGAAAACTAAAAAAGTATGTTGTTCAGCAAAATTGAAAATGCTTCAAACAGAAATTTAAAAATACCTTAGGCAACATTATCAAATAATATGAGCTAAATTACAGCTACCAATAAATAACAGAGAAGTAGCAGGCAAGAAGGAAAGTACAAATTAGTATGTAAAAAAAAAACTCATACAAAATATGTAGTCCTAAATCCAGCATTTAAAAATAGCATGATTGATATATGTTCATGAAAGAAGATAGAATTTGATAACAAAAAGTTAGGAGATGCCAATAGAAAAGTAGCAGTAGAGTAAGGATGAGGATCCATTACAGCATCAAAATCTTTGATAACTAAAAATAGGCCTGCCTTACTATCATCACAGGATTTTGTATCACTTTTCCTAAGAGGTGTGTTAGTTCCAATATATACATTATTTGAATACTGTAAAGAGCACTTGGGAACAGATATTGCTACTATCAACATTTATTACTTGAACACCTAACGTTACAATAGGAATTAGGAATGCAAGTTCAACCTGAATGTACATTTTTAAAACAAAAAATCACAATAATTAGCACAAAGCATTTTTCCACAAACCGACATACTCAACTCTACTTACCTCACATAGAAGCTTTATTGAACATACCCTTTATCTAAATAACATCCTTAACAACTCTGAAATTTTTTTCTACTGCATTACATTTGAAGATCGATTGTGTTGACTGTTTTCAACTTCTCAAGATATACCTACAGGGTGTTTTTTCTAAATATGAGACTCAAAAAAATCTTCAGCCTATTTATTCAACATTTTCACCAATATTGTACATAACTGTGATCCCTGCATCACGTTGTGATGTGTGTCAGGAATTATTTCAAGAATTCGTGAGTATACCTAGTAGTTCGGCGACTAATTTTTTTTTTTTCAAGTCGCCCCAAAAACATAAATACCTAGGCCTACTACTCGTTCAATTAGTTCATGAAAGACAATCTAAGGGACTCAAAATATTGAATTCAATGCATTTTAGCTAGCCATCACTTCAATATTATAATAATTTTTCCAATATCAACAATTTATTTTTCTTGAGAATCTCGCAACAACGTGCAAGTACAGTTCTACTACCAAAACTGATGTAAACTAAGCAGTTTAAATCGAAGTGTGAAAATAAAAGCTGCCTAAAAATTTCAAATGTTGACAAATAGGCTATACTAAAAATTTCAAGCATCTCTCTTACCCCATAAGCAATCATAACAATAATATACTGGCTCCATTCGTAGCAATAACGTACTAACGTCGAGACCACGATACAAATTTACGCTACACTAACGAAATACGCGGATACTTATTCGGCACAAGAGAAATAAAACCCTAACGGGTTATTGAGGATGAACCTGATAACTAAGGAAACGTGACTTCAAAGATATTGACTTGACTGAATAACACCTTTAATTTTTACAATTGCCTTAATTATGTCAACTAAACCGGAAGTATCATACATTTTATTGTGATTTTCAAGCATCAATCTCAAAAAAAAAAACGATTGGCAGAGTCAAGGTCTACGTATCTAAATCAAGACGAACGTATAATGTTTTGGAAGAATTTTTCAGGTCACGGCGACTCATTTCATAACAAACTTAGGGAAATTCCAGTGTATAAATTTAACTAAAGAAATACTGGAGGGCGTTTCTTCAAACTAAAAATTATCTATTCATTAGAGAAGTACGGTTACTCTAAATTGAGGCTCATCAAAATTATTACATGTCCCCATGTCAGAAAATAAACTTAGCATTAGCCACATGAGGAAGTAATAAAATTTTCGCAGAAAATATTTTCATTCAAATCTCCGCCAACCAGAATTCGTACGAGGTATCATTTTACACTTATTCCATCAAGTTGCTTCAAATTGCTCAAACAAAAGCTCACCATGTTTTCTATTAACCCAATATCAGTAGAAAATTTGTGCATTGCAAAATTACTTTAAATAAGCGAGACGCAATATCTTACGCACTTTTTACAAAATAAGTTTAAACCAGGGGTACTCGACTTTATTTTTGCCCCACACCCCTACACAAATTTCATTCAAACTTTGCACACCCTGCAATAAAAATTTCAGTTGATAGCCAATATCCTATCATAAACCTGGACTTTTCAACACCCTCTGGAATTTCATCTCGCACCTCCAAGGGGTGCGAGCACCACAGGTTGGAACCCCTGGTTTACATGGTCCTGTTAACGTAGTTGTTCGTGAGGCATTTGATTCCAAATAATTTGAGGGATACTTTTTATAGACACGCTTATGAACTAATTACCACCGAAACCTTGAGCTCGAAATTTTTTACGCAAAAATTTTGCACGGAAAATAGATTGAAAATTAGTTTGAGCGTTCCTAACCACAATATTGGTATTCTCAGGAGAAAAAGGAGGAAAATCACATTTAGCATAGAATAAAAGGGATATAGAATCTACGAACAACGAATACTGAAATGAAATGTGAAAAATTACAGTCCTCCAAATTGAGATGAGCCGGTAGTTGAAAACTCACCCGCGCTATCATCATCTGGTGGGAGCACAATCTCCAAATCGTCGTCGAAGAAGTCCATGGTCATTGTTTATTTCTTACCTCAGATCAAAACACTGGATAAGGTCACTAATTTACAAAGATAATTCGTAGGCAGGTTCACACCTCAAAATGAACATAAGGTTGCACAACCATGTAGCCGCGTCAAGAACTTAAAACTAACAGACTGCAAAAAAGTGTTAATGAATCAGTCGTCTGCGTCTCACAAAGATGGTCAAGAGTGGTCGGGATGAAGGTGGTTTGTTCAAAATCTCTGGATTGTTAGCAACTAACTATGTATAGCTCTGGACTAAACTGATTTTATTACTATGAGCAATATTTTGTAAGTAGTTACTTATGTCGACATGAATTATATATATTATCATTATATAAGATTTATCCTCCCTTTACCACGAAAAAGATTTTCAAATAGAGGAACGATGAAGGCACCATTTAGTATGGAGTTGAGGGAACGCGGAATCTATACACAAGGTGCATAGAAACAGTAAGCTACGAAAGAAGTTCATTCATGAAACAAGAAAAAGTTGAGAAAGAAAGTAGTAGGTGCTGAAAAACAGGACAGCAGTGAACCGAAAAAAGATGGTCCGTAACAAAACAAAAACCTATTTTATTTCAACAAAAATAAAGTCTACCTAACCTTTAGCTCAGTCTCTTACGTAGTCTCCCTGGGAACGTTAATTCCCATAGATACAATAGTTGTATCCCCCTGACGGGTGTCGACATGAATTTTGAAATGACATAAAATTGTAGTTCTTAAACACTTATATTTTCTCAACAGTGGGGGATACCTACTTACCACACGTGTACTCGTACATTCCTCTTACACCAGCTTGTCAGAGAGTACTGAGCAGATTGCATTAGATTATTTAAACAAGTTTAAGTCTCCCTTACCACAACAAATGTGTTCTAAAGAGAAGAAGGATGAAGGCAACAATTAGTACGGAGTTAAAAGAACTGGGAATCGAAGCACAAGCTTTGTTCCCACACAAGATCCCCTGCGCTTAAAAACAGTAAATTAAGATGGGAGTTTATGAAACAAAATGAAAGTTGAAGAAGAACGTTGGGGTTGAAAAACAGAACAGCAATGCACCGGAAAAAATGATGCGCAACGAAAGTAAAAGCTTATTTTGTTTCAACCCTGCCAAACTTCCATCTTGGGCCACCCAATTTTCTCCTAGGAACCTCGATTCTCAAAATTCACTGGTTTTATTTCCCTGTGGAATCTGATCTGAGATTATACGAATATGATTTTAGCAAGTATATTGATAGCTTTATGAAATTTCACAGAAACGTTACTTATAGTGGTAGCTGCACCGCCACGGTACTGACACGAGTGTATTACATAGTGCGGCTTACGCAACTTATACTGTGGCTTTCCATTCCAGCCGATCAATTTCCATATTTTCCTGAAGCACGTGTTCTTATTTGAGCTGCAATTCTCTCTCGGTCCAAAGTATTACTCGTACATCGTAATCTCAGAAAGCGAGCTTCGAAGAAGCGTAACATGAGAGGTGACGTAGGCTTGTCTGTTCTGTTATCCGTGTTCGAATGGCGCTTGTGGTCTGCGTATTGGTCGTGACTGGTGGAGGCAGAGGCGGTGTACTACACTGAGCGCTGGTGCAGGAACGCAGTTTAGGTACCATTGATATTTTCGATAGTTTTCTCAATTTTTTCCATAGGTGCTTAGTTCAAAAACTTTTAGAGGTAGGAATGCCAGCTATTCACTGAGCTGCTTATTATCGTCCACCAAGTATCAATGATTCACACCGGTGACTATCAAGTTACTCGCTTTCATGCTTCGACTACTGCGCAGCCATTCCTTGCTATTTCGCAGATATGTAACTTTCATTTGGATGGATACACTGTAGGCGAATTTAGAAAACTATGCCCATTTCGCCAACGTTTTTGAGTGTATCTGCATCATATGATCGAACTTTCACTATTTCGGAAGTTGAGAAACTGATTTCGCAAGTACAGTTCTCCAGCAGACATTAAGAACGTTATTATGCAACCCACCAAGCTTTGAACATGAATTCGCCAGATCGATTATTTTTTGCACAGCTAGACGGTGATTCTCATGTCTTCATTAACACCTACAGTGAAATTTCACGTAATCAGCGAATTCTTTCCAAAATTAGATTATTTATTAGTTAAAGGGTTAAATGATGCGCACACGAGTATTATCTGGGAGCAGAACAGTTATTTCAACCGTAACACGAACTCCGACTCAGAATAAGAACTTAACCACACAAACTCCAGATCGTGAATTCAGCACTATGAAGAATGCCACTTCAAATACCGGTTCTCACGAGAAGCACCCGCTCTTTTGCGCAGTGTTGCACAGTAGGGCTAGGTGTGGACTGTCGTTCTGATGTACGCTAGGGTTCCTTCATTATCGTTGAGCAGCGATAGTGTCTTATCAATAATTACTGGAGAAACGCACTACCGCTGATAGAGGACGGGCTTTTGAGGTTTTATCGTATGACCCGATGTTCGACGTCACCTCTGATTAACTCTTACGGAACGCAATTCGCGAAAAGCAAATGAACTCAGTTTTTATGCGAGAAGTAAAAATGAATGATTCACTTCAGATCGAAAGTTAATGGAAGAAATTTATAGAAAAAGGGATTTGAATGTGTTGGCAAGTCTATCTCACGATTCTTTTCTAAAAAATGGGTAGACATCGAGAAGCTTTATCACTCACACACTCTGCAACAATGATCACAACCTACGCATTCAATTTTCGGTAATAGCTGCCTTATACGTTTTAGTAAACAGAATCCGGCACCTCAATTGCCCGCGCCACAGCATGACGGCACCTCAACTGCCGCGTCACAGCATGACGGCAGCTCGTCACAGCAGATCCCGCAGTAGACACTGAAAGTTGAGGCCAGACTCAGTTGTCTGCTGCAACTACAGCCTCCCTTTCTCCATTCTCAAGTGTCTTTAGGAGACGATCTTGATAATTTATTCATATTTACACCTCCTAGTACTCCATGAACTCACCTACTCAATAATTCCCCATTTTAAGGCCGTTTTCCGCTATTGAGAACGATACGAAGAAAGAAATCTTACCTTTATTACGCAGTTCAATTAGTCCTGAAATCATCACTCTATCTGCTTTCTTAACCCTCTCGATTCTCTACACCAGTTGCGGCAACTTTTCAAAAGAATCTTTTCTTCAAGTTTTTGTCTCTGGTTTCGGCTTTTTCTGCGAGTTCCTGCTCTATTGAGCCGGTCGGAAACTTCGCAGTTTTGCGTACCATAGTGTACCCAAATTCTGTTTTATACTTCGATGACTCAGATGGTCCAACGACCTGCTTCAGGCGTTTCATTCATCCCTTCATTAGAAGCGGTGCGAAGCCAAATAAATTCTCTGTTCAACATCCTGGAAACATCCCGCTTCGCTCAGTATTCTGATGTTCATTTTTTCATTATCACATCATGAACAGAAGCACGTTATTTTTGATAAGAAATCCACGTATTTATGCAAGTACCTATTCCATACTAGTGGTTCCTCCGATTACACACGAGTCTGGAACATCTTTCTCTGTATTAAATACTAGAAGTTAATCTTTATTTTAAATTTTCATCAGAGGAACGGGCCATCATTTCACGTAGTAGAAAATTATTTGTGTATACCAAACGAGGCAACGATGTGTAACCTTCTTCAATTGACATTGTTTTTGATGGGCTTCATACCCTAGCCATAACTGAGGCGGTCTAGAGAGAGCGAATAGAAGGAACCAGTTAGTATAGACTAGACAGCGTAGAATCAACTCACAAGGTTGTGTTCCAACACATGACACTGCATAGATAAATAGCAATTTGGGAAGAAAGAGGAAGGACGAAAGAGAAATCGCAAAAGGTATGACATATGAAAGACGCAATGTGGGTGTGAAAGATTGAAGTCCCGCAGGCGTACAAACAGCTGAGGTAACCGAACAGAATTCCTCATGGGACCGCCTGTCCGTCGAGCATAAGATAGACTAACCTAACTCACCTGAATTCATTGCCCTTCCTACGCCCCTTAAGAGGCCATATGGACTATCACGAGGGAAAATATTTACTGTTCGTTACATGAGAGCCATGAAAACTTTTCCTTCATATTTGGGAAAATGCGTAGAAATGTCAAACGCGTGAACTATTTTTTTCTGCGCATCTACTCGAGATTCTTCTGCAGTAGACGAGACACACAAAGATAATTGAACGACAGAGACGAACCAAGCAAAAAAAGTTCAAATTCGACCACCCTGCGTAAAATTCGCCGGAATGAAACCTATACGGAAGCGGAAGCAAACTTTCGTGATGCGGGATTGTGTTGAAATGGAACGATGATCGCATGCCTGAGGAATTAAAATGGACAGACAAAATTCAAGCTCGTCTGACCCTTCCCCTCAAAAAAAAAAACTTCACATAGCCCATCAAAGCGTCAGAACCCTGCTTTTCAAAGCTTTGACCTACTTATAGAAACAATTTATCAGCATGTTTCGAAAACGGTTGAAACTCACTGCCCCGTCTCCAAAAGTAGTGAAATGTCGAAAGATTGCAAGACGACTATTCCTATGGCTTTGGATGCTCTCACTTCTAGAAACGAATGTCCTTCGGGAAATGTGCGAGGTTTACCTGGCAATAAACGCCAGGTCGGGTGGGTGACGCCGCTCTATCACAGAGAAACAGAGCCCTTCTGTTCATCACGCCTGTGTGCAGTGATTGAATGCAGGGAAGGAATGCATGAGGCTGCCCTAGAGCGCACCCTGGCTCCAGGTGACTATTAGTGAGTAAAGTTACTCAATAGAAATGAAAGAGCAAGATAAGCTTATTTAATCATTAAGGTGCATATTCCAATAAATCCTAATTTCAAATGCTGCTGCCACAGGCCATCGTCAGTGTTATGAATAATTCATGAAAATATAGAAAGTAAGAATAACTGCTTTCGAATGACAAATCTAAAAACAAGTTATATTGTTTTCTTATTTGATATTCTCTATTTACTATGGTTAGAGGAAATGAACTATGAGTGTGGTGTAAAACCGGCTTAAGTTTGAAAATGTACAAGGACTCTCGAAAGCGCACATCTGTATAAAACTGTGGTTTACACTGATCATGGCCTGTGGCCGAAGCGTTTGGAATTAGTTTTTATTGGAATATGAACCTTATTGATGAAAAATTTACCTTGCTCTATCATTTTTGTGACGGTTGCTACAGCTCCTTGACGACTTTAATGATTTCAATAAGTTATTCAATAATATTATAAAGTGTCAATTATTTATGAGAAAATATTTGTAGCTTTTCGTAATAATTCCTACTCGTTCTCTGAAAAAGTTTACACTTGTAAAATGGGAAATAAAACTACCGTTTCAGTGAATGATAACTCAACTGATGAATGTAAGAAGTTCCCCTTACTGCTCAGCGTGAGTACGCTTAAGTGTTGTGTCTACTCCAAGACTTACTAAGTGAAAAATTCTAAAAACGTCACCTCTTTCAAAACCTTAACTTACCACTTTACTCTATCACACTCTCCCCTTCCTCGCTAGAGAGGGGAAAGTAATTTCATGCACCTGGCTGGAAAAAACCTGAACATTTCCTAGCGCCCAACTCCATAGGCACCGCCCTAAATGGACTAGTAACTTCAATGAACTTCTGGACACACGAACTCCTCTGACTTTTTAACAGCAAATTCTACAGCAACCAGCCTTCAAATAGCTCAACTGCCTCGATAGTTACGGATACATTCCGACGTCGATAATTCAAACATAGTTATGACCAAAAGATCGCACCAATGCGAAATTATACGAGCACAATCGTGCTGAACATCCCGTGTACGCCACCAAAAGAATGCATGAAGGTCAAATCTTCCCCTAAAACTCCTCACAGTCACTGCACGTGATCATGAGCCGGACTATCATTGATAGCATTACGGAGACTTTATAAGCGTTGGGACAAACACAGGTCTTCAGAATTAGTATTTCCTACCTTGCGTTTCAAAACCCTGAAGAGTATTTGTATTCAGGTCAGTCACGTCAGAAGAGCTTATCTAATTAGATGGTCACATTAGGCACCCAACAACTGTTCGAGACCAGCTTCCCAAAACATAACGAAACACCACTTAAATGCAGTAAGCGCGGAAATACCGTCAACTTTTTTTCTCGTTCTCACAAGATACACCAAGATAAACATGTTTACACTGGAGCTGTACCATTATCAATACAAAATCTTTCTCCCGGCTGAAGAAATTAACGAGCAGCCTTCAATACTTCAAAACCAGATAAGCTTTTGTTGTTTTGAGAATTTTTTACTCACGCCTACTTACCGGAGGGCGAAACGACTAACCAGAATCCAGCGACAGAAAAGTTCTAAAATAAGATAAAATTTAAATGAAGTCAAAGAATATCAGCGACATGAACCCGAAATAAGTTAGTTATTTATTAAAGAATATTTTCCCACAGGTATAACAGCCTAACCAGAGCAATGCCTCAAAGATATTCCGACAGAAAAATGTCTAGACTAAATTCTGTTATCTGTTAAATGTCAAACATATACGAAGAATGTTAGAAGTTTGGTGAAGTAAATATGTTGATACTTGGGGAAGTGCTCCACAAAGTCTCACTTCGGACGGTGACCAACACGACAGCACAAACATAACAATAAGCTGAGTTTTTCGGAGACAAAATAGAATTTACGTCATTATATAGTTAACTACCTTATGACATGCATTTTTTGTCTGCTTCTATGAACTCGACTAAGATGATAGGTAATTCACCAAACTTGGTCGCCAGCGCCGATTTCATTGAGATTTCCACTACTCCAGCGCGAGTCACCAGCACAGCACTGTCACGCGCCCTATAGAAGCAACACACACGCGCCGGTACACGACTGCACCCAAACCCTTGGCACCGCGGTACACATTGCCTGCCGTTGCCGGTACGCGGTATACCGGTCGGTTATACCGTACCGTTTACCGTTCTCGTTAATACAAAACTACCAATCAATAAGTACGTTATAGAAATAACAGTCGGTAAAACTTTGCAATCAATACGTTGCAGAATGATAGTCTGTACAGGACTGAACTATCTGCGCGTTACAAAGCAACAACCGATACAAGAGTGCGCGACCGGTACGCCACAGGACAACAGTCGATACAGGACTGCAACACACGGATTGCCTTACAGCCCCGTACTTCACGCTGCTCAGAGCAGCCTTGTTCTCGACTGCAGTCAAGCCTTCGCCCGCCCCCCGGTGGGGGAGGTGGGGGCAGAGTCGAGTTGGGAGGGGTGCGGCAGTAGCAGAAGGGGGGGGGGGGGGGGGCTCCCTCAGCTACTGCCGAACTCCCCCCTCCCAGCCCGACTGCCTCCACCTCCCTCACTAGGGGGTGGGCGAAGGCTTGACTGGGGCATGGCACCGAGACATTAAATGAAGGTTCGGAGAGCGGAATGTGGCTAACTTAGCTCAGCGGTAAAAGAAGCAAGCAATCATGTGCCATAATGCAGATTGGGATGAACCGAATGTTACATCTCGAACGTTTGAATAAATATCGTAAATTTGAACATCATTTGGCAGCCCATATAATTTGTGTTTCTCTTTCATAATCGTGTGAGGATTGACTGGTTTAGATGAACGCCCCACGGTCTCTATTAAATAGACTTCCAATTATAGACGTCTCAAAAGTCTCTGTAGTTGGTTTGAGCCTCCCTCACCCCCAGACGGGCATTTTTAAAAGAAAGACAAATGCAAAATTAGTTTGAAATTAAGAGATCGGGAAATTTGGACAAGTACGTGTGCTGTCACACCCCGAATATAGAAACAACAAGATTGAAGAGAAATGACAAAATAAAAAGTACAAGAAGAAAGTAATAGGAGCTAAAAAATGACTGAAGTCAACCGAAAAAACACGACCCGTAAACCTAATCCACATCAACAGAATGAAAGCCTACCTCACAATTTCAGCTCGGGATTTCACACTTTCACCTTGGGTGCGCTAATTCCTAAGGCTATAATAGTTGGATCTGCATGGAGGGGCAAAACCATGTTCTCAATAACTATAGGAACTCATACCTGCACTGAACTAGCACACCAATCGGATCTTTTCGAGATAAGACTCACCACTAAAGCGACGCTTAAATTAGGTTCATCCACTTGCAACTTTCGAAATAATGCCCCTATAGACTTCATATTACTCTCAAACGAAAGAATGTTTTAATCTTTCATTTGGGAGTAATTTGAAGTCGATAGGTGCATTATTTTCAAAGTTACAAGTGGTGAACTTATGTGTTGCAATAGTGGCGTGGCTTACCTGGAAAAGATCCCCCCCAATCTATCATAACGATAACTTGTCATCAAAAAACAGTTAGTGAAACATCACTGTTCTAACCCTGTTTTACATTATCGCTGTTACATCTGAAATTTTGGCCGCCTTATGCAGAAGCTCTACTTGGACGGCTAATATCATAGATGCAACAGCGGTAAAGATTGACTGCGTAGCTCGCTTTCCTATAGCGACTTGTTTCCACTAGAAAAATTAATGCCACCTCACTAGCAACATATCGTGGAAAGGTTTTCCACTGTCTTGTTTTACCTTTCATTTAGTCCGTCAGAAGAAAAGAGACTTACCGCAATACATTTCAAATTCTAAGATGAATCAATTCAAAATTTCCCTACCCGACCGACGCATCAGATTTCAAAGAATGTTGGTGTCTCAGTGTCTGACGATGTACGTTCACGTTAAATGATTGTTCCTGTCCACTCAATTTCAACATTTCAGATCCCACGATTCTTACGTATTTTCGTAGCAAACTATACATCTGAAGTGAGCAGAAGAATAACATGCTGCAGGGACTTTTTTATAATACGAGATGCGCACTAATTACATATTTTTAGCACGCAACAGGATTTTGAAGGACGAGGGTCTAAAAATTTGTTTGCCAGAGCTGTAAGATTTAAATTTTTCTTGAGTAGAATCGAACAGCTGCGGTTATGATGTATCAAATGATTTCAGAGAGATACATAAGCCAATTTCAGAAACAGACGCATAGAGACCCACTTTAGACACAGCCCAGAGGCAGGCAAAATTGTCAAGCCCCAGAGGCAGGCAAAATTGTCAAGCCCCAGAGGCAGGCAAAATTGTCAAGCCCCAGAGGCAGGCAAAATTGTCAAGCCCCAGAGGCAGGCAAAATTGTCAAGCCCCAGAGGCAGGCAAAATTGTCAAGCCCCAGAGGCAGGCAAAATTGTCAAGCCCCAGAGGCAGGCAAAATTGTCAAGCCCCAGAGGCAGGCAAAATTGTCAAGCCCCAGAGGCAGGCAAAATTGTCAAGCCCCAGAGGCAGGCAAAATTGTCAAGCCCCAGAGGCAGGCAAAATTGTCAAGCCCCAGAGGCAGGCAAAATTGTCAAGCCCCAGAGGCAGGCAAAATTGTCAAGCCCCAGAGGCGGGCAAATGTCAAGCCCCAGAGGCGGGCAAATGTCAAGCCCCAGAGGCGGGCAAATGTCAAGCCCCAGAGGCGGGCAAATGTCAAGCCCCAGAGGCGGGCAAATGTCAAGCCCCAGAGGCGGGCAAATGTCAAGCCCCAGAGGCGGGCAAATGTCAAGCCCCAGAGGCGGGCAAATGTCAAGCCCCAGAGGCGGGCAAATGTCAAGCCCCAGAGGCGGGCAAATAACAAGCCCCAGAGGCGGGCAAATGTCAAGCCCCAGAGGCGGGCAAATGTCAAGCCCCAGAGGCGGGCTAATGTCAAGCCCCAGAGGCGGGCAAATGTCAAGCCCCAGAGACGGGCAAATGTCAAGCCCCAGAGACGGGCAAATGTCAAGCCCCAGAGACGGGCAAATGTCAAGCCCCAGAGACGGGCAAATGTCAAGCCCCAGAGACGGGCAAATGTCAAGCCCCAGAGACGGGCAAATGTCAAGCCCCAGAGACGGGCAAATGTCAAGCCCCAGAGACGGGCAAATGTCAAGCCCCAGAGACGGGCAAATGTCAAGCCCCAGAGACGGGCAAATATCCACCCTCAGAGACAGGCAAATATCCACCCTCAGAAACAGGCAAATATCCACCCTCAGAGACGGGCAAATATCCACCCTCAGAGACGGGCAAATGTCAAGCCCCAGAGACGGGCAAATATCCACCCTCAGAGACAGGCAAATATCCACCCTCAGAAACAGGCAAATATCCACCCTCAGAGACGGGCAAATATCCACCCTCAGAGACGGGCAAATATCCACCCTCAGAGACGGGCAAATATCCACCCTCACAGACGGGCAAATATCCACCCTCAGAGACGGGCAAATATCCACCCTCAGAGACGGGCAAATATCCACCCTCAGAGACGGGCAAATATCCACCCTCAGAGACGGGCAAATATCCACCCTCAGAGACGGGCAAATATCCACCCTCAGAGACGGGCAAATATCCACCCTCAGAGACGGGCAAATATCCACCCTCAGAGACGGGCAAATATCCACCCTCAGAGACGGGCAAATATCCACCCTCAGAGACGGGCAAATATCCACCCTCAGAGACGGGCAAATATCCACCCTCAGAGACGGGCAAATATCCACCCTCAGAGACGGGCAAATATCCACCCTCAGAGACGGGCAAATATCCACCCTCAGAGACGGGCAAATATCCACCCTCAGAGACGGGCAAATATCCACCCTCAGAGACGGGCAAATATCCACCCTCAGAGACGGGCAAATATCCACCCTCAGAGACGGGCAAATATCCACCCTCAGAGACGGGCAAATATCCACCCTCAGAGACGGGCAAATATCCACCCTCAGAGACGGGCAAATATCCACCCTCAGAGACGGGCAAATATCCACCCTCAGAGACGGGCAAATATCCACCCACAGAGACGGGCAAATATCCACCCACAGAGACGGGCAAATATCCACCCACAGAGACGGGCAAATATCCACCCACAGAGACGGGCAAATATCCACCCACAGAGACGGGCAAATATCCACGCTCAGAGACGGGCAAATATCCACCCTCAGAGACGGGCAAATATCCACCCTCAGAGACGGGCAAATATCCACCCTCAGAGACGGGCAAATATCCACCCTCAGAGACGGGCAAATATCCACCCTCAGAGACGGGCAAATATCCACCCTCAGAGACGGGCAAATATCCACCCTCAGAGACGGGCAAATATCCACCCTCAGAGACGGGCAAATATCCACCCTCAGAGACGGGCAAATATCCACCCTCAGAGACGGGCAAATATCCACCCTCAGAGACGGGCAAATATCCACCCTCAGAGACGGGCAAATATCCACCCTCAGAGACGGGCAAATATCCACCCTCAGAGACGGGCAAATATCCACCCTCAGAGACGGGCAAATATCCACCCTCAGAGACGGGCAAATATCCACCCTCAGAGACGGGCAAATATCCACCCTCAGAGACGGGCAAATATCCACCCTCAGAGACGGGCAAATATCCACCCTCAGAGACGGGCAAATATCCACCCTCAGAGACGGGCAAATATCCACCCTCAGAGACGGGCAAATATCCACCCTCAGAGACGGGCAAATATCCACCCTCAGAGACGGGCAAATATCCACCCTCAGAGACGGGCAAATATCCACCCTCAGAGACGGGCAAATATCCACCCTCAGAGACGGGCAAATATCCACCCTCAGAGACGGGCAAATATCCACCCTCAGAGACGGGCAAATATCCACCCTCAGAGACAGGCAAATATCCACCCTCAGAGACAGGCAAATATCCACCCTCAGAGACAGGCAAATATCCACCCTCAGAGACAGGCAAATATCCACCCTCAGAGACAGGCAAATATCCACCCTCAGAGACAGGCAAATATCAACCCTCAGAGACAGGCAAATATCCACCCTCAGAGACAGGCAAATATCCACCCTCAGAGACAGGCAAATATCCACCCTCAGAGACAGGCAAATATCCACCCTCAGAGACAGGCAAATATCCACCCTCAGAGACAGGCAAATATCCACCCTCAGAGACAGGCAAATATCCACTCTCAGAGACAGGCAAATATCCACTCTCAGAGACAGGCAAATATCCACCCTCAGAGACAGATACAAGCCGATTTTAGAGAGAAATAAATGCCTGGGACAAATACCGATTTACAAAAAAACTAAAAGCAAACTGAGAAGATATTGATCCGTTGACGCTATTAAAAGTTTCTCAGCCACAGCGGATGTGTTTCAAAGAGAGGAAGGGAAAGGACCTCTCAGTATCGTGTGAGGGAAACTGAAGAATCTACGCACAAGGTGTGTGCGGGTGTGCCAGTGCGAAATCCCCCGTGCATAAAAGCAGCACGTTAGAAAAATTTTCTATGAGAAAAATTAAGGTAAACAATGAAGTAGTGCGCACTGAAAAAAACATAAAAGTGAAACAGAAGAACGTGTTGCATCAATAAACAAATAACTCATTTCAACAAAATGAAGGACTACATACACCTCAGTTAGGGACTTGACGTCTTCTCCTGAGCCCAAGTCAATTTCAGTGCCACGACAAAACCAACCTCGCTCATGTGAGAGTCACTTTCGGTCATGTGAGAGAGTCACTTTCGGTCATGTGAGAGAGTCCCTTTCGGTCATGTGGGAGAGTCCCTTTCGTTCATGTGAGAGAGTCCCTTTCGTTCATGTGAGAGAGTCCCTTTCGTTCATGTGAGAGAGTCCCTTTCGTTCATGTGAGAGAGTCCCTTTCGTTCATGTGAGAGAGTCCCTTTCGTTCATGTGAGAGAGTCCCTTTCGTTCATGTGAGAGAGTCCCTTTCGTTCATGTGAGAGAGTCCCTTTCGTTCATGTGAGAGAGTCCCTTTCGGTCATGTGAGAGAGTCCCTTTCGGTCATGTGGGAGAGTCCCTTTCGGTCATGTGAGAGAGTCACTTTCGGTCATGTGGGAGAGTCCCTTTCGTTCATGTGAGAGAGTCCCTTTCGTTCATGTGAGAGAGTCACTTTCGTTCATGTGAGAGAGTCCCTTTCGGTCATGTGAGAGAGTCACTTTCGGTCATGTGAGAGAGTCACTTTCGGTCATGTGAGAGAGTCACTTTCGTTCATGTGAGAGAGTCCCTTTCGTTCATGTGAGAGAGTCCCTTTCGGTCATGTGAGAGAGTCACTTTCGGTCATGTGGGAGAGTCACTTTCGGTCATGTGGGAGAGTCACTTTCGGTCATGTGGGAGAGTCACTTTCGGTCATGTGGGAGAGTCACTTTCGGTCATGTGGGAGAGTCACTTTCGGTCATGTGGGAGAGTCCCTTTCGGTCATGTGAGAGAGTCACTTTCGGTCATGTGGGAGAGTCACTTTCGGTCATGTGGGAGAGTCACTTTCGGTCATGTGGGAGAGTCACTTTCGGTCATGTGGGAGAGTCACTTTCGGTCATGTGGGAGAGTCACTTTCGGTCATGTGGGAGAGTCACTTTCGGTCATGTGGGAGAGTCACTTTCGGTCATGTGGGAGAGTCACTTTCGGTCATGTGGGAGAGTCACTTTCGGTCTTTGGTTAACGCCAATATTTGCAGCTAGCCGAGTACTGAGTGTGAGCCTTGGTAAATAAATTAGGAAGAAAAAGAAATGTGGACTTGGAAAACACACATCTCGATTTTCAGTGATAACGGAGGATGGTGAAAAATATAAATAAAAATTTCATAGATCTTGAATTGTCAAATTTTTTATCGGTATAACGATCTATAACGACTCAGTAGCCGATTTCAAACAAATATAAATCGGTTAGAAGATGATTTCGACGTTGAAGCAATTGTCATTTCGCAATGATTCCAAGTAGAGAAACAACTAATTTCATCTCATTTGTTTTTCGTTAATATTATTTTCAACTCGAATTCAAAATTCCTTGGTAAGGTCCGGCGCTAATATGGAGGCAGTTTCCACTTGAACTATTTCGAGAAGCGCTGTGCTTTTGTACATCAATATATCTAAACGAATTTTACACCAACGTAAATTCCACTCTGTACTTTAGAAATAAACTCGCTATTAATCAAATTTTTTTTATAATAAAATCGATGTTAGTTACATAAAATTAATTCGTACGTTAATATTACTTTCGAATCTAATATCTAAATACGGGTTTAGAACACAATTTCACGTTTGAAAACGTATTTTCCTCTTGATGTTTGATTCTACCCTACATAAATGTAATCTCATGTTTGAAAATGCGTGTAGTATTTGCAATCGATTGAAATTAAAAATTAAATTTTTTCAGAAATATTCTTATGTATAAGCAATGAATTTTCTCTTTGAAAATTAGTAAGAACATTGAAACCGCGTCCGAAATTACATTCAACCATTTTAGCCCGTACAGAAGTATCCCGAACGAGATCAAAGAATACTACAGTCAAAAAAAAGGTACACGTACCGACTGTATGCTCCATAAAAATAAATATAGGCACTTACCTTTCCTGTTCCTGGCGCCAACCTTGAGCAGTTTCGGATACCTGATGTCGGTAGTCGTGCTCGCCATAACCTGAAATTAGTGAAACAGAACTATTACGACTCCAACTCACATTGCGACAGACGCCTGTAAGGCCCCGTCGACGGAGGCTGCGAGGGCAACGAATATCCCATGGCTCTCGTTCTGTGCTGCTCGCGGGAGGCGGGCATCCACGGCCATGGCGAGCATTCCACGTCAAACTGAAATCCCGACGACGTTGCTTGAGAAGCGTTAAAATCACTAGCTACTTGTCTGGGTGCCGGCCACTGCATGTGTGTACCCTGGTACAGAGGCGGTCTTGACGGGTGGGATTGCGGAGGCGGTCTTGGAAACGAATTTATTGTCAGTGACAGATCCATAGGTGGCAAGCAATAGGCTAGCGGGCTGTTGAAATAACCTATCTTGACTTTTGAAGTTCAAGCAGAATGGTTCATGAAACGAAAATAATAAGTTTGTCTTCCTGATTTCCAGGATTATCCGAGCACCACGAATAGGTATATCATTTACACCACTCTGATTCTGTTATAAAACTCAACAAATAGTTTGTAATTAACTCCTGCGCTACCCGGCACAACCAGGAAACTGCGCAACTTCAACGGTAAAACGGCGCAACTTCAATGAACAACTCAGACACAGACTAGTTCTGATGAGCAAATTCTTCCGATATCTTCTTGCCCGTCAACTGCACCCGAACGTTGGCTTGAAACAACTAACAGAAGTCAAGAAATCAACGCACGAGATTAGCCACAAAGCGTTCCGGCCAATGCATTAACATAACATTTGAATTTTGTCCATTAAAGCGTGGCTGACGAGCGGCCTTACTTCATTATATAGGCGGTCGCGCGTGACTTAACTACGAGATAACTACTTAAAACGCCGCAGAAAATTGATTACTAATTCTTTTGTGCGTCGAAACTCCCTCCTTCGTGGCGATCTGGCAACTGTTCTCGATGTCTTTTTTTTTATTTGCGTTGCACTTTGAACTACAATCGCAACAAACCACTGTAATATACTTCACTCGTGGCTCTTTCCTTCAGCTTTACTTTTAGCTTCAACGTCACGTCGTCGAAATCTATTAGCCGGTGGTCAATCTCATTAACATAAAAACCACAGATCTTGATGGCGCATTACAATTAGCCGGACAAGTTTAAAGCAAACCTGCTGAACTTGTCCCGACCTGTGTCACAAATTACCGTGGTTTTGATATAGTCGAGCTGACGCGTTGTTTACTGGACCCCATGCTGCCTCGCATCAGGTACTTCGCGCTTTTCACACGATATTGCAATACAAAGCTTTTCCACATACCTCCAGCCACTTTCCCAAACAGAGCTCATTTGAGTAACAAAATATTGTGACAAACGTTGCTGTCTATATGCAGGATTACGGGCATGTTCGAGTATTGTGAGATATTTAGATAATTACGTTAGGCTACACGTGTTTGAACTTCCATTCATAAGCGTTTTTAATTTGCATCGAAATCCATTCAGATTCAATTCGATTAATTTGCAAGTTCTTCTGCCCGACTCTTCAAAATTAAGTGGTGTTAAAGAACAGTATCTCACTCAAAAACTATCCTCTATTTATCCCATTGGTAAACTATGCGAAAACGTTTAAATAGAGCTCTGTTTCCGCGTAACCAACACCTTTCGGTGTCTGCCGAGTCGTTGATATATGCAGCACCGAGACGCTATCAGCCACATCACGTGGACATTATGCCGACTAAATTTACTTCTATACAAGCTTGAGAAGCCAACACTCGAGCGCGCGCCCATACAAAGAGCTGGGCAGCCAGCCACCTGTATTGGCTGAGGTGGCACTGTTGACATCCTCCGAGCGGCTGCCCAAACACTTGGAACTTAAAGGGGAAAATATATCACCACTGATTACACAACATACCCACGTGGATGATGTACTATTATATACACAAAATTAGTGTTCTTTATTTTCAGCGAAAATAAAAAAATGAAGTCATCAATTTATGAAAGCTTCATTACTCTGCTCAACTGCTAAAGACTTGAGAAGTATAACTGTTGAATAGAAGGTTGTGAAAGTTTGAAAAAATGAAAGGAAATTGAATGGGCAGCCCATCAAAGACTCGAAAATGGCTTACAAATGAAATTGTTGAATAAAACATAAATAAGGAAAAAATTAGCTGCCCGATTACGTGATAACAGCGAATCAGCAAACGGTATGAAGCAGCACAGTCAACGTGGAAGTGAAAATAATCCTAGCCTTAAACGAGAGGAGCATCGACAGCCAGACGGCAGCGTGAAGCACGGGAAGAAATTATGAAGACAATGAAGACGATTGCAACGATTGCATGACAGGGATCATTGGAATGAATGGAGTCTAGTAAGTGAAGAGAAATAACGGGAAATGGATACATAAAAACTAAGAAAGGCTAGGCAAAATTTTCGAAAATGAAGTTTGAAAAGTCGGCAAGAGTAATGGAGAGAATGAAGCCTGGCGAGAGTTGAGCTTTCATACAGACGGCAGGCACGAGAACAAATTTTTTTACACTCTTAGCACATCTGAATATGACGACATACTTCATTCACTTGTTAGATTTATCAAGACCCACTTCCAGTGTTATATGTACAAGATTCAATCACAATAACTTGCATGCTTCGCCGATGCCTTCATCTCATCCCATTTTTTCACATGAAAAATTTGTTTAGATTAGTCGTCGTTTTAGCTCCCCTACCCACAGCAACAAATGCGATCCAAAGAGAGGAAGGAAGAAGACACCATTTAGTATGGAGTAAGGAAACGCGAAATCTACACAGAAAGGGCATAGAAACAGTAAGATAATAAAGAAGTTCATGAAACAAGATAAAAGTGGAAGAAGAAAGTAGTAGGTGCTGGAAAACAGGACAGCAGTGAACCGAAAAAAGGGGGTCCTTAACATAAAAACATTTTATTTCAACAAAAAGAAAGCCTACCTAACTCTCAGCTCGGACCCTCACATTGTCCTCCTGGGAGCGCTAATTCCTATAGATACAATAATTGTATCCCCCTGAGGGATACCAGCACGCAGTTTTATAGAATAAATTATTATAAGCTTGCTCTTAATGTATTGGAGAAATTTATTTTCTACCACAAGTGAGAAATACAAAATGTTGAATTTCAGAAAATATTAGATAAGATGTTGGCTTAAGCCTCCCTAACCGCTAAAAAAGCTTTCCTAAGAGAGGAGGAAGGGACCATTTGGTATACAGATAAGGGAACGCAAAATCTATGCAGAGCGGGCATAGAGTTTATGAAACAAAATAAAAGTTGAAGAAGAAAGTATATTGTAGGTGCTGAAAGACGGATCGCAGTGAACCGAACAAAAATTATCCTTGCAATAAAAAATTAAACATTTTATTTCAACAACAAGGTTTAACTTTCAGCTAGGGCCCTCACATTTTCCCCTGGGAATGCAAATTCCCATAGATACGATATTTTGTCCCCTTTATTGGGGAAAAGGACAGCAGGCCTAGAAACAATTGTCCATAACGAACCATAAATCTACTTCAATAAAAGAAAGGCTTGCCTGATCTATTGTTGCTCTGGACTTCATATTTTCTTTCTGGAAGAACTAATTCCCACTGAAACATTATTTTTACCTTATGCCCTCTACAGGACACTTTCAAACAAAATTCATCTTATTGCTATAAACATAAACCTCAGATTACTAAAAATATGGAAATAATTTCTTGAAAATACATGATGAAAACTTTATCAACTTCTGAAACCAGTTAACGTTTCTATTTAATTGAAGCAGGAATATAACTTAAAACGTCAAGTTCAATAGAAGCTGCAATTTATGATAGAACTACCAATTCGTGAAAAATTCAAGAGCGTGGTCTTAAAGTCATTGGTATAGAAGGTTTGCAATTATTGTCCCCGAAACAGTTACGTTCTGAAAAAAAGTTCATTTTCACACATTCATTGCACAAAAAGTAAAACCTCTAGTTTCAAAGCACTGAAGGAAAGGTTAACTCTACCTTTAAGGAAAAATGTACGTGGATATGTACAACTCAAACCGGATGGTTTTTAGAAGCGAGACGCCTATACAGCTTCTACAGGAATAAAAGTATTGAAAAATAAAAAGCGTGGGCGACAAGATGCGAGTTTCCAAAGTGTTTCAAGGGGAATTTTGCACACTTCGTTAGGAAATGCAACAGCCGTGAAAATATTCATGGATAAGCCATAGATTATAAGTTTCAGCCTCCTGACCCACAAGAAACGCTCCAGAGACGGTAAAGGAGTAAAGGGAACGCAGAATCTGTATGTACAAGGTGTGTTCTCATACAAGATGCCCGAGAAGACAGTGGAGAATAGCTGAGGTTATAAAACACGGTAAAAGATGGAAAAATTAGAGGTGCTGAAAAATAGGACAACGTAAACCGAAAAAGATAGGCCTTGATAAAAATAAAATTTCAACGAAAATCGAGACCTACCCTATTTTTTGCTCGGAATCTTACATTTCCCCCCGAGAGTGCTAACAGATGCACGAGTGCTATCTTTTAGAGTGGAATCTTTTCATTGGAGTTTCACTGCTTCTTGACTCTGATCCTGGGCATCCACCAGACGTACGAAGTGTTACTATACCTATCAAAGTCACGCATCTTCCTCCTACGCAGCGTGCCGCCTCCAGCCAATGGATCCGAGACCAAGTGCACCGTTCAATTTATTAGCTAACGATGAAAAATCTTGGCATACAATGATGCAAGTGTGAAAAATTGTGTATGATTGATTGAAGGAAGGTTTTAGCCTTCCTTACCGCAACAGATATGTTCAAAGAGGGGAAGGATGAAGGTACCATTTATAAGGAAACGCGGAATTGATGCATAAGGTGCTTAAAAACATTAAACTAAGAAAAAAGTCAATGAAACAAGATAAAAGTTGAAGAAAATAGTAGGCACTGGCAAACAGGACAGCAGTGAACCGAAAAAAGTTGGTCCGTAAAAAAACATAAAACCTATTCTATTTCAACAAAAAGAAGCCCAACCTTTCCCTTCGCTCGAGACCTCACACATTTTCCGTGGGAGCGCTAATTCCTATAAAAACAATAGTGCAATGGTACACCCTTAATGATAAAATTTTAAAAAATTAGACAAAATGGTCATGGTTGCTTTCCAAAAATACTGAATCATGTTTCATGACCAGTACAAACGCAGGTTGTGATCAATAATTGCAAGATGGTGTAATTTTTTCCTAAAAGAATAATATAGCCAAGCAAATAGTCAACATAGAATGATATTTCTTCATGAAGCAGGCTTTATATACTCGGCCTTCTTCTCTAGAGCAGACGTCGAAAATCTGTACGAAAGCCTCTTTCAAAAGTATTCCAATGACAAGCTGCTGTAGATCAAACACTGCTCTGGGGCTGAATACAAACGATTAATCAAATATTTCTGATGGCCAGTGTGATCAATATGATAAATTGGAATTATCGTTACACTTTTCGCTCTGTGAAAATTGATGTTCAAGCGGTACTTCACGAGAGTAAAATTTGGGTGCCTTGATTGGCCCCGACTGAATGGGTCAGAATATAAAGGCGGCTTTTAATTGGGCACCTAGCGAGCGGTTGATGGGACTGAATTTCAAACGAGTGAAATTGCTCGACATCAATTGGAAAGCATTTCGCAGCAATTGACGAAAGGGCATTTTCACAGGAATTGACGAAAGGGCATTTTCGCAAGAATTGACGAAAGGGCATTTTCACAGCAATTGACGAAAGGGCATTTTCGCAAGAATTGACGAAAGGGCATTTTCACAGCAATTGACGAAAGGGCATTTTCACAGCAATTGACGAAAGGGCATTTTCGCAGCAATTGACGAAAGGGCATTTTCGCAGCAATTGACGAAAGGGCATTTTCGCAGCAATTGACGAAAGGGCATTTTCGCAGCAATTGACGAAAGGGCATTTTCGCAGCAATTGACGAAAGGGCATTTTCGCAGCAATTGACGAAAGGGCATTTTCGCAGCAATTGACGAAAGGGCATTTTCGCAGCAATTGACGAAAGGGCATTTTCGCAGCAATTGACGAAAGGGCATTTTCGCAGCAATTGACGAAAGGGCATTTTCGCAGCAATTGACGAAAGGGCATTTTCGCAGCAATTGACGAAAGGGCATTTTCGCAGCAATTGACGAAAGGGCATTTTCGCAGCAATTGACGAAAGGGCATTTTCGCAGCAATTGACGAAAGGGCATTTTCGCAGCAATTGACGAAAGGGCATTTTCGCAGCAATTGACGAAAGGGCATTTTCGCAGCAATTGACGAAAGGGCATTTTCGCAGCAATTGACGAAAGGGCATTTTCGCAGCAATTGACGAAAGGGCATTTTCGCAGCAATTGACGAAAGGGCATTTTCGCAGCAATTGACGAAAGGGCATTTTCGCAGCAATTGACGAAAGGGCATTTTCGCAGCAATTGACGAAAGGGCATTTTCGCAGCAATTGACGAAAGGGCATTTTCGCAGCAATTGACGAAAGGGCATTTTCGCAGCAATTGACGAAAGGGCATTTTCGCAGCAATTGACGAAAGGGCATTTTCGCAGCAATTGACGAAAGGGCATTTTCGCAGCAATTGACGAAAGGGCATTTTCGCAGCAATTGACGAAAGGGCATTTTCGCAGCAATTGACGAAAGGGCATTTTCGCAGCAATTGACGAAAGGGCATTTTCGCAGCAATTGACGAAAGGGCATTTTCGCAGCAATTGACGAAAGGGCATTTTCGCAGCAATTGACGAAAGGGCATTTTCGCAGCAATTGACGAAAGGGCATTTTCGCAGCAATTGACGAAAGGGCATTTTCGCAGCAATTGACGAAAGGGCATTTTCGCAGCAATTGACGAAAGGGCATTTTCGCAGCAATTGACGAAAGGGCATTTTCGCAGCAATTGACGAAAGGGCATTTTCGCAGCAATTGACGAAAGGGCATTTTCGCAGCAATTGACGAAAGGGCATTTTCGCAGCAATTGACGAAAGGGCATTTTCGCAGCAATTGACGAAAGGGCATTTTCGCAGCAATTGACGAAAGGGCATTTTCGCAGCAATTGACGAAAGGGCATTTTCGCAGCAATTGACGAAAGGGCTTTTTCGCAGCAATTGACGAAAGGTCATTTTCGCAGCAATTGACGAAAGGTCATTTTCGCAGCAATTGACGAAAGGTCATTTTCGCAGCAATTGACGATAGGGCATTTTCGCAGCAATTGACGATAGGGCATTTTCGCAGCAATTGACGATAGGGCATTTTCGCAGCAATTGACGATAGGGCATTTTCGCAGCAATTGACGATAGGGCATTTTCGCAGCAATTGACGATAGGGCATTTTCGCAGCAATTGACGATAGGGCATTTTCGCAGCAATTGACGATAGGGCATTTTCGCAGCAATTGACGATAGGGCATTTTCGCAGCAATTGACGATAGGGCATTTTCGCAGCAATTGACGATAGGGCATTTTCGCAGCAATTGACGATAGGGCATTTTCGCAGCAATTGACGATAGGGCATTTTCGCAGCAATTGACGATAGGGCATTTTCGCAGCAATTGACGAAAGGGCATTTTCGCAGCAATTGACGAAAGGGCATTTTCGCAGCAATTGACGAAAGGGCATTTTCGCAGCAATTGACGAAAGGGCATTTTCGCAGCAATTGACGAAAGGGCATTTTCGCAGCAATTGACGAAAGAGCATTTTCGCAGCAATTGACGAAAGAGCATTTTCGCAGCAATTGACGAGAGGGCATTTTCGCAGCAATTGACGAGAGGGCATTTTCGCAGTAATTGACGAAAGGGCATTTTCACAGTAATTGACGAAAGGGCATTTTCACAGTAATTGACGAAAGGGCATTTTCACAGTAATTGACGAAAGGGCATTTTCGCAGTAATTGACGAAAGGGCATTTTCGCAGTAATTGACGAAAGGGCATTTTCGCAGCAATTGACGAAAGGGCATATCGCAGAAATTGACGAAAGGGCATTTTCGCAGCAATTGACGAAAGGGCATTTTCGCAGCAATTGACGAAAGGGCGTTTTCGCAGCAATTGACGAAAGGGCGTTTTCGCAGCAATTGACGAAAGGGCATTTTCGCAGAAATTGACGAAAGGGCATTTTCGCAGCAATTGACGAAAGGGCATTTTCGCAGAAATTGACGAAAGGGCATTTTCGCAGAAATTGACGAAAGGGCATTTTCGCAGAAATTGACGAAAGGGCATTTTCGCAGAAATTGACGAAAGGGCATTTTCGCAGAAATTGACGAAAGGGCATTTTCGCAGAAATTGACGAAAGGGCATTTTCGCAGAAATTGACGAAAGGGCATTTTCGCAGTAATTGACGAAAGGGCATTTTCGCAGTAATTGACGAAAGGGCATTTTCGCAGTAATTGACGAAAGGGCATTTTCGCAGTAATTGACGAAAGGGCATTTTCGCAGCAATTGACGAAAGGGCATTTTCGCAGCAATTGACGAAAGGGCATTTTCGCAGCAATTGACGAAAGGGCATTTTCGCAGCAATTGACGAAAGGGCATTTTCGCAGCAATTGACGAAAGGGCATTTTCGCAGCAATTGACGAAAGGGCATTTTCGCAGCAATTGACGAAAGGGCATTTTCGCAGCAATTGACGAAAGGGCATTTTCGCAGCAATTGACGAAAGGGCATTTTCGCAGCAATTGACGAAAGGGCATTTTCGCAGCAATTGACGAAAGGGCATTTTCGCAGCAATTGACGAAAGGGCATTTTCGCAGCAATTGACGAAAGGGCATTTTCGCAGCAATTGACGAAAGGGCATTTTCGCAGCAATTGACGAAAGGGCATTTTCGCAGCAATTGACGAAAGGGCATTTTCGCAGCAATTGACGAAAGGGCATTTTCGCAGCAATTGACGAAAGGGCATTTTCGCAGAAATTGACGAAAGGGCATTTTCGCAGCAATTGACGAAAGGGCATTTTCGCAGAAATTGACGAAAGGGCATTTTCGCAGAAATTGACGAAAGGGCATTTTCGCAGAAATTGACGAAAGGGCATTTTCGCAGAAATTGACGAAAGGGCATTTTCGCAGAAATTGACGAAAGGGCATTTTCGCAGAAATTGACGAAAGGGCATTTTCGCAGAAATTGACGAAAGGGCATTTTCGCAGAAATTGACGAAAGGGCATTTTCGCAGAAATTGACGAAAGGGCATTTTCGCAGAAATTGACGAAAGGGCATTTTCGCAGAAATTGACGAAAGGGCATTTTTGCAGAAATTGACGAAAGGGCATTTTCGCAGAAATTGACGAAAGGGCATTTTCGCAGAAATTGACGAAAGGGCATTTTCGCAGAAATTGACGAAAGGGCATTTTCGCAGAAATTGACGAAAGGGCATTTTCGCAGAAATTGACGAAAGGGCATTTTCGCAGAAATTGACGAAAGGGCATTTTCGCAGAAATTGACGAAAGGGCATTTTCGCAGAAATTGACGAAAGGGCATTTTCGCAGAAATTGACGAAAGGGCATTTTCGCAGAAATTGACGAAAGGGCATTTTCGCAGAAATTGACGAAAGGGCATTTTCGCAGAAATTGACGAAAGGGCATTTCCGCAGAAATTGACGAAAGGGCATTTCCGCAGAAATTGACGAAAGGGCATTTCCGCAGAAATTGACGAAAGGGCATTTCCGCAGAAATTGACGAAAGGGCATTTCCGCAGAAATTGACGAAAGGGCATTTCCGCAGAAATTGATGAAAGGGCATTTCCGCAGAAATTGACGAAAGGGCATTTTCGCAGAAATTGACGAAAGGGCATTTTCGCAGAAATTGACGAAAGGGCATTTCGCAGAAATTGACGAAAGGGCATTTCGCAGAAATTGACGAAAGGGCATTTCGCAGAAATTGACGAAAGGGCATTTTCGCAGAAATTGACGAAAGGGCATTTTCGCAGAAATTGACGAAAGGGCATTTTCGCAGAAATTGACGAAAGGGCATTTTCGCAGAAATTGACGAAAGGGCATTTTCGCAGAAATTGACGAAAGGGCATTTTCGCAGAAATTGACGAAAGGGCATTTTCGCAGAAATTGACGAAAGGGCATTTTCGCAGAAATTGACGAAAGGGCATTTGCGCAGAAATTGACGAAAGGGCATTTGCGCAGAAATTGACGAAAGGGCATTTGCGCAGCAATTGACGAAAGGGCATTTGCGCAGCAATTGACGAAAGGGCATTTGCGCATAAATTCACGAAAGGGCATTTGCGCATAAATTCACGAAAGGGCATTTGCGCATAAATTCACGAAAGGGCATTTGCTCATAAATTCACGAAAGGGCATTTGCGCATAAATTCACGAAAGGGCATTTGCGCATAAATTCACGAAAGGGCATTTGCGCATAAATTCACGAAAGGGCATTTGCGCATAAATTCACGAAAGGGCATTTTCGCATAAATTCACGAAAGGGCATTTTCTCATAAATTCACGAAAGGGCATTTGCTCATAAATTCACGAAAGGGCATTTTCGCATAAATTCACGAAAGGGCATTTGCGCATAAATTCACGAAAGGGCATTTGCGCATAAATTCACGAAAGGGCATTTGCGCATAAATTCACGAAAGGGCATTTGCGCATAAATTCACGAAAGGGCATTTGCGCATAAATTCACGAAAGGGCATTTGCGCATAAATTCACGAAAGGGCATTTGCGCATAAATTCACGAAAGGGCATTTGCGCATAAATTCACGAAAGGGCATTTGCGCATAAATTCACGAAAGGGCATTTGCGCATAAATTCACGAAAGGGCATTTGCGCATAAATTCACGAAAGGGCATTTGCGCATAAATTCACGAAAGGGCATTTGCTCATAAATTCACGAAAGGGCATTTGCGCATATATTTATGGAGTTAATGAAAGTTTTACAATAATTCAATGACTGGGATTAACGTGAGTACGTATAAGAAGAACGCAATTTTTTCTCCGTGTAAAACAAATCTCATCGACTGCTGAGTGAAAATTAAGGAGTTCAGTGATAATTTATCTCATTCCTGGAAATAAGACGTTCGATTTTACCGAATGTTATTGTTAAGTTCTCGCACACTGATGCGTAATCAAGCCAACCAACCTTTTACAGTTCAATTACCACTACAAAGAAACACATAGGTGTTTCAAAGAGAGGAAGGATGAAAGAACTATACATTACAGAATGAAGGAAATGGGACATTTATGCACAATTAAGGTGTGTTCCCATACAGATTGGATTATAAGTTATAGTTTCAGCCTCTCTTCCCAAAAAATGTTCGAGAAAGAGAAAAGATAATGAGACCTTTTCGTATTAACTTAAAAAAACGCGGTATCAAAACCCAAGGTGCATTCCCGTGCACTCAAAAATCCCCTGCACAAGGAGACGGTGAATAGATAGGAAGGGAGATGGAACAAGACGGGAATGGAAAGACATAGTATAGGGCTGCAGAGAAGTTGGATGGTTCAAAAAAGTTGTAAAACAAAACCCTAATTAGGCTAATAGGATTATTATTAATAAGAAAGTTTTAGTCTCCCTTTACCACGACAAAGATGTTACAAGAGAGGAAGAATGAAGGTTCCATTTAGTATGAAGTTGAGGAAACACGTAATCTATGCACAATATACATAAAAACAGTATGCAAAGAAAGAAGACCATGAAACAAGAAAAAGTTGAAGAAGAAAGTAGTAGGTGCTGAAAAACATGACAGCAGTGAACCGAAAAAAGATGGTCCATAACAAAACAAAAACCTATTCATTTTGAACAAAAAGAAGGCCTACCTAAACTTTAGCTCGGGCCCTCACATAATTCCCCTCCCCTGGGAGCTCTAATTCCCATAGATACAATAGTTGTATCCCTATGAGGAGGTGGACTCGTCGAATTCACTATACACCCTGAACTAGATTGCGACTCTGTGTGAACTCCAACAAATTATGCAGTGGCTCTAAACTCTCCTAATATTTACAGGGACAGCTGGCGAAATGAAATTAATACAAATTTTACGACGGTATTTTCATGTTATTTGCTAACTAACAAACTCACGTCGGCTCACACGCTCTTCATGTGGCGCACGTGAGCGCTCCTTGCAATAATACGATGCAGCCAGGTCGGAAAATTGTCCGATATAGCGCATAAAATGTACCAAAAGCAACTGCAATTACGAAATCTGAGAAGCGGTAGAAGATGATAAGTATTGATTGAGGTATTTAAATATAAAACAAACATTAAAATAACCTCTTTAAAAACAACGAAGAAATTCTATGTAAATTACTTGGAGCATAAATGGCGAATAAAAATATCATACAATGGGAGTAAATGTTCAGCACAAAAACTGATTAATTTGATGCATTCAAAAAGCAAGTTGAAAAATGGCAAAAGGCCAGTGAGCTAGTTGAAAAAATTGAACAAATAAACAGGTACAATAAAGGTAAATTTTAAATTCTTACATAGAGCATGTAGACTTCATGGAGGACATCTGAATCAATTGATGCAAGATATTCTTGGATCTCCTTCTCCATCTCCACTATATTTTCTCGAGACTAAGCACGAAACTGACAACTATTTATTATTTCAACGAAAAGTACTGAAACGCGCGAAGTAGTATTCGAAGCACACACAAAGTATCAGTAAGAATCAGAAATAAACTTCCACGATGCGCAACACGTGCACAGCAAACCATATCACTACAGCAAATGATGAGCTGCTGGGTTGTTTTCTATTGAAAAACAACCGCATGTGGCGGGGCGCGTGTAGGTGCAGAAAATTAACCAATCAGGTGGAACGGAAAGACTCAGTCCCGACCAATGGCAAGCCAAAGCTCGCGGGCACCACCAATAGAAAGCACGCGCACGAGAGCGGCGGGTTGTTTGCTTCGGGAAAGGCGACGCAGCCACGCGCTACCTGCGCCACCGCAGCGCGACCGCAGGCCGGCAGCCGCCAGCACCTCAGGCGCTGCGGCCCAGGGCAACGTGGAAAATGTAGCTTAGAAGTGAACCAAGCAGAGCAAAACTAAAATTCTGATATAATACAGGAGAAATAAATATCCTTATTTGAAAATGTTAGATAGAATCCTTTTAAAAAAAAATCCAATGAAATTAGAAACAATTTGGAGCAGATGTTCAGACTCGAGTATAAATCAGCACAAAAAATATACAATTATCACGTATTTAACCTGATATAGCGAAGATAGCCAGAAAACTAACTTACGGTGGTCTTATCGATGCGGTTTTCGAAAACTGGCTTTTCTTGGTTAGGAGCAAAAGGATTCAGTAGAGTGAAGTTATTATGCTACACATTCATAAACAGCACACCCAGAGTCCCATATCCATCAACGGCATTCCCATACAGCCACACATTCATCAACGGGATTCCTATCCAGCCACACATCCATCAACGGCATTCCTATCCAGCCACACATCCATCAACGGCATTCCTATCCAGCCACACATCCATCAACGGCATTCCTATCCAGCCACACATCCATCAACGGCATTCCTATCCAGCCACACATCCATCAACGGCATTCCTATCCAGCCACACATCCATCAACGGCATTCCTATCCAGCCACACATCCATCAACGGCATTCCTATACAGCCATACATCCACATCCAGAAACAGCACACCTATACAGCCACACATCCACATCCAGAAACAGCACACCTATACAGCCACACATCCACATCGAGAAACAGCACACCTATACAGCCACACATCCACATCCAGAAACGGCACACCTATACAGCCACACATACACATCCAGAAACGGCACACCTATACAGCCACACATACACATCCAGAAACGGCACACCTACAGCCACACATCCAGAAACAGCACACCCACAGCCACACATCCAGAAACAGCACACCCACAGCCACACATCCAGAAACAGCACACCCACAGCCACACATCCAGAAACAGCACACCCACAGCCACACATCCAGAAACAGCACACCCACAGCCACACATCCAGAAACAGCACACCCACAGCCACACATCCAGAAACAGCACACCCACAGCCACACATCCAGAAACAGCACACCCACAGCCACACATCCAGAAACAGCACACCCACAGCCACACATCCAGAAACAGCACACCCACAGCCACACATCCAGAAACAGCACACCCACAGCCACACATCCAGAAACAGCACACCCACAGCCACACATCCAGAAACAGCACACCCACAGCCACACATCCAGAAACAGCACACCCACAGCCACACATCCAGAAACAGCACACCCACAGCCACACATCCAGAAACAGCACACCCACAGCCACACATCCAGAAACAGCACACCGACAGCCACACATACAGAAGCAGCACACCCACAGCCACACATCCAGAAGCAGCACACCCACAGCCACACATCCAGAAGCAGCACACCCACAGCCACACATCCAGAAGCAGCACACCCACAGTTACACATACAGAAGCAGCACACCCACAGCCACACATCCAGAAGCAGCACACCCACAGCCACACATCCAGAAGCAGCACACCCACAGCCACACATCCAGAAGCAGCACACCCACAGTTACACATCCAGAAACAGCACACCCACAGCCACACATCCAGAAACAGCACACCCACAGCCACACATCCAGAAACAGCACACCCACAGCCACACATCCAGAAACAGCACACCCACAGCCACACATCCAGAAACAGCACACCCACAGCCACACATCCAGAAACAGCACACCCACAGCCACACATCCAGAAGCAGCACACCCACAGTTACACATCCAGAAGCAGCACACCCACAGCCACACATCCAGAAGTAGCACACCCACAGTCACACATCCAGAAGTAGCACACCCAAAGCCACACATCCAGAAGCAGCACACCCACAGCCACACATCCAGAAGCAGCACACCTACAGCCACACATCCAGAAGCAGCACACCTACAGCCACACATCCAGAAGCAGCACACCTACAGCCACACATCCAGAAGCAGCACACCTACAGCCACACATCCAGAAGCAGCACACCCTCAGCCACACATCCAGAAGCAGCACACCCACAGCCACACCTCCAGACGCAGCACACCTACAACCACACATCCAGAAGCAGCACACTACATTACGTTTCTATACACCGCAAACGCAGCAGGACGCGCTCTGCAGCGCTGTTGATCACGCAAACAGCCCAGGAAATATTTAGCAGCTATTAGATTTGATATTAGTTTAAGCATCCCTAACCGCTAAAAGAAGCGTTCCGTGGAGAAGAAGGATGAAGGCACCATTTAGTATGGAGAAAAGGGAACGAGAAATCTATGCACAAGGGGCAAAGAAACACAAAGTTAAGAAAGAAGCTTGCGAAACAAAATTAAAGTTGAAGAAAGTAGTAGGTGCTGAAAGCAGGACAACAGTGATCCTAAAAAAGGTGGTTCTTATCATAAGAAAAATATATTTTGTTTTAACAAAAAGACATACCTAACACTCAGCTCGGACCCTCACACATTTTCCTCCTTAATTGGAGTGCTAATTCCCATAAATACACTAGTTGTACCCCCTGCGGGAGTTCAACAGTTTTCACCATAATAATGACACTCTGCTGTTGCCGCATTGCCTTTCATTGATGCAACAAAAGCATTGATGGCATTTAAATTAAAATAAAATGAAGTTCAATCCACCACCACCACAACTAAGGTGTTCAAAAGACGGGAAGGCACCATTCAATATGGAGTAAAGGGAACGGGGAATCGATGCACAAGGTGTGTACCGAGAGAAGATTCCCTACGCTCAGAAATAGCACGTTAGGAAGAAAGTTTATGAAACAATATTAACGGTGAAAGTAACAAAATTAGTGAGTGCTGAAAAGCAGGACAGGAGTGAACCGAAAAAAGTGATCTGTAACAAAACTAGTCACTACTATTTTAAACTTACAACCTCTAGCTCCGGACCTAACATTTTCTCACTGCAGGAGCGATAATTCCCGTAGATACAATAGCCGTCTTCCCTTGAAGGGATATTGAACGTTCTTCGTAATTTCTTCGTACTTTTGAGAGAATGAAAACTTGAATCAAGGGTTTGTAAATTTATTTCATCCTGTACATGACATCAGTTGAGCGACGCCAAATTTTACTACCATGCATGGCCGTGTCACTTGTTACATGCATCGTTGATGGGATGATGCAAAAAAGCGAAGGTCTGCAATGTAACAGGAATGATGCTGCGCGTGGTGATACAATCGTTTCGAAACAATTTTAACTGAGATATGAATTTCGAAGCTGAGAAAATAATTTAAAGCCTCATTCATATAGTTCGTACCAAGTCTCCTGGTCGATGTTTTATGATTTAATGTTGCTAGAGATGGACTAGATAGACTAAACTAGAGATGGACTTAGCAAAAGAATCTACCATCTCAAGTAGATGATTTGATGGAAATTTGACTTCACCATTTAATCGCGCCTATTTCCTTAAACATTTTCTATTAATAAACTAAGGACATGAGATTGCAGCGGGTAATAAGTAGTTCGATCTAGGCACCAGCATGGGCGCTGGAGCGAGGCTAGGTGCGCATATGAAGCGAGGCTATAGGTGAACTAGTCCGAGGCTAACTGAAATAAAACCAGCAAAGCTATGGTGTGCTTACTCTGTAGCGCACATGATTTCACGCCAGTATCCTATTAAAGCATCAGTGCGGCAATAAAACTTGAAAAAAATTAATGCATCTTTCGACTATACAGGAAGCTAACCAAAGCCACTTTACGATCATGGTCGTTGATTGGGCAGGTCCGAAAGCTAATAACAGAAAACTAATTGCTACATAAATCCTCGCCAGCAGTATTCAGAGTAACGGATGTCAACTTGGAGCTTTAATTTTAGTGGGAGAGTAGGATATTAACGTAGATTGCAGCTCATATGCTATACAACAAATTGTTTGCTTCATGCTGGAGTGGCGGCCACCGACGCTCGAGTGCGAGCCGCGCACTTACATAAATTAGCGAGTCATCGCATCTGTGATGGTGATGCTTTGTGCAACTCTGCTGAACATAGATGTTCTCAACGCTTAAATTGATTGCAGGGCTTATGGTGCATTTGCTTTCTGTTCACTGTAATATCCTGCGGCCGCCTCCAACAGACAGGGAGCCATTTTACGAATAAAATAAGAAATTGAGTGTGCTGCTCAGCTTCTCTGCTTGTGGATATCTAACCTGCGACACTCGCACCGAAGCGTTAACAGCAACGTTGAGCTCTAACGACGCTAGCCTGTCTTAAGGAGAGGATAAAAACGAGGAATTGCAACGTGGAACACAAATTATGATCGTACAAAAAAGTAAATATAAGGGATCATCTGAGCGATAACCCCTTGCATTTTCAGGCCTCAATTTTTACCTTGCACAAACAACGTACGTATTAAAGATAAAGAATTAATCGTTAAATTTTTCCGCTGTTGTGTTGAAGGCTTAGAAGACGCACTGGTATAGCAACTGTCCATTTTCTGATGAGAGTAATTTCACACTCGTTTCTGCGACCTCCTCATTCTGGGCCTATTTAAATGCTGTGTTATGTAACTTCACGGCGAGATAACTATATATATATATATATATAGTGATGGATTTTTGTGAATTTTAATTAACGTAAGTTAGTCTTAAGCGACAGCGCCAAGCCTTCGCGAGCGACACGGTCGCTAACAGTTGACTTTTAATAAAATCAGGATGTTTTCCAAACAATAACTACCCTATTAAAAATTAAGGGAGTAGCATGGTTGATTAAGGGAGACAGCGGTGAATTAAAGGAGTATTAAGCGAACCGAGGCCTCTTCCCTTCTGACACTTCCAGGGCGCGACTCATAAGCGCGATGCGAGCAAGTTCTCCCATGGTTCTACCACAGGCCACCTGTTCAGGTGGCCTCTAGGCGAAACGTCTGCCACCTTTCTCGAGAGAAATGACGGTTACCGTCTTTCGCGTCAGTTTTGAAGTTGGTGTTGTGCGTGACACATGTCTGGATCGTGTCTCTATTGTTTAAAACGTTTCAAGTAGTGTTAGAGTGTATATCAGTGCGAGTGTGTATTACGTGAGGGTGTATAGTACGTGAGGGTGTCAGAAGAAACAAGAGATGGAAGAGACGTAGAATGTGGTCTGGAGAGGCATTATTTCAAGAGCATGAACGGAGCAAGGACTGCCAGTTTCACCACTTCGGTCAATTGATATTTGTGACGATTCATCGTTGTGGTGGGGCTGGTAGCGAAAGCAAAACCTCAATGTGAGCAACGTAAAAACAAAAAAATGTGGCAACCAAACCTGAATTTTCCCTCGTCAGTCTTCAGCAACCTTTGAATTGAAGGACGTTCTTGAAGGTGATCGACGATGTGTTCAGATACATATTTGTGCGTGTGTAGGGGGGGGGGGGGGCGGGGTTGTGTGTGGGTGTGGGAGTAGGTGTGTGGGAGGGGGGTGTGGGGAGGGTTTGTGTGTGGGGATAGGTGGGGGAGTGTGTGTATATGAATAGCCGGTGTAATTAAGCTCGGGCAAGGTAAAAATATTTTATTTTCCTTTCTAATTTTTTTGGTTATGTATATAGCTACGAGTATATTCTTTCAACGACCCTAGGGTATTGTTGCTATATTCTTTTCAAGGTACATTTATATTGTTCCCTGCAGGCTTTCGCCTCCAAGGCTGCGTACAGCTGATTTCCCATTATTGCACGTTCAACCGTTGACGCTTCTCAACCAAATATAGCCAGTTGCCCATTAATTACCTTAGTTATTGCGTTGCGAAAACTTCAAGCATAAGTTATACATCACAAACATGTCCCATTAATGTCAGCTTAATAATGAACACGCACCTTTGAAATTTTCTGCACATTAGTAGGAATGTATTTAATTTACATACTCTGGTACATTTTTATTGTACTATCAACCGTGTTTGCTTATGATGAATTGATTAATCGCGCAAGAACTAAGGTAATTCAAGGGCAAACCGGTTATAATCGGTTTGAGCAGTGTGACGGTTTGAAAGTGTGACTAATGGGAAATCAGCTGTGCGCAGCCGTTTTTTTTAAATTAAATTAAGAGGTGGCCATCCTGGGCCTCTCATGATTCTCCGATGGTGAATAGGAGAAACTGGTCGCGCCTTGGGAGCGCGACGGTAGTGCTCCATGCTGAGCCATGCGTGGCCACCGGTTGGGACAGAGGTGCAGGCGCGCCTATAAAGTGGACACTTCGAAGTTGCCTCATAGGAGACGCATGGATGAAACAACCATGCATATTTGGGAGCGCTCCCAAGAATCACCGATGCCACTCCTATAATTTTTAATAGGGTAGTAAAAAATGCTCTTTAACACGTTAGTTGCGATGGGTTAAACCGAAGTTCAATATTCAACTTGAATTTAAAGTCAAAAGTGATAAGCAAATTTGTAAATATCAAACATTAACTGGGCCTGTTAAATACCATTAATTTAGAAAGGTTGTTAGAATTTTTCAAAACGACCCATCGATGGGTCGTTTCGCAGCAGGAAAAACCTAAGCACGACCCACCGGTGGGTCGTGTCGCAGTCAACGTGTTAAAATTGTATTGCGGGTGAAAATTTCGTTTCTTGAGTCAACACGCAAACATCTACAGCCACGGCCTAAATACTTGAAGGAGACATAAAAAGGGAGATTCTGATTTATACTAGTTTAAGTCTCCCTATCCGCAACAAAGGCGTTCTTAAGAGAGGATGGCACATTCATTTAAGTATGGAGTTGAGAGAAAGCAGAATCTATGCACAAGGTGCATCTAAACGTAAGTTGAGAAAGAAGTTTATGAAACAAGATAATAAGGAAGTAATAACTGCTGAGAAACAGGACGGCAGAGAACCGAAAAATAGATTGTCCGTAACAGAACAAAAAAACTATTATACTTCAACAAATGTAAGGCCAATCTAATTTTTAGCTCGGGCCTCACATATTCCCCCTGGGAGATCCAAAAAGGACAACTGACAGTAGATGCCCGTCGGATTTCGAGATGAGTACAAAAATTCTACGTGAATTAATTGATTGAAGATGGTCGTTAATGGCCGTTGGTTAAAAAGTGTTTGTCCATGGGTCGCAGTAGACCGCAGGCAGCAGTCGGTTCGTGGTCGACCGCAGCAGATGCGCACATGACAGTTGCGCAGCGCATCAGAGCTGCACTGCGCAGTGCGTTCGGTCTCAGGAGACTTGGGATGGCGGCAGCGCCATGGCGACTTGAGAGTAAAAAACGGTATTTAACCCTCTAATGACCCAATTGTTTGGCTCTTGGACAAAACTTTTCGGTAATTTCTCTAAAACTTTAAAACATGAAGCCCAGTAAATGTGAACTTTCTATCGAAACTTCGAATCTTTGGCTTGAATTATATTGGCGCATTTAACGAATGTCTTCATTTGTTTTTTTTTTAATATCTTGAGCATTAATTCAATCGTTAAGTGGCATGAACTGAACAGCTAATATAATAAGTGAAAATGACCAATTCTTAAAATACGCGGAATTGAGAGTGCACCGAGCAGCTTCTCGTTCTATTAATATTTTGGTTAAAATCAGAGCTTAAGAAATTTCGAGTGAGGCCATATACGTTCATCTACAGTAGCTTAATTGGGTCGCCATGCCGCTGAGCGCAAGGGACTGGCTTCGCTCTGGCCGTTCTCTATAGCATCCCAATCTCCGCGACCATGCCACAAGTACAACTCTCTCGTCTCAAAGTCACGTTGTGAAATTCTCACAAATACTACCTCCAATGATCCCAGAACTTCAGGAAGCATTTTAACTCGAAAGCGTAAGCCAATTCTGAAAGATGCTGCTCATGTTCCACCTCTTCGGACACGTTAGGTTAGCTGATCCCTACTTCGTCGACAGGTTTACTATTTATAACATTTTTAGAATGTTGGACACGGTGCGATCAAAACTTAGATTATTTTTTAAGCTACTGAAAATAGGTGAAACTTCACTCAAAACGACTTAATTTAAAATACATATATAACTAAAATTTTCACCTACGTTTTTATTTTTATTTATTTTAGAACGTGTCTTTCCTATAAATCAATTTGACAAATATTATGTTCACTCTTAATGCAAGTGCTAAACAAGTCCTGACATGCGCTTGTTCTTCGACGTAAAAAATCATCTAGGACAGCAGTTACCCTTAATTTTTTATCAGAATGATGCCTTTTGTAAAAAAACCTGTCTCAAAGAAGTCAACTATGTTGACAAAAATAGAATAGTAAGTTGTTTTGGGCTCAGTATCCACTGCAAAATTGTTATCGGATGAAAAAGAAGGGAGTATTTGAAATAGATTAAGAAAACCGTGGAACTCATGCACGAGATGTGTTCCACACAGGATACTCTGCAAATATAAACAACTCAGACAAGAGGGAAAAAATAAAAACAGCAAAGTAGGCATGAAATCAGGAAAGGCAATGCAGGAATGAGAGAAGTCACAAAACTGTAGCTGACGTAACCGAACACAATCCCCTCTGGAGCGCAAGTCCCCATAGCACGGGTTGGACAAACCTTCCGAACCTAAGCCTATTGCCTATCCTACGCTCTCTGAAGGGAACATTTAAAACATTACTGAAGTTTTAAGCGCACTAGAAATAAAATTATATACTCGTGTGACCCTTGCATCCGACCCAGAGCAGTTCTTATGTTACTCGGAGACGATTCCAAAATTACAGAACGTGTGTACCTGACCTTGCAGTAGCAAAGTTTGATAAATGCTACACTCAGCCATGGCGCACCATGCAAACGTGCTACGAGTATTTGTGCGAGTAAACTAGAGCTGTGGAGTGATGTTTTCTTGAAAAATTTGAGTGCTAATTTGAAATGCGTTTAGCAGCGGAACCTTGAAGTTTTAGTCAGACGGCGAGAAGTGAAACTCTGAACATTTTAAGAGCCTTCCATGTAGACTGCATAGGATTTTTTTTAATCATTGACTTTAATGTGCAAGCAATATTCAGTTCAGTAAATGGTAACAGAAGTGAGCTGAAAAAAGATTTAACTTCGACTGAATCGATTGCGTTGCCAACGGAGTTGGTACACTATGACACCTTTACCAATGCAAATGATGTAAAAAAAATACTGCAGAATCTTGTCTCGCAAATGGCACCCGCTCGAAAGACACTTGCTTCTGCGAGCCACAGGAACGGCTCGTGACAACTGGTGGCCTGGCCCAGCAACCCCCACACAAATAATTCAAACAAACCTCGCCTGGTTCTCGGCTGCACGAAGATGGCAAGGAAAATTCCTATCAAAACCATGACTTGAGGATGACATCAAAATTAATTCAGTATGTGCGTACAAGCACTCAACGTGTGTACAAAATGGCAATCCCATCCTCACCCCGCACACAAAACTCCCTCTCAACCTAGCCCTAACGTCTCTCCTCCTGGACGTTAGGGCAAGGTTTAGATCCCCTCACCCCTTCCCTCCCCCCCTCCCCACGCACTCACCCGAGCAAAGAAGTCGTCGGCAGAGAGGATGCGCCCGTCCGACCCGATGGGGAGGCGCATGATCTCGAAGTCGCAGGGGTCTGGGGGGCAGCCTGGGGGAAGGGGGAGTTGGTCAGGTGAGAGGATAGAGGGCCTGGTGGTGGGAGCAAATGTGACGGCGGTTTAGTTTCTCCTCTTAAATGACGCGCGTCGAAAGTCTAATGAGAGTGAGGTGGTAACGGGTAGGGAGGAAGGGGGGTGAGGTGGTGGGTGGCTGGGGAGAAATGGGGGTAGGCGGGTAGGGAGAAACAAAGAGGAGGAGGTGGAGATGTCGTTAGGCCTACAAGATGGCGGGAGTGTCCGTTACAGTCTTGACAGGTAAAAAAGTGAGCTCTAACGTCTGTTTTTGTACGTTATGCATCTCAGGCAGCCGTTAAGTCCCGCGCCAAAAGGTGTGGCGCGCCAAAAGGTGTGATCAGGCGTTAAAAGGGAGCAAAACTGTCGCTGGCGTAGCGTCTGGAGCAGTGGTTCTTAACATTCTTTCCAATTCCTCACTTTTTAGTGAGCCAACTCTCCATTCCCCCCCCGCAACATCGGTGGGGAACGGAGCATTCCCCACTACCTTTTACTAATCTAACATCCCTAATCCAGCAGTTTTGTCACTTTTACCCAAAGAGGACATATAATACCTCATTAAGGTTGTTTTTGATATTCAAACAGCCTGTGAATGGTTGGGATTTGCAAAGAAAGTCAACACTTGAATGTTATGTCTTAGATTTTTAAATACCATCGATTTTTTGTGGGTGGAAACAAATGCACGAGATTCCCAACCCGGCAACTCCGCCATTTCCCCCAGTGTGGAATTCCCCATAGGTTAAAAATATATATATATATATATATATATATATATATATATATATATATATATATAGACAACCGCACGTGTGAGCAGAGCGCATTTGATGATCTCATGGGGACGAATTACTTCACATGAAGTACAGTGCGACTTGGTCCACACGAGGTACATAGTAATTTACTTCCATCAATGTCACACGACCAAACTACGCAGCGCAGGACTGTGGGGTACAGTGCGCTCTGTACCGATGACACAGCAAAAATAACCAAAACCAAACGAAGGCACAAATTTAGTTATAACTTAGTCCCCTATCTACAACAAAGGTGTCCACAGAGGAAGGATGAGTTAAGCGTGGAATAGTATGGAATTATAAAACGGTGAAGTATGAATAAAGTAATAGGTTCTTGAAAAATAACAGTAGTTAAAAAAGAAGGTTCGTATTGGAACCAAACTTGTTTTATTTTAACCAACGCTAGGACTGTTTACCCTTCGGCTCAGGATTCCAAATCTTCCTCTTTGGAGCTTTAATTCCCGAAGACAATTTTATCACAATGAGGGAGAATAAGGGCGCTGACATACCCATTACGTTTATGTATGGCTCGGTAAAATCATACGCGACAACGATAATGCAATGTTAGTTACTTTAAATCAATTAATTCAAGCCTCTCTAACCAAAACAAAAGTGATCCAAATTCCGAAGTGAAATAGGCAAATTTGAAGTTCAGTTACTTAGAAATTTACACACAAATCTCAGAACATGGCAAGTTACGAGGAAAATTTTCGATTTGTTCAAAGTAAAAGAAACGGTACCGATTGATTATGGATTAGTTTTAGCCTCCCTTACCAAACAAAGATGTTTTAAGAGAGGAAAGACAAAGGCATCATTTAGTATGGAGTTATGAAACGCGGAATCTATGCACAAGGTGAGTTTTCACTAGGGTTTCCATCCCGGGATCCAGGTGATTTGGGGCTGAAATTCTTCTGTACGGGAATTCATTTTTCCCGGGAATTCCCGAAATTCTAAAAAGTATATTTATTTTAAGACATGAGTGAGAAAACAACTTAAAATCATTCTGTTTAATATGAATGATCAATTAGAGAGCTCAAGATAGGAATTTAGTGTTTTAATATTATTGCAATTGACATCACTACACAGTGTAGTTTACTCTATCTCATAATATAGTTCAACTATTGCACCAGAATATATTTTGTGGCTTGGTTCTGCAGGTAATAAAGCATAGACTGTAATAGATGCGATGGCAACGGCCGATGTTGTAGAAACTAAAGCCTATGTGGGGCGATACTATGTTAAAGATGCACCTGGAGAATGTGCGAAGTATATAAAGTGTGGCAAGAGTTTACTTAACAAAGGCTGGGCTACCAGTGGTTCGTTCCGTCACCTACAGAGTAAACAACATATAGTGAGGCCTGAAACTGTAGACCCAATTGCGTCAACTAGCAGCTGAAGAAAAAAAGAATTCGTATAGGAACAAAGCGCCCATCATGCAAGCGAGATTAGATTAGTCGTTTAAGCCTCCCTACCCGCAGCGACAAATGCGATCCATAGAGAGGAAGGAGGAAGGCACCATTAAGTTCGGAGTTAAGGAAACTCGGATTCTACGCAGAAAGGGCATAGAAACGGTGAGTTGTGAAAGAATATTATGAAACTAGATCAAAGTTGAAGAAGACAGTAGTAGGTGCTGAAAAACAGGGCAGCAGTGAACCGAAAAAAGGTTGTCCTTAACATAACAAAAACATTTTATTTCAACAAAAAAGAGGTCTACCTAACTCTCAGCTCGGGCCCTCACATTGCATGCAAGGGAGAACAGTTGTGAAAGCACTAAACTTAAACGAACAAAATGACTAGTTTCGAAAAGGGGCCTCAAAGTATTCCGCAAGAACAAATGACCTAGCTTGTAGCAGTTGATGGCGTGTCATATACAGTTACAAAGGGTGAATTCAGAGAATTCATCCTTAATAAAGGTTTTTCGCTCCCTAAATCGCCAAATACTGTGATGAGCATAGGCAAGAAAATACAATAGCATAAACGTCAAAAAATATGAAAAAACACCGGGATTGTCTTCCTGAAATCCCGAGATTCCGCGATTTTCATTTTGCCCCGGGGCAGCAAACCCTAATTTCCACCCAGGATCTTGTGCGAATAGAAAGAGTCAATTAAGAAGGAAGGTTAAGAAACAAGATAAAAGTTGAAAACAGTCAGTAGTGCTAAAAAACAGGACAATAGTGAACCGAAAAAAATTATCGGTAACAAAAAAAACATTTTATTTCAACAAAAGACCTACCTAACTCTTAGCTCAAGATCACATATTTTCCCTTTGGAAGGGAGAAAATAGTTGCTAAAAAAATGGATAGCGGTGAACTAAAGAATGATGGTTGGTAAAAAAATCAATTCAATTTCAAAAGAAAGGCCTTAAGAGACCTTCCGCTTAGGCCTCATCTTCCTCGGGAGCACGACTCACTATATACATGCACATGCTACGGCTGTCTCCTCCTGAGCTGGGGACTGTGCGTTGCGAGGGCATTGTGGCGCAGAGCTCGCACTCGCACGACCTTAAAAATGTTGAGCAATACTTCAAAGTTGGCTCTGCAAATTCCAACGACGGATTTCCAAACCTGACTTTGCAATATTTCAATGCTCGGTATAAATTCGAAGAGAAACTTTGTTCAGTAATACCTAATGATATAATTGAAGTAGGTGATCATCGCCTTTCCTGCATTAATGACGAGGGCAAAGACTAAGCAGCAGACCAAAATAAGTGATTTAGAACATTGTACGAAGGACACCGAGACATCAGGGCGTGCTAATTGAAAACCGTAAAATCTCTTGGAAGTGATAGTGTGAAATTAATGGGTTAGTTTTACGCGAATGCGCAGACATATCTGAAGCGTAGAATATCAAGTCACCCATGCAAATCGTGCCATTCACGAAGTTATGCAATTAAAATGCGGCAGTTAGGCTTAATTGTTTGTGGAAAATTCAGAATTAAACGTATATATTTTTGCGGATGGCGGCTCATTGAATGTGCCTGGTGCTAAAATGATAATGTGGGTAATATATTTCTGATTTTCATAACACGCTGTACCTATGTTTGTGTTGATAAGATATTTCTGGGGTCTCATATTGATTACTTAGTTATACTATGTAGTGCACTCATTCATTGAAATGCCCTTATTAAGTCACATGTTGACTTGAAATATAATCGAATTTTTCAGTTGGTATCTCCATGCTGATCGAGCAAGCGAATAGAAGTTCATTCAGTCTTTTGTTACTCTCTTTATGCGGATCCTTTCTCTCCAATTTTTCTATTTCCTCTTTCCCCATCGCGGGTTTAAATCTCATTGACAGCAGACTCCTTACACTATAGTACAAAGGGTCCCAGGAACCATGACAGTTGTTGTGCAATAATACTTTAAACGTTTCTATGCAATATTTTAAAAGCTGTTAAGCAATATTTCAAAACTTGCTATACAAGCTGGAATGGATATTAGTTGAAGCCTGCGTAACCACGACATAAATGTACCTAACAGAAGAAGGAGGAAGGCACCATCTATTGTGTGGAGTTTGAGGAACGGAGAACCTATACGCAAGGTATATTTCCACACGAGACCCCATGCAAAAGAGTTCGAAGATTAAGATTTTAAGTTAGTTCAAGCCTCCCTAACCGCTACAAAAAAAGAGCGTATCGAAGGGAGGAAGGAGGAAGGCACCATTTAGTATGGAGAAAAGAGAATGAGGAATTTATGCAGAAGGGGCATAGAAACAGTAAGTTGAGAAAGTTGATGAAATAAGATAAAAGTTGAAGAAGAAAGTCAGAGGTGCTGAAAAACAGGACAGCAGTGAACCGAAAAAGGTGGTCCTTAACATTACAAAAAAAAAACATTTTATTACAACAAAAAGAAGTCCTACCTAGCCCTCAGCCCGGGCCCTCACATAATTCAACTGGGAGAGCTAATTCCCATAGATACAACATGCATGCAGTTGTATTCTCCTGAGGGGCAAAAGAGTTCGAAATATTTTTTTTATATAGCACATTATATTGGACTAATAGTTAAGTTTAAGCCTCCCTATCCGCCCCAAAAGCGATCCAAAGAAAAGAAGGAGGAAGACACTTATTTAGTATGGAGTTAAAGGAACGCGGAATCTATCCAGAAAAGGCATAGAAACAGTAAGTTGGGAGAGAAGGTTATGTAAAGGTCAAAGTCGAAGGAAAAAGTAGTAGGTGCTGAAAACAGGACAGCAGTGAACCGAGAAAAAGATGGTCCTTAACGCAACAAAAACATTTTATTTCCCTAAAAGTAATGCCTAATTGACTCTCAGCTAGAGCCCTCATTTTATCTTTCAGGTTCCTATAATACCCATAGATACAATAGTTATAATCCCCCTGAGAGGTTATTAAGCTGCAAAATAATAATTAATTTAGGAGTGAATCAGAGAAGCCAATTAAAAAGACAGAATTGAACTGATAAAAAATGGTGTTGCAGAACATGAAACCTATTTCAACAGAAGGAAAGCTCGCTGGACCGTTAGCTCGGAATCTTATTTTGGTCGATCAATATTGATTTTACTGTCGTCAACGATCTTTAAAATTTCGTTGCCTCGTTTGGTTATAGGGTACATTTTAAGACGTTTTACACGAATTAAATTTTGCTCGTAAATGCTTCCTTTTCGAGACATTTAACTTGGAAGTTATAGGAACGTCGTGTACAAAATTGGGTCAATGTGAAGTTTAATGCAATCACAGAAAATAATAATTGCGATCCCAGGAATCACTAAAGGAACCCATTTAAGAACGTTTTACATGAATGACATTCTGCTCGCTGATGCGTTGTTTTCGAATAATTGAACTTTGAAGTTGGCCTTTGCGTCAAAGGAAGCGAGCGCGTGAAACGGAATTTAATTAATAACGGAAGCTATTACAAACGTAAAGAGGTTGGGTCGTGAGGGGGAGGCACAGTTCTTCTAGTGAAAATTATAAATAAAGCTTCTAACCCACCCATTAGGGTGACGACTGCAATCTTGTTGACATCGGCTCCAAGATGGCGGCGCCCATTGGTCGCTATCTTGGTGACCTTGGTGGTCGCCGATGTAAACAAGATTGCTGTCGTCACCCTAATGGGTGGGTTAGAAGCTTTATTTATAATTTTCGCTAGAAGAACGGTGCCTCCCCCTCACGACTCAACCTCTATACGTTTGTAATAGGTGGTTAGCTTCCGTTTTTAATTAAATTACGCTCGCTTCCTTTGGCGCGGGAAGGCCAACTTCAAAGTTCAATAATTCGAAAATAAAGCATCAGCGAGCAGAATGTCGTTCGTGTAAAACGTTCTTAAATGGGTTCCTTTAGTGATTGTTTGAAATATAATTATTAATTTCCGTGATTGCATTAAACTTCACATTGACCCAAAATTGAGCAAACGGACGCATAAATAAGCTGAAATACGGTATTTTGACGTAACTATAGGTGAGGTTAGGTTAGGTAAAGTTAGATTAGTTGAATAAACTAACCTACATAAACATAAAATCCGCAACTCCAGTGTTTGAAGCGGCAAGTAATTCAAGGAGCGCGTTCGACAGCAACACTGCAATGCACTTACGGTTTCAGCTCGATCGTCATCAAAGACGAAACCAAACCTACCGCTATACCTCGTTAAATACTTATTTGACCAAAAAGAGTATAGATGAAAAGTTGTTTATTTCGATGTTATTACCATGATTCAAGCAACAAAATTCGAAAATCGATGGGTAGTTGTATATTAGATCGCATTTGTCATCATAGACGAAACTAAACCTACTGCTATAACTCGTAATATAATCATTTCAGACGGAAAGTGCATAGAAGAAAACTTGGTAAATCTGAAGGACATGTCAGTTATCGATTTTCCACTTTTTGGTGCCTGAACCTAATTAAATGAATCAAAATAAACAAGTTTTCTTCTATGCACTTTCCGTCTCAAATGAGTATTGTACGATTTATAGCGGTAAGTTTAGTTTCGTCTTTGATGATGAATGCGCTCGAATAAATAACTACTCATCGATTTTCGAATTTTTGTTGCTTGAATCGTGATAATAACATCGAAATAAACAACTTTTCTTCTATACACTTTTTTCGTCAAATGAGTATTTAATGAGGTATAGCGGTAGGTTTGGTTTCGTCTTTGAAGACGATCGCGCTGGAAACGAGTGCGCATTGCAGTGTTGCTGTCCGACGTGCTCCTTGAATTACTTGCCGCTTCAAACACTGGAGTTGCGGTAAGTCTTTTACCGCTATAACTAATAAAATACTCATTTGAGATGGAAAGTGCATAGAAGAAAACTTCTTTATTTCGATCTAATTAACTATGCTAAGGCATCGAAATTTACAAAATTGATAACTGACATATCCTTCAGATTTACCGAAAACTTGTTTATTTTGATTCAATTCATTAGGTTTAGGCACCGAAAAGTGGAAAATCGATAACTGTCATATCCTTCAGATTTACCCATCTTGAAATGTCTTTCATTACCTAAATTTAGACACGAAATTTTGAAAACCGTTGACAATAAAATCGCTATTGACCCAACATTTTTTTCTAGGAGCGCTAATTCCCATGTGTACAATAGTTGCATACTGCTAATGGATGTAATGCCTACCTAAATGTGGTAATGTCGCTCTCACGCAGATATAATTACGTATCATCAAGCAAACTTTGATACATTTCACCAAACAATTAAGGTGTGGCTCCACTCCCCACACAAAATCGATAAGCTCCCTATACTGCTCCCTATACAAGATAATTGAACCTCCCTTCACTTCTTCCTAAACAAGATCGATGAAACTCCCTTTACCTCAGAGTCGACACCGAAGAATCCAGATATTTACAGGGAAAGGACCCGATTCTTGACCTATTAGTCTGAAAATATTCGAAAAATGACGCTTGAAAGACTAGATAGACGCATAATAATTCCCTTGCGTGTGGAAAACCTCAGTAATACCGATTTCACACGAACACTTGAAAAAAACTGTGTCTCTTCATGTCCCGTGTGACAAAAATCCCGAGATACATACGATTGCATCCTGCTTACAGTTGCCGTAGCTCCAGACATTTCATTAATATCTATATAATTAATTTCATTGAGGAAGTTCTGACAAGTTCTGAAAAGGCATTCCAGCGCTCACCAACAGGGCAGACGAATGAAACGACGTCATCAGCTGCCCCATAAATGGGAACACACATGGTCCCATTACCTCTCGTGTGATCATTTTTGTTGAGGCTACGAAGTCAAAGTAACCAATATTAGTGAATAACAATGAAATTCATTTAAATAATCGACTGCATCTAACATCATGGACAAACATGGATGCTTGATTAAACGAACACGGATCAATTATTATTTATAACCTTATTTCATCCATGAAAGTAAAGGACGGGGGTTGAAATAATAACCTAATGAAGCTTAGGTAAATGCAACTATGAAAGTAAAGGATGGGATTTGAAGTAGTAACCCTAATCAAGCATTGCTACCTCCATAAATTCACTCCCTGCAATACCTAACTAGGTTACGTCTCCCCGCTCCCGCAGTTGATTACCACATCAAAACTCATGTCATGAGTTCCAACCCAACTCACCGAGGATCATGGCTTCCAGCTTGCGCCTGTCGACGCGGAAGCGCTCCTCGACCTGCCCGTCAGCGAGGGAGATCCTGTCGGTGCTGGTGCAGCGGGACAGGGTGCCGTCCGACGTGATGTCGCTCTCCTCGTCCACAGCGACCTGAGCTATCATGTCTCCGTCAGCAGAGGCTATCCGGTGCTGCCTGATGTTCGTGCCGTAAGGCCCAGGTCGCAGAGTCTGCTTCTCAGCATTCGACATGAGCGACATGACTTCGTCAACGGACAAAAGGCGTGTGGAGTGAGGCAAGCGCGACAGCGCATTGTCCCCGCCCGGAAAGCGTGAGCCGAACGCGTGGTCCCTGAAGGGCAGCTTGTCTTCATTGGTCACCATGATCCTCGGGGCGTTCTTCTCCATTGCTCGACACACTTCACGCATGCACAACTTCACTCAAATTTTTTTAGTTCTCGCCAATTATGTTAAAAGTGAGCTCAAGCTTTTAAAATAAGAAATTTTCGGAGTCCATAGTAAACGATCTCATTCAAAGGACAATTTTCCCATTCGGAAATTTATAATTATCACCTCACACAGACTAAGTCTCGTGATCCGTAAAGGTTGCTTGCCTGCACCGCTGTCAGCCGTGCTCTTCAGTCTCGAGTCCCGAGAGCAGCCCACGATCTTTTTCTTCTTCGGTAATTTTCTTTTCTTTGAATTTATGAAACCGCAGTTTAAATTACTACGCACATTTCAAATTGCATATTCATCATTGAATATCTAACTGTGCAAGTCAGTCAAATGTTTCATACATGTTTAGATTCTTAATTCGTGTTCGCACAATTGATCTGTGATCAAATAATACTTGCACCCACCATGTTTATCAGACTTGGACAATAGCATCTTCAATTACACTTCACTGATAAATGAATTTGATTGTTGTCTCATTTAGCTTTCGAACAGGGAGAACTAGACTGATGGTAAAATTTTTTAAATGATAACTCTGATCGCAACCATTGGATTACATTAGCGAGAACCAAATCCATCTGGTTATTGCTCTAGTGTACGTCATTTATCACGTTTTTCAGCCGTAAATTGGAAAACTTCAAGTTTAATTAAATTCGAACAATAAATGTGTGAATCAATTTTGCAGGGGCAGACCACAAAAGACTCGAAGACTCCCATAAGTTCATTAGTTCACCTCAATGAGAGTCAGTTTGTTCGAACAATAAATGTGTGAATCAATTTTGCAGGGGCAGACCACAAAAGACTCGAAGACTCCCATAAGTTCATTAGTTCACCTCAATGAGAGTCAGTTTGTTCGAACAATAAATGTGTGAATCAATTTTGCAGGGGCAGACCACAAAAGACTCGAAGACTCCCATAAGTTCATTAGTTCACCTCAATGAGAGTCAGTTTGTACATCATCATCCAAACAACACACGCTGTATAGATGCTAACATTTGACAATTTTGTTAGTATTCCCTGAATTTAAATTCAAGGAAGTGAAATTATATCGTTGATTGCGTAATTTGAACAAATAGTTAGTAAATTGGTCCTGTGATAGTTATAACATTACCGGTACGTCAACCTAGCGTTGGAGGTAGACATAGGCGCGTAATCCTACGCGTAATCTATAATCCACTCAAGTCCACACAGTTCGTGCACATGCATATCACTTCATCTTAATCTTTGACTTTTCGCTACCTTAGCTACAGATAAGTCCCAAAAGCTAAACAATGCAGTTGACTCGTCAGAGAGCAACTTGATTTCCTCATGTCAAAATACACCGTGCAGTGTTTGTGAGTTAGTGGCTCATCATAAAAACCTTCTGTGAGAAGCAGTTATTAAATGATGGTTGTTCTACTAAACTGGGGATGGAGCCAGCATTCAACGTAGTGAAACACTGCCGACATAAAATTACAACCTGCCGCTGTTGTGGGTTGCCTCTTAGGAATAGTCACTCATTTAAATTTAGTCACTCATTCCACAGTCGAGCATGAAGAGGTCCTGCAGTTTTTTCATCTTATTAAATTCGATTTTGTAATCCATTAAAAAATCAGGATAAGGCCAATTCAAATACTTGTGTCACCTCGGCACCAAAGAAGAAGATCGGGTACAAAAAACACCATCCTTAGCCCCGTTCTTTTTATTTATACTTTTTCTCCGAAAGGTTTTGTTTAAACATGATTTCGTTCGTGCGTCAATGAATCACGATTTGCTAGTTTTTACGAGCTATTGGTAAGAGGGATAACTAGGATAAAATCTAAAGCACTCTTTAATCCTCTATGGTCCTTTTTTGGTTCAAATCTCACTCGTGAACGAGAAGTTTGGAATGCTTAAATGCATTTTCGATGCTTAGTTTCAGCGGCGCGATGATTCAAAAAGGTTTTTTTTATCAAAGTACAAGTTCTTACATAGTAAAATGAGAGCTAGTAATGTTTAGGACGCGTGACGCCTGAAGCAAGGATTACCTTTTAAGAAAAACCTCTCAAAAATTGCCACCCACTACTGAGCATAATTGCTCTGTCCGCTGGCCCTACGCTATCATGCACTGTGTACTGCACGCATATGCGCAAATGTGTACTGCATATGTGCTCTAGCCTACCTGTATTGGGTGTGCACAAAATTACTCAGCACACAGTCTATAGTGCATGGGGAATGGTTTGCATCACTGCTTGGGTATGCATCGTAAAGACATCAGACCCTGCATGTGGCACGGTGGAGCACAGACTTAGGTGTGTATTGTATTATTTTGAGAAGAAAGACATTCTCACACACGCATAGCAATTCATTCATGACTCATGCCACTTTCTGTCTCTACACTAACTACATAATTCAATATTAAGAATAGTTTAAGGATAACGATGATTATAAAAAGCTCAGGGAACTTTCTGTTCGTGAGATCAAGTACGTTTATGGAATAATCCGTGAGTAAATGATCTGGGAGTGTGAAAACCAGATTATGTGAGTTGTAAGTCGGACGAAACTGAATACCCAATTTTTAATTTTTCGTGTCACGAAGGAATAAAGCCCGAATAAACAAAATGGTTTCAAAATATTTTTTCCCAAGTTCGATTGATAAATTTTCTCTTGTTCGTGATCGTAAATTACAACAGATAACACAGAGAGAGATGCGAGTGAGGGATGCTTAACACTCTATTTCCGGAATTAAAAAAAAATTTGAGTAGATCGTATTATACATCTGTCTAAGCTATATCACTACGCGGTATAAAGCTTTATTTACACATCTTGCCTCTCAAACCGCAAACAGAGCGAAGGAATTGGCAATCCAATTTTTGAGGTGCACAACGACACGCATGGATTCCCTTGAGGATCTGTTCTTTGGCCTCTAATTTTTACATTAACCAATCATGTTGTGAACTGGACATCTCTCTTGAATTTATACTTTTGGTGCCTGGTAGCACATTGTGATCAATTTTCTCTGCCAAAACAATATAAACATCGCCACTCAAATCACTAAGGAATTAAGAAGTGTTTTTCTCTAGCTCGTGTTAATTAAAATCTCTACAAATGTCAAAAAGACTATAAATATACACTCTTTTTTTCTACACTTTCTAGCAATTGAATCAGTGATGAAAACGTTAAAGAGATGAAAATGTTACATTTTTCAGAACAATGCGAGGTAGAAATTTGACCTTCAAGAATTAGATCAATTATACGCGTACAATTATCCAAAATCCATTAAAATTTTGCGCCAAAACAAAAACATTTTACTGGAAGAAACTTCAAAAACCCATTTACAGCAGACATGCCCATTCGTTTGTTCCCTTGAAGCCTGGCGCGGCTCAAATGAAGTTAAACTAATGAAGGAACTTTGCTAAAAAAGTGTTTAGGTCCATCTTTAACTCAGAACACTTCATCCACGCCATAATATTTTCTTACAGAGCCTACAAATGCTGAAACTCTCTGGCTACTATTAATTTTCTTTTTGAAGTTTTGTTCTCAAAAGATTTGAAGCAATTTAAAATTTCGTCCTCTTTCATCAAATTTACTTTAAAACTCACAACCACGACGACTGGACGAGAAATAGAAATAAACTCATGGCTCGTATAACTTGAAAGTCGAATTTAAAAAGATTTTTCTCTTTGCTGTAACCACATTCTGGAATTTCATTGACATGAAGGTTTTTGAGATGCTCCACTTATTCAACTTTCACAAGCACTCGTGAAACTTATGCATGCTATAAAATAGATGGACGAATGAGAAATTAATTAAAATGAAATTAGTAGCTACTACCAATGATCAAAAACCCAACATGAAAAGATTTCTAAACTTTATTCCTCACCTCGAAAGATGGGCAAATAAACTTCTTACTATGAAGTACTGAACTCCTGAGGATGAGAAGCTATGACTAGAAAATATCGAATAAGATTTTCTCTCAACATGATACTTGTATATCTGCCTTAGCTGCTGGACTATTTCTAATTTAGAAAAATGTGAAAGCTAAATTATTCATCATGCGGTACTTCAAAATTCGTTCCTAACTATGCAGTTTTCCATTCAATTAAGTCTTACAGCCAATTTAGTCCGTCATTATAATATGGCTGGCTGTTAAATGTTGTTTATTTTTGGACTTAGCGTCAATTTACCAATGTATGTATAAGTACCTTGTGGATGATATACATCTTTCAATTCTCTCTGTACGTTAACAACCAAGGAATAAATTTCGTCTATATTTGTTACATGCCCTTATATTTTTTCGAAGTCTGGTAAAATATTCAGCCGCCTATCGTTAGATTTCACTTTCGAATCGTTCTTCATTTGAAAATGACTCGAAATGAAATTTATTTGCATCGCAGGACACGATGCCGTTTATACAATAATTCTTTTATAGTGAAATTGTTATTATCGTTAAATTAGCAGTTGAACGCATAATCATCGATCTAGCTTTTTCATAAAACGATGCAGCAATGTTTATGAATAGTTACGTTAAAATACACAGAAACTCTATTTCAGTAATGCAAGGTCTTCTGCTCACTTAGAAAAAATTTGCTCGTAACTCAGTATGCTGATAATGAACAAAAAAATATTACTGGAGCTACCGACCATCAAGTGTTTGCAGCCGCTAAACGTTTGTGACATTCTTGAGATTATGCGAGCCAAGAAATTAACTCTCATTTCTTTCTGATGACTTAAACAATTTAAAGCTCACAAATGTAATTTCTTAAAGTCTTGAAAGCGCTACAATTCTACGGAGCAAAGTTCTTACGCTAACGAGCGCACTTCATTCCTTTGCTACTCTGGTGCAACAATTGACCATCTTTCATTCTTCTCCTAAGGTAATTTTTAAATTCATTTATAATTCGGTTGATGTTACAATTTGATTGGAAGTTATAATTATTTAAATCATCTCGTTTGTTGAGCAAACCCATTCCGTTAGGCGTCTTTTGCTGCTACGGCAACCGTGCGACCGTTAGGCTGTGCGTGGTGTAGTGCGGCTCTAGTGGTACTTCTGGTGCACAGCTGGAGCTTGTGCAGCACTCTGTGGTGCTGTGCAGTAGATCAGCTGGTGCTTGTGCAGCACTCTGTGGTGCTGTGCAGTAGATCAGCTGGTGCTTGTGCAGCACTCTGTGGTGGTGTGCAGTAAATCAGCTGGTGCTTGTGCAGCAGATCAGGTGGTGCTTGTGCGGTAGCTCAGCTGGTGCTCGTATGAAACAGAAGTAGTCTGTACATGAGAACCTGCTCGGATTGTGACAAGAAAAAGAGCAGTTTTCCCTCATGACGTCAACAATCACTCAGCAGTAAAATAAGCAGCTTGTGCTCAAGTTTGCTGATATTTTGTATGGAGAACAGTCAATTCCTTTGATTGTTTGTTTGTAAATATTGCTTCAGCATTTGCATATTTTGGGATACAGAGATCATAATATTTTACTTGGGTCTGAAAAATTCATCCGTAAAGAAAGGGAATTGTTATAAAAATCTTCACAAGTAATTTTGCAAAGAAATAGGATAAGATCCGCTGAATTAGCGCGCGGAGAGGAGACAGTAAAATGTGATAAGCACACAATTGCGCGTGCTGAAGGCCATGAAGAGATGAGCCCTCAAAAGCGAAACATTTCTGATAGCTCGTGGTGTAGAAATTCTCGCATGCATGATGACATGCGTTACCGAATTGATACAGAGTACGTAGAAACAAACGATTTTTCTCGCCTCATTTTTAATTTTTCGTTACTGAAGAAAAATGCTTTTGGTAAATAAACAACACATAATTTCACCGTCATAAGTGTTTATTAATAAAACACATAAGTCACTGTCACCACTGGATTCACTGCCGTCTTAACCCGTCACTGCAGCCGCGTGTGAGACCACTGCTTGGACTCACTGCCTTCGCAGACTTCACACACAGCTGAGTCACCTGTCATTGATCGGCCTTCGTTCACTTGACAACCGCAGAGCGAGAGGCACTCGAGACACAGGCATCGTACGCTCCATACAGGAAGGGCTGCATTATGTGGACATGTGCCATACAAGTAAACTTTAATATGTCTCTAATGTCACATTTATATGTAAGTAAGGTTCAGTTTTGTACCTCAATAAATCTTTTCGACTGGGAGACATCACGGCAGGGGACCATCAATTTAGAGTGTCTCTGCGCCACGTGGCTTTTGTGTGACTGATGCTGCCCAACCACTTGAACTCATTTAAAAAAAATCTTTGTATTGCTCAACCACGCTAGTCAGCACAACACAGTTCCTGTCTGAGACTCATGATCGCCTGCAACGCTGCGGGACTCGGTGGTGGAAAACTCTGCGAGTGAAAATAGAAGGATTAATACAACTTTTAAATATTAGAAGTTCATTATCAATTTATTAGCAGGTAAGTTTATCTCTTCAAGGCCTCTATGATAAATTATCTTCACAGGTTGTCAAGCTCTGCTTAAGTTAGTTAGAAACACGATTGTAAGCCTTTGCTCAGTCTTTGTCACAAATTTCTGCGTCCAAAAGAGTTTCGTTAAGTAAAGCAAGTTAAGGGTAAAATTTTAACGAAACATTTATTCACGATGTTTAAAAGAAATGGGGGCACATTTTGAACAGGCATGAAAATTTTATTTACAGCCTTCGAGGTTAGATTCCATACAAATAAAGCTTTACGATGAATACAGGTATGTATAATGATGTATGCCGTAAAATATGATGAATATGTGTGCCGTTTGCGCAAAATTAATGTTCCAAAAGTTTGAAAAAAATTTCAAACTGTTGATCTTTAGAATCGATAGATTTTTGGGCATGCGTGACAACTGATTCCGTACTTCGCAAGGAGTCCGACGGGATTCCTGCTCACACCACTTGGGCTATACGCCTCAATTTACTATGAACCACAGCAACATTCTCGAATTTCTAGGGTCGCTTAATAACCTGCCTCCGCTGTTCAAGGCTCGAACGTACATGCGTCATCTTGTGACATTAGACCGACGACTTTGCCATCTGTTGAGGAAACATTACACACAATAAATCAGTCCAGAAATTCAACCATGCATATGAAATAGTAAATTTTCTTTGCCAGCACAAAGTTCGCACAGATTTTATTAAAGCACCCATAAATCTCATTGGACTACTTATTCAGTTGAAACTTTTACACAGAAATGTACCGATATAGGAAACTAACATATTTAAAATTCAATTTAGCCGTTGGAACATTTAATATGAGCGAACATTTAATATGAGCGGCATAATAGACTTGGACATTACTTTCCTTTAAATGCTTATCGTGTAAGCTTCTAAATATAATTTTCACATAGCTGCGAAGTGTGCAAAGGATTTTTTAAAAAACCCTGGTTACATATAAAATGATAGATTTCGTAACAGTAATAAGATTGTTTCTATAAAGAAAGTAATTTAGTACTGTAACAGGAACGTAACAAATATCATACCTTAGGATCAGTAAGCATCGAATAACCGAAAAAGTAATCAAAGTAATCACTTTTAAATTAAAATTAAGGAGAAATTAATGAAAAAATTTATAACAGCTTAGGTTCGGAGAAACTCATTCCTAGAGTTGGGACAATGAGCAAGGCTGCAATAATTCTACACGTACACTACACTTAACCTGTTTACAAAAGAGCAAAACTTCGATACCGGGGAATTAAAAGTGCGATCTCGCGTTCCCGTGCGGCGGGTGCGGCGACCACCGGCCCTTTCTACCCAGGCGCGCACAGGGTCGCAGCCGTGGCTGAGTCCGTGCTTCGGTGGCTTGGTGTGAGTGGGAGTGGCGCCGTTAATTTAGCCGTGGCTGAGTCCGTGCTTCGGTGGCGTGGTGTGAGTGGGAGTGGCGCCGTTAATTTAGCCGTGGCAGGGTTCATTTTGTAGTGGCGCGTCAATTTAGCAGTGGCAGGGTTCATTTTGTAGTGGTGCGTCAATTTAGCAGTGGCAGGGTTCATTTTGTAGTGGTGCGTCAATTTAGCAGTGGCAGGGTTCATTTTGCAGTGGCGCCGTCAATTTAGCAGTGGCAGGGTTCATTTTGTAGTGGCGCGTCAATTTAGCAGTGGCAGGGTTCATTTTGTAGTGGTGCGTCAATTTAGCAGTGGCAGGTTCATTTTGCAGTGGCGCCGTCAATTTAGCAGTGGCAGGGTTCATTTTGTTGTGGCGCGTCAATTTAGCAATGGCTGGGTTCATCTTGCAGTGGCGCTGTAATTTAGCCGTGGCAGGGTTCATTTTGCAGTGGCACCATCAATTTAGCAGTAGCAGGGTTCATTTTGCAGTGGCACCGTCAATTTAGTCGTGGCAGGGTTCATTTTGCTGTGGTGCCGTCAATTTAGCCGTGGCAGGGTTCATTTTGCAGTGGCGCAGTCAATTTAGCAGTGGCAGGGTTCATTTTGCAGTGGCGCCGTCAATTTAGCCGTGGCAGGGTTCATTTTGCAGTGGCGCCGTCAATTTAGCAGAGGCAGGGATCATTTTGTAGTGGCGCAGTCAATTTTGCAGTGGCAGGGTTCATTTTGTAGTGGCGCAGTCAATTTAGCATTGCCAGGGTTCCTTTTGCAGTGGCTCGGTCAATTCAGCAGTGCCAAGGTTTATTTTGCAGTGTCACAGTCAAATCATCAGTGGCAAAGTTCACTTTGCAGTGCCCATGGCAGGGGAGATGACGCCAGCGACACCAGCAGGCCAGCAAGTTCTGTAGTCCACGGAGCCGTCCGTCGTGCATTGATGTCTAGAAAGTGATGAGCCGACGCAGTAAGCCTGATGTGCCTGTACCCGGTTTTAAACAATTTATTTACCACAAGCGATACAGACGTAGATTGTTTTTTAAGTCTAGTGCAATTGTCAAATTTGAGTATAGTTCCCTGTGGGCCCGAATAAGTTCTGCGACTTCTAGGGCATCCTACCATCAACGTTATTCTAGGGAATACAATAATGTTTGACATAATTCACTTAACAAAGTTACGTATCAGACTGATCAATGAAATAGTTAACTCGATATTCGATGCTTCATTTTAAAAAATATTTTATATGGGCTAGATGTTAACAATATATTCTATAAGCGATTTATGTTCAAGAAAACCATTTTTCTTACTAGGGGATTCAGTATTAAGGAATCTTAAATTTTAGAAACTAGTTCGTAACATTTAAAGTTTTCTTTAGAGGACGTTCGGAACATTGTGCCCTTATTTACAAACCAATAACGACCCCTTACGCACGAACGCCTCGTAACCATTCTCAGAATGTTGTGCCTGAAAATCTCAGACACGCTCCAACATTCACCAAACTCACAGCATGCACGCGCACGTCTTCCTACGGAGCACCACCTTATTTATCTTTAATTTTGTTTATTCTTTGAAGCAGCCCTCAGGATGTGCGTTTTTAGCTAATAACGCCCGTTACCTGTACTACGATTACTTACGCTTGACGTCATGAAGAGGGAAAGTGGCTAACTTCTGATGTGCTCCGCACCCGGCTACTTCTCGTCTCCTGTACTATGGAGTCATACCTCATGGGGAGCCAGTGCCATCTACTGCAGTCCAACACTTCAGCGGCCAGGCGGCTTGTCGTCGACCTTCTCTTCTCGCCGGCGTCATGTGGACTTCGAGGGATCCTTTAGTGAGGGTAGGTTTGGAGATAAGTAGGTGCATTTGTCCCGAACTAGGCTTCTTATAGCTGTAGCTAATTTCCCGTTCTCGAGTCGTCCTCTGAAATTAAAGTCGTGGATTAAAAAACGTAAATTCACATGCCTTGAATATAATTCAGGTGTAGGGTGCATTACCTTATCTGTTAACTCAGAACCTTTAATCAATTCTCGGCAGCTCTCAATCCTATACCACCGTCCAATTAGTTACGTGCCGTCTAATTGATCTCAACACGTCACGGTTATTGTCAAAATTGATGTGGGTGGCCGTCAGGTGCACCAACTTTCGACTTCCTACTTGCCCAAGAAGTCTCTGATGTGCCTAGCCTTTATATAAAGACGTCCTTTGCTGTTTATTTATTACCATTACTATTATGCATCTGCAACACTAAAATAATAACCAAAATTGCGTCATACTTATCCCCAATCCATTTTTTCAATGATTTAAGAGCAGGCTGAAGATCAACGATATTAAACATGGCAAACTACCTTATCAGGACCAGTCATGTAGGAGAGAAGATTTCTTTTTATGAAGGCTACTCGTGCGTGCGTGCAGACGAGAGCTCGCTCATTTTGAGCACACGAAGTGGAAACATGACAGAAAGGATTTTCTGGTTGTCCCATTCTGCTAAGTTGGCTTCATATGAAAATATGGCGTTTTTATTCATTTTCACATGTGCAGTGGTTGGTACGCAGCCATGAGTGCCTGTATAAAGCGGCTAGGCTCTGTGCAGTTGATGGCAGGCAGCACTCCGAGCTCCTGCACGGCCTGTGTCTCGGCCGTCTCTACTGAGGCCTGCAGCCATAGGTGGAAATAAAATCTCTTGTCTCACCGAATGACACAACTTGCAATTTCAAATCAACCAAAATTGAAGTGCAGATTCAAGTACGATGTGCCAAATCAAGTACGAACACGATCCTCTGCGGCGACATTCAGTACGCGGCATGCCCCGGCGTAACCGTTTGCCATGTGTTATTGCTATAAAATATCTGCTATTCTTGTCGCAAGACTTGTTATACCATTTCGATATCTGCTTCTTGTCATTTCTTGTCATTTGCTGTGCCATTTCGATTCTCGAGTTTTTAATTGCCTCATCTGATCCAAGAATTGTTGCCGAACACGATCCTCTGCGGCGACATTCAGTACGCGGCATGCCCCGGCGTAACCGTTTGCCATGTGTTATTGCTATAAAATATCTGCTATCCTTGTCGCAAGACTTGTTATACCATTTCGATATCTGCTTCTTGTCATTTCTTGTCATTTGCTGTGCCATTTCGATTCTCGAGTTTTTAATTGCCTCATCTGATCCAAGAATTGTTGCCGTCGCGCGACAAAAAAATGTTCTAACGTAGCGCTGCGACGGAAATTGTTGACTGTGTTCGTCTTTCCAGATGAGTTTACGCACTTCAGCTGCCGCTGGTAGGTAATTGTATGTTCATCCCTCGAATCGAAAATTTGAGAGTTTTGGCAAAGGGAAGCTGTAACTACATCAATTTTTCATTTTTTTACTATAATTTACATTCTCACGCGGATGGTATCTCGGGAACCGTGGCTACTCTTCATAGGTCTACATATTTGTCATTTTTAGTATTGAATCTAAACTCAGCTTGCTTGAATTGAAATAGACTAGGTACGGATTACCTTTAAAACAAATTTTGAAATATTAAGCGGTCGTACATATGCACACTTTTTTCTCTTATTCCTTCTTTTCTCATTTTAAAAATCGACGTCCAACGTGAAACAGATGACATTTCAGAGCCAAAAGCCAGAAGAAAATTAGAAAATTACATTTATTTTTCGAGCCCTAAATGGGGCTACTAGGAAATTTTTTTAGTTGTGTAAAATTCTAATTACAGCAGCAAAATTTGCGAGTGGTTTCTCAGAACTCATATTCTTCAAGTTAGGAATATTTATTGACATATATTTTACACGACTCAAACTACATTGCTGCATCCTAAAACTCCTGTAATTCAGAATACTACATCTGGTATGACAGTCGGGCGAAGATTCGCACCTCGAGACAAATTTGGTGACTCACTTAGATGATACTGATCGTCTCTGAAGTATTGTAACTTGACCCACAGCGGCGGCGTGCAAACTCAACCTCCGCCTCCGACACGCTGCTGTCCTGTAGGAGGTTGCGTGAACACGCTGCTGCGTGTTCTGCCTTTTTTCATCATTACTAGTGAGTACGTCATATTGTGGTGTCGACGCTGTGTGGTGGGCACGTTGTATAGTGAGGACGTTGTGCGATGTGAACATTTAGTGAAGTGGACTTTGTGTTGTGTTGTGCGCGTTGACGACGTTGTGTCGTGTGCACATTGTGTGGTGTGAGCGTTGTGTCGTGTGAGCGTTCTGTTGTGTGGACTGAAAGACGTTCCGTTGTCACACACGGACCCAGAGCGCAAGAAGCTCAGTGAGCCTCACTATATAAAAGATGCAAATTAATGTAGGTAATCCATAAGCTGCTGGCGGAACTAATCAGTTGGTCTACGGTTCTTAGCGACGAAAACAACGCATGTGTTGTTGTTACTTGCTGTTTCAGCGATCCATTCTTCAATTTTGGCTTGGACCAGACACTTGTAACAGATGTGTTTTTAAGTTCTTCTATGCTTATACAATTGTTACGGATAAAATCTTAACCACCTGACACTGAAGCTAAGCTGACCCTGCAGGATTTAGTAGTGGGAGGATATCGATTGCATCGCTGTACGTAATGGAGGTCAAATTTACTTGAAATTTATTTCAATGGACAAGTACAAAACAATCGCACGTTTTTTACTCTAAAGAGCACACATAAACAACGTCTACACTACGTAATTTTCATACCATAAAGCGTCTACTCCACACAAAGGGCACACAACACAACGTCCACACCACACAAGGTGCACACAACACAACGTCCACACCACACAAGGTGCACACAAGACAACGTCCACACCACACAAGGTGCATACAACACAACGTCCACACCACACAAGGTGCACACACCACAACGTCCACACCACACAAGGTGCACACACCACAACGTCCACACCACACAAGGTGCACACAACACAACGTCCACACCACACAAGGTGCACACAACACAACGTCCACACCACACAAGGTGCACACAACACAACGTCCACACCACACAAGGTACACACAACACAACGTCCACACCACACAAGGTGCACACAACACAACGTTCACACCACACAAGGTGCACACAACACAACGTCCACACCACACAAGGTGCACACAAGACAACGTCCACACCACACAAGGTGCACACACCACAACGTCCACACCACACAAGGTGCACACACCACAACGTCCACACCCCACAAGGTACACACAACACAACGTCCACACCACACAGGGTGCACACAACACATCGTCCACACCACACAAGGTACAAACAACACATCGTCCACACCACACAAGGTACACACAACACATCGTCCACACCACACAAGGTGCACACAACACAACGTACACACCACCCAAGGTACACACAACACAACGTCCACACCACACAAGGTGCACACAACACAACGTCCACACCACACAAGGTACACACAACACATCGTCCACACCACACATGCACACAACACAACGTCCACACCACAAAAGGTGCACACAACACAACGTCCACACCACACAAGGTGCACAAAACACAACGTCCACACCACACAAGGTGCACACAACACAACGTCCACACCACATAAGGTGCACACAACACAACGTCCACACCACACAAGGTGCACAAACCACAACGTCCACACCACACAAGGTGCACACACCACAACGTCCACACCACACAAGGTACACACAACACAACGTCCACACCACACAGGGTGCACACAACACATCGTCCACACCACACAAGGTACACACAACACATCCTCCACACCACACAAGGTACACACAACACATCGTCCACACCACACAAGGTACACACAACACAACGTCCACACCACACAAGGTACACACAACACAACGTCCACACCACACAAGGTGCACACAACACAACGTCCACACCACACAAGGTGCACACACCACAACGTCCACACCACACAAGGTGCACACAACACAACGTCCACACCACACAAGGTGCACACAACACATCGTCCACACCACACAAGGTGCACACAACACATCGTCCACACCACATAAGGTACACACAACACAACGTCCACACCACACAAGGTGCACACAACACATCGTCCACATCACACAAGATGCACACAACACATCATCCACACCACACAAGGTGCACACAACATGCACAACGTCCACACCTCACAAGCCCGAACCGTTGCGTTGAACAAGATAAGAAGTATATCGTCTAGCCTAAAAGTCTACGCACTACGGAGTCCCTATTTCACTAACTCGTCTTGCCCATGCATCGGCACGCGTTACGCTCGGCCGTAGTTGCAGAAGTTCAAGGCATTTACAGATCATGTATCTCATGCTGTGATACCAGATCAGAAGCGAGCTCGGAAATACTAAATTAAGAGCAATAGGCTGGTATGAAATTCATGTCATGGGTATTTTAAAATATCGCGAAATGAAATTTATATATTTGCTATTTAAAATTTTAGTGAGATGCGCTGTTTTGTTTTTCCTCACGAACGAATCAGAATTTTATTTTGAACTTCTCAACTGCTCGTGACGAGTGTTCGAATAAAAACGGCAGGAGAGCAGCGGTTGGGAAGAATATAATACGGGCATCATGCATGCGGTGGTCCATGCGTGGCGCTACTTCACATAATTCACCTTTTGGCTTAACGAAAGGAACTGCTCGACGGAATTCACCTTAGATTGTGTTGTGACGTTTATTATCACAGCCACTTTGTTAAACCTTTATACTTCAAATCAATGTATTGTCAAATGTCCTGGTGGAGTGATTGTTTAATGAAGTATTTTGTGCACTGAGTTGTGCAGTGTTTGTTGTTTTCCTTCAAAGCAAAATGCCTGAACTGGTCCTTAACGATGTTTGTCTGTGCTGAATGAGTTCTCACTCAAATTATGAGCATTTAAAAAGTAAATTCACTCAATCACAATCCATAATCACCGATAAAAAGTGCGACATTTCATCAGAGAAACTAAAATTCATCACTTTTTTTACAAAAAGCAGTGTTAATTCACCCTCATTCCAAGATGGCGACCAGAGGTGCCAGAGTTGTGAGACTATGCCGAAGTTTGGCTTAAATACCCTGACGAAGAAAAATTATTAAAACAGAGTAAGCTGATGAGGTTCATTTCAATTGCTCACTTCAACTTAGTAACTATTAAATTTCAAAGAAGAGAATTGACATACCAACGCAATTGAAACACTACGAAAAAAAATGTGAGCAGAAAAAACGATCTTTGTGTACCAAATAAGGTAACTAGAGCTTAATTTTCCTTCTGGACCTGCTGAAAACAAGGGAAAAATGGTGAAGAGTTAAAAAATAAGAAAGAGACTCTAGTTATTTCAGGGTAACCGCCATCATCACATCGAAATAAAGAGGGTATAATAAGGTACCAGTGCCGGGCGAAATCATCACCAACCTAATTAACTCCGACATCATTACGGCTAACAGATTGTAAACTACTAGTGCCAGCGAGGAGAAAGTAAACATGACTTTTGAACTAAGGCACAATAAAGATATGTAATAAATTATTTATTTTTGTCGTATACAAAAACGAAATTTTATGTCAGCAAATATTATATCCCCTCGCGATCAAACGTAACGTGCATTTCAGAAAAGAAAATATTCTCGGAGAAAATTGGCAACGTTAGAACTCTCGACGGCAAGATCGGCGCTTTCTCTTCGTATATTCCCAAACCAACTACTCCAAGTACCTAACAACTAACTGAATTCATCAATATATGATGCAGTGAGTGAACAATGCATCGAAAGGAGTGACTGAAAATTAGCATATCAACATTTATAATAAAAAATATCGGGTCACTTCGATTTCAATCTACTCAAATGTTTGTACCGCTTTCTTGTGTTCTTTAGGTAGATCACGGATGGGATAGGCATTCAGGGCTTTCATTTCAGATATCACGTCCCTTTCTTTCTAATCATTTGAATTTTTGAAGCATCATCTTGTGTCGATTGCGTTGATTCTTATTTATGTGTCAGCTGTATTGCTGAATCAAAAAAATAAGGGAGATATTCAAGGTATTTACGTCACATATCATGTCACTGTCACTTAGATTTTAATTCATTTAATCTTTTTCGAGATCCTTTTGTGTTATACGCTTGCGTCACTCGATCTAAGATGCACGTCAACTCATGTGACCACACTTATGGATAATTTATGCTGTCCAATGCTTTGACTCGGGCTGAGCGTGTGCGCTGTTATTGAATTATGTCACGCGTTGAAGGCTGAACATCATTGTCAGAGTTTCTTCAATTTATTCCACTTATTATTACGACTTCTATTTCTTCTTTTTATATATTTTTTATTAGTTTAGTGTCATGACTGTAAATATGAATATACTTCATATCATATTGCCCACGATCTTACACATTTGAATGACTTTTTTCCTAATATAAAGGAATCAAGAAACTGTAAATTCGCCAGCGTTCCCAAATTTGAGAATTGGATAAACAAAAAGCAACTTTTTGCTTTTGTGTCAAAACTCTGGATAGCTCTGTGCAAAAAGGGATGAAATAAGTTTGCCATCATTGAGTTATATCGTAACTTTGACATGATCAGCTCTATAGGAAGTTGCCTGTACGACTCATTTAGAGACAAAGGTCAAATGCAAAACTAAAGTAGCCACCTTTCTCTAAAAAATAATCACGAACCGGTGGAAGCGCGAGCACGAGTATATATATATTCAAGTATTCTAGGATCGTTGCAAATTCAACTATAAATCAGGACCTTGTCGGAAAGTTGGTCTTAAAACGTTTTAAAAATTGTAAACGTAAAATTGTTCGAACCGTGCATAGGCCTCCTATAATTATTCCGGTATCTTTCCTCAATAAACTATGTATTATAATATTGCGGTTTAACAAGTATTTTATAACGATATTATAATCTGCGGTGACTTTAACTGTGATTTTTAAAGCATGAAAACTTTGAGCGAACCTCAAATATTTTAAGGGTATTTCAGTCTGACACTTGAGTTCCATTAATCGAACAGCCTACATGCAGGTGTCTCATCGCGATCAGCCTACATGCAGCCTACAGCCTACATGCAGACGTCTCATCGGGATCTGCAACGCTACTTGATCGGGCTGTCTATATGACAGCCCGACTGACTTTCTAACAGGGATAATGATCATTTCCTGGTAATTCTTATTAAACAAATCTTCAATACATGTACTAAGCTGCAGCCTGAAACTCAAATGGTTTCTTAAATGAATAAAATTTAGGAAAGATGCGTATTGTACATGAAAGAATTAATCCCTTCAATGATCAACCAACAGCAGGGCATTGATTCAACAAACATTGGTGATGGAATATTCACCCTTACTGAAATTTTAAGTGCTGCACATTATCAAGGTTATCCGACCATCACGTGTACGATTGCATGGAAAATTGGACAAAAGCCGTGGATTACTGAAGACATCGTTATCACTATAAAGTAATATCAAGCACACAAAATAAACATAATTGATTGCATCACTGTACGAACCGAGAATGTTAAAAGTAATGCATCATTAATTCAGAAAGTATGTAAAAAATTAAAAAGTACGTTAAAAAACTCAAGTTCAATGACGTTTAAGAAACCTGGTGCATGGTTTTATTATTCTAACTAGTATGCACGGCCCGTCAAAAATGACGGGATTCAATACCTTTCTTGAACAAATTTTTCAGATGTGGAAACCAAACAAAGGTATCCATCCTAACAGTACCAGTGATAAAAAAATATTCATGCACATGTGCTCTGGTGAAATTCGTATCGCAGATACTGTCATTATAACTATCCTTATATATTAGCGTCACTGAGAAATGGAAGAAGCTCACTCCAAAGAAATAAACCAAGGGTATTATTAGGTAACAGCAGGACCCGTGGAAATTCCACGGAGAATGTCATCGTTAAGCTAGGTGGACCCGAGAAAAAATTCCGTCAACTTTACTTAGCCTATGCCAGCCTAACATATCCTAACTTTTCCTATCCTAACCATTCCTATCCTAACCATTCCTAACCTATCCAGACCTATCCTAACTGATCCTATCATGATAAAATGTCAATCAAATCAATGCATGTAAAGACAACCTTTTAATGTTGCACTGAGAAATTATTTTCATAAACTGACTGCAAGGTTAAATAACCTAAAATGAAAGTGAATATATATATAACTTTAATTCATTAATACGACCTCAATAAATTTCTTTGGAACCAAAACTTTGAATTTGATCCTACTGAAATTTTCGAAAACAACTCCTACACAGCTTTCTAAACGAATCATGAATCTATTTTTACCAAAGTATCACTTGCCCTAAGGAATCAAACCAAACTTTTTTTACTAGATGATTCATATTCACAGGGCGTTTACAATGCGAATTTAAAATATTGTTATTAATTCAAGCATGAAATTCTATGAGGACCCATAAACTGATCAGCCTATGCGACTACGTTAGATGTTTCAGGTTAAACAAAATTGTACACCTTATATTGCTTTTAATATGATACCGTAGAAATTGTTGAAGTTAAAGTATTCGGTTATAAATCTAGTCATTCATTTACACCCTGATGCTCAACACATCTATCTCCGAGGATAGTACATCCTGATACTTAGCGCATCCATCAAGGCAGTACTCGTACACCCTGATGCTCAACAGATTTCCGATGGCAGTACACCCTGATCTTGAACTTGAAATTGAAATTGAGGGCCGACAGCGTCGGGGCCTTTGTAACGGCCTACAATTCCCTCCACAATTTTCACACTAAGAGTTCAGCGCCTGGTACCAGACTTGCCCACTAAACTACTCAGGATCTACCAATCCTTGTCACAAGCTGCCATTGGACGGCGTCACTGGGATAACCAGTGTGTCAAAACACCATCCCCAGGCATATTGGGTCATTACTGACCACTCTACCTAACTGGCTCATTCCAGTCACTGTCTCTTACTCCAGGCACGCACAAGAAACATTTTCATAGCTTCAATGAAACTCAAATTACGCTCCTGATCCAATCCAGCGAGACAGCTCATACCGCAATCATCTTCAGCACATCTGGCATACCCCTCATTCTCTCCATACTGCTCAAGCACCACATTCATGAAACTTTCTCTCTCCTGCTCATACATACTACATTCCAGCACAAAATGCTCAATTGTTTCCTCCACTCCACTAATACACTGCCGACATAATCTGTTATTATTCTTATTCCACCTCCATGTACGTCTGTTCACACTCAATGACTTACATCTCACAGCAAACAAGAGTTGACTTCCAAAACTACCATCATAGAACATCTCAAACTTAGGTGCTTCTTTTTTCATGTACCAGTCAAGTGTAGGCTTCCGCATCATGCTAAGCTTCCACTTATTCAATCCATACTCTTTTGTTTGCCTCTCAATCTCTTTCTTCCACCTCTTGCAGTCCCACTCACGCCCTACACCTCTAGTATTTTTTAAACTCCAGTCATCTACAGGTCTCCCAATTCTAACATGAATAATCTTTTGCCTACTAAGTTTCCTTGCATGCCCCCAACACACTTTCTCCCAATAGCTTACACTCAGATTCCATTCAAAAATTCACTTTACCCATCTGCTATTCTGCATTCTTTCAATTCTCACCTTATAATTCAGCACTGCTTTCATCATTCTTTCTGAAAATAGGCTCCACCCAAGGTCACCTCTAATGGCATCTGTAGCTGTCCATTTCGCAGGACCCAATGCTAACCGTCCTACCTTATTTTGTATTACATCCAGCTTTTCAAGATCACTTCCATTCCAGGCAAGAGCACTCATACCATACATGACACTAGGTACAGCAACATACTTCCACATTCCTCTCACACATTCATACTTGTTTGCTCTGTATCTGGCCACACTACTTAACCGTCCACTCCACTGCATGGCTTTTACCACTTTCTCACCCTAAGTTCTAGTGCATCCATCTTCACTTTTCATACAACCTAGATATTTTTGTTCTATTGTTCTACCTATTCTGATTTCTCCTATATTCCACAGTCTGTCTCTATCGGTCTCATTACTGTTTATAACCATAACCTTGCTTATGTCGGCACCGAAGTTCATCTTGAAATCTGTACTATATCCATTCACAATGTCAAGCATCCTCTGCAGTTCATGTCCACATTCACTAACCACAACCACATCATCATCATCATACAACAAACAGCTCAGTCTTTCATCACCAACTTTCAGTCCTAAGCCACTCATTCGCATTCGAACTGCTAATTCTTCAGTGTACAATCCTAAAAACAGGGGAGACAGAGTACAGCCCTGTCTCACTCCTCTAACACTCCTCACTTGCCCTGTTTCCAAATTTCCCAACCTGTATATTGCGCTTGTGTTCTCATACAGACTTTGTACAATTTTTACAATTTTTCTGCTAAACCCAACTGTTCTCAAAACTTCAAAGAGCCTAACCCGATCCACTCTGTCATACGCCTTTTCAATATCCAGGAATGCTAAATATACCTTCTTATCATCCTTCCTCATTTGCTCAATTATTTTACTCACTACAAACATATTATCCTCCCCACGTCTATCTTGCCTAAATCCATTCTGTTCTTCACCTAGGACTCCTAGTTCCTCAACTAAGTTTTTCATTCTCTCATTCAAAATACCACAAAAGATCTTACATACAGTGTCACCCAGTGCAATTGGTCTGTAATTTTTGAGTGTAATTGATGCTCAGCGCATCTACGATGGCATCTCACTTTGTTACTCATTGCACGCAGCCAAACGTATTTTTATCTACACAGTCTAATCCACGCAAAAATCATGAAAAAATAACTCCTATTGTCGAGGAAAAAGTTACAGATGGTTTGGAGTGACCCCTTTTAATAATCGTCGATGATAATTGGTCATTTATAGTAATTGTCGGCATCACAAAGAAATAGGTTTTGCTTTGTTGATTTTTAGCTGACACGATGTACCTTCCATACTATAGTTGGTGGCGTAATCAGAGTATGTACAAGATCAATTAACCTGCCGACTTCATTTGGCGGCTAGAGATCGCGTATTTTGGTGATTTAGTATTAGAATTTAGTCATTGTGCAATCCTTAGTGCAGTCTTGAATTTTTTTAGATGTTATAATTTCAAAGTTTTCTCTCTTTTTCTAAAATTAAACCGTCCATAGGTTGAAACCTAAACTCGGGCAGATGTTCAAACATTTAATTTTATTACATCTATCTTTCACTCGCTCACTCCTATCCTTTTGTTTGTTTACAGGTGTGATGGAAATACACGAACAGGTTATACACTTCAATAGCTTGCATATAAACTGCTGAAGTTCTAGAACCTCAAATTTCCCACTTAATAAGGGTTTTAAAAAAATTCCTTATTCGAAACGCTTGAAAGTACTGCCATATATCCCGAGTAATTTTCAATTATTTTTGAAAAGTGTTGAGTGTCTGTACCGGGCGTGACGTAATCTGCATTAACAGACATTGTTCGTACATTCAAAAATATTTGAAAATAAAAATACACTAACTTATGCCTACTTCATCTAAATTTCTAGTATTCTCCAAATATGATTATACAAATACGAAAAGCATACTAAATTGCTTCATTCTGTTAATGCGGACGAAAGAAAAAACTAGAAAAACTTTGCAAACTCTCCAGGAGATACATCCAGTGGATTGGGTGTACTCATATTGTAATGGAAGGTGGAACTGGATGAATGGAAAGCTGTCAGAGCAAAAATGAAAAATGTTGTGAATTGTCCAATAGTGTTGTAAGGTTTGGATGTATAAATGTGCGTGGATGGAATGCAGGAAAGTTAAATGACCTTGTAGCAGAATTTGAGAATGGAGATTTGGATTGTGTTGGTGTAGTAGAGACCCAAATGCGTGATAGAGTCAGTTTAAAGTGTAAGGAGAGTAAGTACTACATGATTGAAAAAGGGCGTGTAAGTTGGCAAAAAAGAGGTGGTGGAGTTGGTCTCATTGTAAAAAATGCTCTAAATTGGAAATTAGAAGAAATTCCTGTTGGAAATGAACCTGAGAGTGAAGATCTGTTAGTAATAAAGTGTGAAAGAATGCATGCCAGAGAATGTGTTATTGTGGTTGTATGCTATATGACAACTGATGGTATTTTAGCTCATCAAGAGAATGTAAAAAAGTATGAAATATTAACAAGAATTGTGCAAGAGCATTGCAGATGCCCTCTGATTTTAATGGGTGATATGAATGGCCATGTTGGTATACTGGGTGAGCCTGTGAATGCAAATGGACAAAAATTGATTGATTTCTGTGATGAGAATGAACTTGAGAACCTAAATGTAACAATAGGAAATGGCTTGCATACATGGCAAAGCAGGGAATGTAAAACTGCAATTGACTATATGATAGTGAATAGTAGAGCAAGAGAGTGTGTCAAAGAAATGTTTGTAGATGAAGATGATTTTGATATTGATAGTGACCATAAAATGCTTGTACTAGAATATAATTGGGGTGGAAAGGAGCCGATGCAGAAGGCCAGCAGAGTAAGAGAAAATTGGCGTATTAAAATGGCAAACTGGGAAGAATTTAGAAATGAATTAAGTAGATGTAACTGGAACAGGTGTGGAAATGTAAATGACCTAAATAAGGAGATTGCAAGAACCTTGTATGATGTGGCAGAGCAAAAGATCGGTAGAATAAAATGCAGGAAAAGTACAGGGAATGCTAGGTGGTTTACGAGTGAGATAAAGGAAGAACGAACGAGAAGGAAGACTTTAAATAAAAAACAACGCAGTATGAGGAAAATGTATGAAAGACGCAGAATTACTGAGGATGAATGGCAGAGTGTATGGAATGAGTACAAGGACCAGCAGAAGAAAGTAAAGAGAATGATCAATGAGGCTAGGGTTAAAGAAGAGAGACACCAAGTTGAAAATCTAAGAAAGAAAGGTCTAGATGGAATAAAAGATTGGTATAGGTTTATACAAGGTAATGATAGAGGTAGTGAAGTTCAAGTTGATGAATTAGTAGTCAATGGTTGCAGTGTACAAGATAGGATGCAAATGGTGAAAGCAGTTGAAGAATACTGGGAGGACATTGGTGGAATGAATGAGCAGGTTACAGATAATGAACCAATAAATTTTCTGATAGATGAACATGAACTGCAAATGGAAGACGAAATCACTTGTGAAGAGATTGTAAGTTTTTTGAAGAAAGTGAAAAATGGAAAGGCATGTGGCCCTGATAAGATACCATATGAGTTCTATAAATGTGGAGGAGAGAGTGTAGTCAGTATGTTGAAATGTTTATTTGATGAGATATGGAAGAGTGAAAGAGTACCGGATGACTGGAACAAGTGTAATGTAGTTCTGTTGCATAAGGGTGGACATAAGAGTATGAAAGAACTTAAAAATTACAGACCAATTGCACTGGGTGACACCGTATGTAAGATCTTTTGTGGTATTTTGAATGAGAGAATGAAAAATTTAGTTGAGGAATTAGGAGTCCTGGGAGAAGAACAGAATGGTTTTAGGCAAGATAGACGGGGGGAGGATAATCTGTTTGTAGTGAGTGAAATAATTGAGCGAATGAAGAAGGATAACAAGAAGGTATATTTAGCATTCCTGGATATTGAAAAGGCGTATGACAGAGTGGATCGGGTTAGGCTGTTTGAAATTTTGAGAAAAGTTGGTTTTAGCAGAAAAATAGTGAACATTGTACAGAGTCTGTATGAGAACACAAGTGCTATCTACAGGTTAGGAAATTTGGAAACAGGGCAAGTGAGGAGTGTTAGAGGAGTGAGACAGGGCTGTACTCTGTCCCCCCTGTTGTTTGGATTGTACACAGAAGAATTAGCAGTTCGACTGAGAGGGAGTGGTTTAGGACTGAAAGTTGGTAATGAGAGACTGAGCTGTTTGTTGTATGCTGATGATGTGGTTGTGGTTAGTGAATGTGGTCATGAACTACAAAGGATGCTTGACATTGTGAATGGATATAGTACAGATTTCAAGATGAACTTTGGTGCCGATAAAAGTAAGGTCATGGTTATAAATAGTGATGAGACTGATAGAGACAGACTGTGGAATATTGGAGAAATCAGAATAGGTAGAACAAAAGAATACAAATATCTAGGTTGTATGATGAGTGAAGATGGATGTACTAGAACTAAAGGTGAGAAAGTGGCTAAAGCAATGCAGTGGAGTGGACGGTTAGGTAGTGTGGCCAGATACAGAGCAAACAAGTACGAATGTGTGAGAGGAATGTGGAAGTATGTTGCTGTACCTAGTGTCATGTATGGTATGAGTGCTCTTGCCTGGAATGGAAGTGATCTTGAAAAGCTGGATGTGATACAAAATAAGGTAGGACGTGTAGCATTGGGTGCTCCGAAATGGACAGCTACAGAAGCCATTAGAGGTGACCTAGGGTGGAGCCTATTTTCAGAAAGAATGATGAAAGCTGTGCTGAATTATAAGGTGAGAATTGAAAGAATGCAGAATAGCAGGTGGGTAAGGCGAATCTTTGAATGGAATCTGAGTGTAAGCTATTGGGAGAAAGTATGTTGGGGGCATGCAAGGAAACTCAGTATGCAAAAGATTATTCATGTTAGAATTGGGAGACCTGTGGATGACTGGAGTTTAATAAATTTAGGAGGTGTAGGGCCTGAGTGGGACTGCAAGAGGTGGAAGAAAGAGATTGAGAGACGAACAAAAGAGTATGGATTGAATAAGTGGAAGCTTAGCATGATGCGCAAGCCTACACTTAACTGGTATATGAAAAAGAAAGCACCTAAGTTTGAGCTGTTCTATGATGGTAGTTTTGGAAGTCAACTCTTGTTTGCTGTGAGATGTAAGTCATTGAGTGTGAACAGACGTACATGGAGATGGAATGAGAATAATAACAGATTATGTCAGCAGTGTAATAGTGGAGTAGAGGAAACAATTGAGCATTTAGTGCTGGAATGTAGTAAGTATGAGCAAGAGAGAGAGAGTTTTATGAATGTGGTGTCTGAGCAGTATGGAGAGAATGAGTGGAATGCCAGATGTGCTGAAGATGATTGCGGTATGAGCTGTCTTGCTGGATTGGATCAGGAGTGCAATTTGAGTATCATCGAAGCTATGAAATTGTTTCTTGTGCGTGCCTGGAGTAAGAGACAGTGACTGGAATGAGCCAGTCAGGTAGAATGGTCAGTAATGACCCAATATGCCTGGGGATGGTGTCTTGACGCACTGGCTATCCCAGTGACGCCATCCAATGGCAGCTTGTGACGAGGATTGGTAAATCCTGAGTAGTTTAGTGGACAAGTCTGGTACCAGGCGCTGAACTCTTTGTGTGATAACTGTGGAGGGAATTGTAGGCCGTTACAAAGGCCCCGACGCTGTCGGCCCTCAATTTCAAGTTCATACCATATGAGTTCTATAAATGTGGAGGAGAGAGTGTAGTCAGTATGTTGAAATGTTTATTTGATGAGATATGGAAGAGTGAAAGAGTACCGGATGACTGGAGCAAGTGTAATGTAGTTCTGTTGCATAAGGGTGGACATAAGAGTATGAAAGAACTTGAAAATTACAGACCAATTGCACTGGGTGACACCGTATGTAAGATCTTTTGTGGTATTTTGAATGAGAGAATGAAAAATTTAGTTGAGGAATTAGGAGTCCTGGGAGAAGAACAGAATGGTTTTAAGCAAGATAGACGGGGGGAGGATAATCTGTTTGTAGTGAGTGAAATAATTGAGCGAATGAAGAAGGATAACAAGAAGGTATATTTAGCATTCCTGGATATTGAAAAGGCGTATGACAGAGTGGATCGGGTTAGGCTGTTTGAAATTTTGAGAAAAGTTGGTTTTAGCAGAAAAATAGTGAACATTGTACAGAGTCTGTATGAGAACACAAGTGCTATCTACAGGTTAGGAAATTTGGAAACAGGGCAAGTGAGGAGTGTTAGAGGAGTGAGACAGGGCTGTACTCTGTCCCCCCTGTTGTTTGGATTGTACACAGAAGAATTAGCAGTTCGACTGAGAGGGAGTGGTTTAGGACTGAAAGTTGGTAATGAGAGACTGAGCTGTTTGTTGTATGCTGATGATGTGGTTGTGGTTAGTGAATGTGGTCATGAACTACAAAGGATGCTTGACATTGTGAATGGATATAGTACAGATTTCAAGATGAACTTCGGTGCCGACAAAAGCAAGGTTATGGTTATAAATAGTGATGAGACTGATAGAGACAGACTGTGGAATATTGGAGAAATCAGAATAGGTAGAACAAAAGAATACAAATATCTGGGTTGTATGATAAGTGAAGATGGATGCACTAGAACTTAGGTTGAGAAAGTGGCAAAAGCTATGCAGTGGAGTGGACGATTAAGTAGCGTGGCCAGATACAGAGCAAACAAGTATGAATGTGTGAGAGGAATGTGGAAGTATGTTGCTGTACCTAGTGTCATGTATGGTATGAGTGCTCTTGCCTGGAATGGAAGTGATCTTGAAAAGCTGGATGTAATACAAAATAAGGTAGGACGGTTAGCATTGGGTGCTCCAAAATGGACAGCTACAGAAGCCATTAGAGGTGACCTTGGGTGGAGCCTATTTTCAGAAAGAATGATGAAGGCGGTGCTGAATTATAAGGTGAGAATTGAAAGAATGCAGAATAGCAGATGGGTAAAGCGAATTTTTGAATGGAATCTGAGTGTAAGCTATTGGGAGAAAGTGTGTTGGGGGCATGCAAGGAAGCTTAGTATGCAAAAGATTATTCATGTTAGAATTGGGAGACCTGTGGATGACTGGAGTTTAATAAATCCTGGAGGTGTAGGGCCTGAGTGGGACTGCAAGAGGTGGAAGAAAGAGATTGAGAGGAAAACAAAAGAGTATGGATTGAATAAGTGGAGGCTTAGCATGGTGCGGAAGCCTACACTTGACTGGTATATGAAAAAAGAAGCACCTAAGTTTGAGATGTTCTATGATGGTAGTTTTGGAAGTCAACTCTTGTTTGCTGTGAGATGTAAGTCATTGAGTGTGAACAGACGTACATGGAGGTGGAATGAGAATAATAACAGATTATGTCAGAAGTGTATTAGTGGAGTGGAGGAAACAATTGAGCATTTTGTGCTGGAATGTAGTAAGTATGAGCAAGAGAGAGAAAGTTTTATGAATGTGGTGCTTGAGCAGTATGGAGAGAATGAGTGGTATGCCAGATGTGCTGAAGATGATTGCAGTATGAGCTGTCTTGCTGGGTTGGATCAGGAGTGCAATATGAGTATAATTGAATCTATGAAATTGTTTCTTGTGCGTGCCTGGAGTAAGAGACAGTGACTGGAATGAGCCAGTCAGGTAGAATGGTCAGTAATGACCCAATATGCCTGGGGATGGTGTTTTGATGCACTGGCTATCCCAGTGACGCCATCCAATTGCAGCTTGTGACAAGGATTGGTAAATCCTGAGTAGTTTAGTGGACAAGTCTGGTACCAGGCGCTGAACTCTTTGTGTGATAACTGTGGAGGGAATTGTAGGCCGTTACAAAGGCCCCGACGCTGTCGGCCCTCAATTTCAAGTTCAAGTTCATATAGTTCGACTGAGAAGGAGTGGCTTAGGACTGAAAGTTGGTAATGAGAGACTGAGCTGTTTGTTGTATGCTGATGATGTGGTTGTGGTTAGTGGATGTGGACATGAACTGCAAAGGATGCTTGACATTGTGAACGGATATAGTACAGATTTCAAGATAAACTTCGGTGCCGACAAAAGCAAGGTTATGGTTATAAATAGTGATGAGACTGATAGAGACAGACTGTGGAATATTGGAGAAATCAGAATAGGTAGAACAAAAGAATACAAATATCTAGGTTGTATGATAAGTGAAGATGGATGCACTAGAACTAAGGGTGAGAAAGTGGCAAAAGCTATGCAGTGGAGTGGACGATTAAGTAGCGTGGCCAGATACAGAGCAAACAAGTATGAATGTGTGAGAGGAATGTGGAAGTATGTTGCTGTACCTAGTGTCATGTATGGTATGAGTGCTCTTGCCTGGAATGGAAGTGATCTTGAAAAGCTGGATGTAATACAAAATAAGGTAGGACGGTTAGCATTGGGTGCTCCAAAATGGACAGCTACAGAAGCCATTAGAGGTGACCTTGGGTGGAGCCTATTTTCAGAAAGAATGATGAAGGCAGTGCTGAATTATAAGGTGAGAATTGAAAGAATGCAGAATAGCAGATGGGTAAAGCGAATTTTTGAATGGAATCTGAGTGTAAGCTATTGGGAGAAAGTGTGTTGGGGGCATGCAAGGAAGCTTAGTATGCAAAAGATTATCCATGTTAGAATTGGGAGACCTGTGGATGACTGGAGTTTAATAAATCCTGGAGGTGTAGGGCCTGAGTGGGACTGCAAGAGGTGGAAGAAAGAGATTGAGAGGAAAACAAAAGAGTATGGATTGAATAAGTGGAGGCTTAGCATGATGCGGAAGCCTACACTTGACTGGTATATGAAAAAAGAAGCACCTAAGTTTGAGATGTTCTATGATGGTAGTTTTGGAAGTCAACTCTTGTTTGCTGTGAGATGTAAGTCATTGAGTGTGAACAGACGTACATGGAGGTGGAATGAGAATAATAACAGATTATGTCGGCAGTGTATTAGTGGAGTGGAGGAAACAATTGAGCATTTTGTGCTGGAATGTAGTAAGTATGAGCAAGAGAGAGAAAGTTTTATGAATGTGGTGCTTGAGCAGTATGGAGAGAATGAGTGGTATGCCAGATGTGCTGAAGATGATTGCGGTATGAGCTGTCTTGCTGGATTGGATCAGGAGTGCAATTTGAGTATCATTGAAGCTATGAAATTGTTTCTTGTGCGTGCCTGGAGTAAGAGACAGTGACTGGAATGAGCCAGTCAGGTAGAATGGTCAGTAATGACCCAATATGCCTGGGGATGGTGTTTTGACGCACTGGCTATCCCAGTGACGCCATCCAATGGCAGCTTGTGACAAGGATTGGTAAATCCTGAGTAGTTTAGTGGACAAGTCTGGTACCAGGCGCTGAACTCTTTGTGTGATAACTGTGGAGGGAATTGTAGGCCGTTACAAAGGCCCCGACGCTGTCGGCTCTCAATTTCAAGTTCAAGTTCATATGCCAGGTGGTTTACAAGTGAGATAAAGGAAGAACGAATGAGAAGAAAGACTTTAAATAAGAAACAACGCAGTATGAGGAAAATGTATGAAAGAAACAGAATTACTGAGGATGAATGGCAGAGTGCATGGAATGAGTACAAGGACCAGCAGAAGAAAGTAAGGAGAATGATTAATGAGGCTAGAGTTAAAGAGGAGAGACACCAAGTTGAAAATCTAAGAAAGAAAGGTCCGGATGGAATAAAAGATTGGTATAAGTTTATACAAGGTAATGATAGAGTAGTGAAGTTCAAGTTGATGAATTAGTAGTTAATGGTTGCAGTGTGCAAGATAGGATGCAACTGGTGAAAGCAGTTGAAGAATACTGGGAGGACATTGGTGGAATGAATGAGCAGGTTACAGATAATGCACCCATAAATTTTCTGATTGATGAACGTGAACTGCAAATGGAAGACGAAATCACTTGTGAAGAGATTGTAAGTTTTTTGAAGAAAGTGAAAAATGGAAAGGCATGTGGCCCTGATAAGATCCCATATGAGTTCTATAAATTTGGAGGAGAGAGTGTGGTCAGTATGTTGAAATGTTTATTTGATGAGATATGGAAGAGTGAAAGAGTACCGGATGACTGGAACAAGTGTAATATAGTTCTGTTGCATAAGGGTGGACATAAGAGTATGAAAGAACTTAAAAATTACAGACCAATTGCACTGGGTGACACTGTATGTAAGATATTTTGTGGTATTTTGAATGAGAGAATGAAAAATTTAGTTGAGGAATTAGGAGTCCTAGGTGAAGAACAGAATGGTTTTAGGCAGGATAGACGTGGGGAAGATAATCTGTTTGTAGTGAGTGAAATAATTGAGCGAATGAGGAAGGATGATAAGAAGGTGTATTTAGCATTCCTGGATATTGAAAAAGCGTATGACAGAGTGGATCGGGTTAGGCTCCTTGAAGTTCTGAGAAAAGTTGGGTTTAGCAGAAAAATAGTAAAAATTGTACAAAGTCTGTATGAAAACACAAGCGCTATATACAGGTTAGGAAATTTGGAAACGGGGCAAGTGAGGAGTGTTAGAGGAGTGAGACAGGGCTGTACTCTGTCTCCCCTGTTGTTTGGATTGTACACAGAAGAATTAGCAGTTCGACTGAGAAGGAGTGGCTTAGGACTGAAAGTTGGTAATGAGAGACTGAGCTGTTTGTTGTATGCTGATGATGTGGTTGTGGTTAGTGGATGTGGACATGAACTGCAAAGGATGCTTGACATTGTGAACGGATATGGTACAGATTTCAAGATGAACTTCGGTGCCGACAAAAGCAAGGTTATGGTTATAAATAGTGATGAGACTGATAGAGACAGACTGTGGAATATTGGAGAAATCAGAATAGGTAGAACAAAAGAATACAAATATCTAGGTTGTATGATAAGTGAAGATGGATGCACTAGAACTAAGGGTGAGAAAGTGGCAAAAGCTATGCAGTGGAGTGGACGATTAAGTAGCGTGGCCAGATACAGAGCAAACAAGTATGAATGTGTGAGAGGAATGTGGAAGTATGTTGCTGTACCTAGTGTCATGTATGGTATGAGTGCTCTTGCCTGGAATGGAAGTGATCTTGAAAAGCTGGATGTAATACAAAATAAGGTAGGATGGTTAGCATTGGGTGCTCCAAAATGGACAGCTACAGAAGCCATTAGAGGTGACCTTGGGTGGAGCCTATTTTCAGAAAGAATGATGAAGGCGGTGCTGAATTATAAGGTGAGAATTGAAAGAATGCAGAATAGCAGATGGGTAAAGCGAATTTTTGAATGGAATCTGAGTGTAAGCTATTGGGAGAAAGTGTGTTGGGGGCATGCAAGGAAGCTTAGTATGCAAAAGATTATTCATGTTAGAATTGGGAGACCTGTGGATGACTGGAGTTTAATAAATCCTGGAGATGTAGGGCCTGAGTGGGACTGCAAGAGGTGGAAGAAAGAGATTGAGAGGAAAACAAAAGAGTATGGATTGAATAAGTGGAGGCTTAGCATGGTGCGGAAGCCTACACTTGACTGGTATATGAAAAAAGAAGCACCTAAGTTTGAGATGTTCTATGATGGTAGTTTTGGAAGTCAACTCTTGTTTGCTGTGAGATGTAAGTCATTGAGTGTGAACAGACGTACATGGAGGTGGAATGAGAATAATAACAGATTATGTCGGCAGTGTATTAGTGGAGTGGAGGAAACAATTGAGCATTTTGTGCTGGAATGTAGTAAGTATGAGCAAGAGAGAGAAAGTTTTATGAATGTGGTGCTTGAGCAGTATGGAGAGAATGAGTGGTATGCCAGAGGTGCTGAAGATGATTGAGTTATGTTGCATCTTGTTGGATTGGATCAGGAGTATGATTTGAATACCATTGAAGCTATGAAAATTTATCTTGTACATGCCTGGAGTAAAAGACAGTGACTGGAATTAGGCAGTCATGTAGAGTAGGCTGTAATGACCCAATATACATGGGGATGGTGTTTTGACGTACTGGTTATCCCAGTAATGCTGTCCAATGGCAGCTCGTGACAAGGATCAATCGATCCTTAGTAGTTTGTTGGACAAGTCTGGTACACAGTTGCTGAACTCTTTGTGTGTAAATTGTTAGTGGTGAGGGAATTGTAGGTCTTTGGAAAGGCCCCAACACTGTTGGTCGTCACCGCCAAGTTCAAGTCCTGGGAGAAAAATAGAATGGTTTCAGACATCAAAAAGATGAGTTAGGGTAATTATAAGGATCGCGGACACTGAAGCATACCGGACACTTACGCTTTATTTTTTTCTATTGGCGCACTTCGTAGATTCTGTGCATTGACAGTGACAGGTTCGTATAAGTGATACTTCATTTCTCGTTTAAAAGTGGTTAATCATGATAAAATAAGTTTCGAACGTATGAAAATTGCATCTAATTACGTACCGACTACACATTGCTGCAATTTCTGCCAAAAAAATTAAGGATAGACCGCGGGAAAGATGAAATTTAAGTGTGAAAGTGTTGCTCATTCAAACGATCTTGCCGCCATATTGAAGCTCGAGTGTCATGTTTGTTATATTGAAACGTTTATAGCGCCATGTATTGTACACAGAACACAATTTTGATGTGTCCGGTAACCTTAAAAATTTTATCATCATTTTAGGTGTCCGAATGCCAGGTGTCCGGTAATAATCAGGTCTGAAGTATATCGGACATATTATGAATTTACCCATTTATATCTTTATTAGAGGGCCCCTAAATGGAAGAAGCCGGTGTATAATGAAGAGCAGTTACTTACTGCAGTGGCAGCCATTAAGAATGGAATGTCGTACCGCAAGGCTTCAGAAAAGTATGGAATTCCGAAGTCCACATTAAGTGACAAGATCGGAGAAAAAACTGCACTCTCAATAGAGCGACCTGGTATGTTTAGAAGCCATACAGTTTAGTTATTATATTGATGATTGATACCCAGGCAACGCAAAATTGGTTCAATAGTTGTATATATATCACATTTTATACGCTCTGTAATGCGTTTTTACGACACAATATGTATCAATCCTGCTTTAAATATTTGTTGCCTACAAATGCCTGCCGTATGCTGCACATGAAAAGTATTCGCAGAATAGGGGCACATTGACACTAATATTTTTACTTTTGTCATGTCTATTACAAGGCCAACATCTTTCTTGGCAGCAGATCAAGAAACCCGGCTCGTAAACTGGGTCGTGACTATGGCCAAAATTGGTTATGGAGTGCCTAGGAAAGAAATTCCATTAGTCGTCAAAGATCTTCTTGACCAGGCAGAGGCTTATGGGTACGAAATTCCAGCAGAAAGAAAATTCCAAGATAACTTGTCAAGTTCAACATGGATTTATGACTTTTTGAGGAGACACCCTGAGGTTTCAACTAGACTCCCTGAAAATCTCGGTACCCAAAGGGCTGCTGTCACTAAAGAAACCATCAAACAATGGTTCAAAAATTTTGAGAATTTCTTGGAGTTGGAGCATCAGCTCAATGCGAAGGAGTTTTTGGTTCGAGAAAATGCTCATCGAGTTTTTAACCTAAATGAAAGCCGATTTCCGCTCCAAGGAACCAGCAGCAAGACTCCCATAATTACGGAGAAAGGCGCAAAATGCGCATACAGGCTTGCTCCAGAGTCGAAGGAACAAATTACAGTGCTAGCATGTGTTTCAGCTTCAGGGAGTTACGCTAAGCCTTACGTAATATTTCCAGGACAGCGCCAACCTAAATACAACTTCACAGGCGTAAACAAAGATGATTTTGACGTTGGATTCACTCCGAACGGATAGATATCGTCTGATTCATTCTTTTGCTGGATTCTTTTGCTGGAACCAATTGAGGATTGAATAAAATGTCAACCATCATGGAATTGTATATTTTACCCATGTTCAGCATAAAAACATCCTTTTTATATAAATATTTGTATCCAATAAGATCTCAACTGCCTCTGTCACCATTATTTTGGGTGCAAATTTGGTGTAAACTATATATTTTCTTCGTCAATTATCTACAACTGAAATCACCAAACCGAACCACTTCAAGTACCGAACTGAAAGAAATATACGCTAATAAAATTTAGTAAAAATGCGTATTGGCTATCAAATTAAATATATATGAAACTAATATGAATTAAATTAATAAAAGGATACAATGCTCATTTAAATTCATACGTTTTCGAACTGTCCAAGGCCTTTAAACAGACACTGTCAAGTGTCCGGAGACTGTTAGCCGGACAGCATTCAACTGTCCGTTAAGTTTCTTTTATCCTTCAACTGTCCGCCAAAGCACTTAAATCACTCATTTTGCGGGCTATATTAAAATCAGGATTACTGAATAAATTTCCACCCGAAGTCACTGAAACTTCATAAATGTCTTCTGGCATCATTTGTTGTTAGTTTTATGGCACCAGGTTTACGCTGGACTTCGTGATTTGGCGGTTAAAGTGTGTTCAGATGAAGACGTTGGAAACGTCCGCTATCTTTATAAGTACCCTAACAAGAGTTTATGCTGCATGCAATTAGAATGTGAAATTTAGTTACTGAAAACTGTGTGCAACAAAAGAAGACTGTGCAAAAGATATAATGGTGAAATATTTTAGGTGGAAATGCAGTGGGAATATATGGGCACGATGCCTTGAAAATGTATTTCAATTGTGTATTGAATAAATCGTCTGTTTCATGGTGTATGGATGGGATTAAGTAGTCATACATACCAATGTTAACATAATTGAATATCATATATTTTATCCCTTGAACTTGGAGTCTTATTTTAGAGTTAAATTATACAGTTTTCAAGAGAAAAGAAGTACCCTTGCTGAATTGATTGTATCTTTGTCAAGATGGATGTTGAAGATTTCAAGATCAGTGTTGAAGATGTGTCAAACTGTGATTTTGCCAATTGGTATCCTAAATTTGAGAAATGCACTATCCCAAGGTAAGTCCATGGTAATCAAAATCTAGTATTTCAGCATTCACTGAAGTGATCTTGTTATGCTTTTATGCTATTTCAATTCCTGCTTTATAATGAGTGTGTACATTCCTGTTGTGCTATGCATTAGTGAATTGATTTCAGTCTGGTTAAAGAAAATTATAAGCATTAAATGAAAACAGCATTATTTTGAATACTTTGAAAAGTAGCCATCAATCAATTATTGAAAATAATTTTTGTAATACTGCCTTTGTTTACTGATTGCAGCATGTGGTTTAGAGTAGATTAGTTCTAAACGTGTTGCTTAAGTGTAGTTTTAGAGATGAACTCATGGGTTTTAGCTGATTGGTGAGCATTTTTTTAAATTTTCCTCAAACTCAACTCTTGAAGTATTTCTAAATAAAAGCTAGGAATTTTTATGATTCAGTAGGTAAAAGTAATTTTTTCACTCTTATTGTTATACAAACTTTATCTTGATTGTTATGATAGATTTGTGTAAATAATTAACATAGTCCCCATACTGGCCAAATGTGTACCAATAGGCAAGTTGTCCATTCATGTACTGGTATAAATGAATGAAAATTTCACCTGTTTTGAAACCTTTTTAAAAAAATATGTTATCATATGAGGTGAAATGTCATTGTACAATTGTATTTTTCATATTGTTTAGGAAAAATAAATATGTATTTAAGGAATTAACTAGATTTCTCTATTCTGCTGCTTACAACTTAAACAAAGCACCATTAGTAACAACTGCAGAAACGTAGTGAATGTGTTAAGCAGCAATTTCCATCTGCTGCCCCTTGTTCATGGGAATACGGCTGATATCTGCCATGCTGTACATAAATGAAGTAACATGATGTTCTTCTGCTACTTTCAGTTTTTATATTGTACCTCTGAATTGATCCTATTGTCTATTTTTTTTCTATTACATATAGGATTATTGTAGCTATCATTGAAAGCACCATTTCAAATAATATTCAACTTATGGTCTTAGTGAGCTGATTTGTTCTTTGTGTGGGTTACCTGTTAGCAATGTACACATTTATGGTAGGTATGCCTCTAAGCAAGTGATTTTACAATTGATTCTGTCTTTCTTTTAGCCTGGCTCATGATCTTCTCTGGAGAGTGTAATTTTATGAACTTGAATAGCATTGATGCAAATAATTTCTGTGAAGAAGAATTTAGTGGAATACTTGAAATTAACTGTTCGACAAATTACTTGAAAACATTCGGCCAGCTTAACATTTTATAGTTATATTGAAAACTGATCATTGGCTTGGAATACATTTGTAAAATATATGTATAACATGTATTTGCTATTTTTATAAAGTTGTGTTTGGGTTCAGTGTTGAGAGTAGTGATTACTTGTGAGGAGTTTCTAACTGGTATTTTTATTGATTTGAAGTAGTGTTGAAGCATTGAGCACTTAACACATTCACTACGTGTTGGTACGTATGAATACCACTGCTCATTTTTCCACAATTTTAAAAAATCAATGTTACACCAGCATATTTTATTAAACTTACATAGGTATCTTCACGTATGTGTAAAGGATGAAATAATTTAAAAATAGTTATAATTAGATCTTTTATTGAAAAAAGTTCAAGTATAAGTGAAGAATAAATCACAATGAAAACAGCCTTTGTAACAAAAGAAATTTCTCTCCAATGCAGGAAATACTTTTAATATTAGGCATGAATGAAAAATCACATCAGATATGAAAAATTAAATTTATCTTTTAGCAAAAATTTTCCATCTTCCGCCTCAATTATTGGCTCTACGCACATTTCTTCTTTGCCAGTGAATGGGAACAATCGTGGGGATGCAGGTACAGATTTCCAGTTATTGGCAACTCCAGTGTTTTCGTGGTTCATTTCATTTTGAAAACTTCTAAAATCCAATTCTTAGCTTCTCCTTCCAATAACTTATCTCACTATGGGCCGGATTCATCAAGGAAGTTTTCAATGTTGTAAAATTCTTCTTCAACTACTGCAATGCTTTTATTTTCATAAAAAGTTGCAGCATCCATGACTAAAAATAATTGTGTTAATAAATAATTAATGAAACAATCAAACCATAAATAATGTAAATTTGTATTGTAACATCAAATGATGACATAAAATACTGAGTATTTAAAGATACGCATACCAAAATTGTACCATCACGTCACGCAGTCATTTCTCGTAGCAGCACACATGTATTGAGTAAAATTTGCACTATGGAGGCGTGGTACACATTTGGCCCAATACGTGTATGAACAATGAATTTCTGTACGAGTGACGGTGTGTACCATATTTGTCCCACGCATTTTATTATTTCTACACGTTGCTTTGAGTTTCGCTGAGCTAGTCACCTACTTCCGTGACTGTGGCGCTAGCAAGCAGTGGCTGACAATTGCAACCATCACACAGGAAAGACCGCCAAAATAGCAATCGTAGTGAACGTGTTGAATCACGGAAAATGTCATTTCCTGAAACTGAATTTTACTTGTGTGTTTTTGTATTCATAGCTCAAAAAATGAATGTTCTGAAAGTGAATGTCATAGTTATGCTTTGCATGTGTTTTGTTCAGTGAAGTCTTGGAATTACCTGAGGATGTTCTGAGCTACCTGTTGGACCCTGGTACTCTTGTCCTGCCTTCTGAGGAGAAGCATTCAGGCAGCAGCTCTGCCAGTAGCAGCTCACCAAATTGCAGCAGCAGCAGCACTGACTTTGAGGATAGCAGTTCAAAAACTTGCAGTAAGACTGGTGGCCAGTCAGTGAAAAAAGTTCCAACCAAACACTCCTCCCCCACACAACCTGCAGAATATGACTCAGAGGATGAAGAAGTGCTTAATTGGCCTGCGGATGATACCGCAGGAGCTAAGGTAGGTTTTGTTATAAGAAGAGTAGTACTTATAATGATGTCTAAACTAGGCTTCTATTGTTTTATTGCTAAGGACTCCACTACTGAAATAATGCTTGTTTTGCTGTACAAATTATAGTCAAGTAGTCTACTTAATTGATTTGTCTAGTTAATTTGTTGAACTTTTTGATGTGAATTCTCAACTAAATTATTGCATTTTTTTACAGGCCCCAAAACTTGAGGAGTTTTCAGGCAGGATTCTGTCTGCCATCAAGAGGCTTGGTGGGGCTGTCTTCCCTAAGCTTAACTGGACTGCTCCTAAGGTGCCCAATTTGTTCAGCTTTTTAGTACATCTTATTACAACCATTATATCACTTTCTAAACATCATTTGCCAATGAGTCTCCTCTTCATAGTTACGTTTCAGATACTGCTTACCTTCTTTTTAGTTTATTTCTTACTATGCCTGTGCTTTAGGGTGCTAGATATTTTATTTACAAAAATTTCTTGTACTATTCCTATTCTCAACATCTTGTATAGTCTGTTGGCATGCCTGTGCTTTAAATTTTATATTGTGTAGCTGTACAGTTATTGCAGTTGTTTCACGTTTGACCAAGTTTTAACTTATCAAGCTTAAAATTCTAATGAGTTTATCTCATATACTCATTCCATATTGTTATCAAAATATGCTATAGAGGTCATTTACTCTGCATCATGTTGATTTTAATACCTGCACCTACTTTTATATCACTCATACCATCCATGCTCACATTGAATGTCCAGACTCTGCCTATATGAAAACACTGCTATACACTCTAAACTAACTTTTCTTGCTCATAAATAATTTATACCTTATTTTTATGAACTTATTTTTGTGCTACTGGCTTCCTGTTTATTTTCTCTGAGTTTACATTCCGTCTATCATGGGGCTCTCTTTGAAATTAATCCATTATTTGAATTCATCAATATTGCAAAATGTTATACATGTCATATATTGGTTTACTTGTGGCTGAGCTATTTTCAGCTGAGTTTATGACTCCAAATTTTACATAATCCTAATGTAATATACTTGCCTGTCTATTGTAGTCAAACTTGTAAATTTTGATCATCAGGCACTCCCTTGCAGTTTTGGTCCAGAGGCAATTAAATTTGATTATGGGACTAGTGCTCTTTTGCTTGTGTAGCATTCCCACTGGTACTTGGTTCTGCAATTGCAAGAATTCTGTGTACATATTATTTGCCATTTTATGATATACATGTTTTTTGCCAAGTATGGTTGAGGTTTTATTTGGCTTACAGGATGCAGCATGGATATCATACACTGGTTCCCTGAAGTGCACCACACCCTCTGATGTGTACCTGCTATTGAAGAGCAGTGACCAAGTGGGCGGTGATCTCAGTGCACCTTTTCAGGTGTGTGCAAGGGGACAGGTGCTTCACTGGCCAGTGTCAGGTGTGTGGCTAGAGGACAGGTGCTTCACTGGCCAGTGTCAGGTGTGTGGCAAGGGGACAGAGATCTCACTGATCTGTGTCAGGAATGACTTAAGGGCATAAAGTCTTCAGTCCCCAAATTTTACAGCTTTAAAAAACCTGTTGTGTGATAAAATTCATTAGCAGTCACAGCATAGATTTTATGTTGAGAAGATATTACTTATCCTATCTTGACTAAGAATTTGGAATAGAACAGGTTCTTTTGAAGTTTAATGTAAGCCATTGCCTTACCATTTGTTATGAGAAGACTGCAAGCCTCAGTGAAAGATTGAATATGATATTACAAATATTATTGATTGTATGTGGCTTTTACATTAAAAATTGAATTCTCAAAGTAGAAAATTGTTTTCATACTATGAGCACACAGTAGGAGAGCTTGCACACAATTTTAACTTTAGTTTGCTGTGTGCTACAATAAATGAAGCCGCTTTGATGTACGTGTTTGTTTGTGTGGTAGTAGTGTTTGCTATCCTTGGTAGATGTGTGGTTTTCGGCATGCCTGCTCACTGGTATTGAGAGCTTATATTCTTAGGGCTATGAGGTGTATTTATGCTCCCAGAGCTGTGTTGCGCGTTATTGTATCCGGGGCTGTGCTGACATGTTCTCATTGTATCCGGGGCTGTCTGATATGTTCTTGTTTTGTACTATTCAGGATGATCCCATGGCTAGACACCATTGTTATGCATGGGTTATTACAAACACACTCCAATTCCACTTGCGCTGCCATCATCGATATGATCATTTTTTAGATTATTCCACCAATGCAGTGTTTTTATTATGAACATATTTTGGTGTTTGTTTCCACTGTTGTGTCTCTATTGTTGATTTTAATGTCAGAGGGACTTTCTATGTAAGTCGTATCAATTATGCAAATGTTTCTTTTGTATTGCATTATTTTACTAGGCTGCTCCCTGTCTCTAACAAGACAAACTATATGGGCTAGTTCTTATTTATGTCGGTATGGTCAAGTGGACTCATTTCATGTCAATCTCCTGTCTTTTCAAAACAAATAGGAATTTATACACTTGGATGGAGATAACAATTTACTACTAAAGGACTAATCTAGCATACATGACATTTTCAATCGATATTAAACTGTCACATTCACGCTACGACCTGGGAGAAAAGTAATTAAGTGCAGTTCCATGAACTGAATGGATAGAGATACTGAGCTTCATGAGCGTTGCCGTAGGTGACGAGGAGTGAGGGAGAGTGAGCCGTGAGGGAGCCATTATTCACAGGCTTTTGGGTGCCTCAGCACAGGGCTGAGTCCAGCAGAAATTCTGTTCCCACAGCTGTGCTGACGTGAACTTATTATCTCCAGAGTTGTGCTGAAGTGTTATTGTCTATAGAGTTGTGCTGACGTGTTATTGTCTATAGAGTTGTGCTGACGTGTTATTGTCTATAGAGTTGTGCTGACGTGTTATTGTCTATAGAGTTGTGCTGACGTGTTATTGTCTATAGAGTTGTGCTGAAGTGTTATTTTCTATAGAGTTGTGCTGACGTGTTATTGTCTATAGAGTTGTGCTGAAGTATTATTTTCTATAGAGTTGTGCTGACGTGAACTTATTATCTCCAGAGTTGTGCTGAAATGTTGTTGTCTATAGAGTTGTGCTGAAGTGTTATTGTCTATAGAGTTGTGCTGAAGTGTTATTTTCTATAGAGTTGTGCTGACGTGAACTTATTATCTCCAGAGTTGTGCTGAAGTGTTATTGTCTATAGAGTTGTGCTGAAGTGTTATTGTCTATAGAGTTGTGCTGAAGTGTTATTGTCTATAGAGTTGTGCTGACGTGTTATTGTCTATAGAGTTGTGCTGAAGTGTTATTGTCTATAGAGTTGTGCTGAAGTGTTATTGTCTATAGAGTTGTGCTGACGTGTTATTGTCTATAGAGTTGTGCTGAAGTGTTATTGTCTATAGAGTTGTGCTGAAGTGTTATTGTCTATAGAGTTGTGCTGACGTGTTATTGTCTATAGAGTTGTGCTGACGTGAACTTATTATCTCCAGAGTTGTGCTGAAGTGTTATTGTCTATAGAGATGTGCTGACGTGTTATTGTCTATAGAGTTGTGCTGAAGTGTTATTGTCTATAGAGTTGTGCTGACGTGTTATTGTCTATAGAGTTGTGCTGACGTGAACTTATTATCTCCAGAATTGTGCTGAAGTGTTATTGTCTATAGAGTTGTGCTGAAGTGTTATTGTCTATAGAGTTGTGCTGACGTGTTATTATCTATAGAGTTGTGCTGAAGTGTTATTGTCTATAGAGTTGTGCTGAAGTGTTATTGTCTATAGAGTTGTGCTGAAGTGTTATTGTCTATAGAGTTGTGCTGAAGTGTTATTGTCTATAGAGTTGTGCTGACGCATTATTGTCTATAGAGTTGTGCTGACGCGTTATTGTCTATAGAGTTGTGCTGAAGTGTTATTGTCTATAGAGTTGTGCTGACGTGTTATTGTCTATAGAGTTGTGCTGAAGTGTTATTGTCTATAGAGTTGTGCTGACGTGTTCTCATTGTTCCCACAGCTGTGCTGACGTGTTGTTGCCTATAGAGTTATGCTGACGTGTTATTGTTCCCACGGCTGTGTTGACGTGTTAATGTCTATAGAGTTGTGCTGACCTGTTCTCATTGTTCCCACGGCTGTGCTGACGTGTTCTCATTGTTCCCACGGCTGTGCTGACGTGTTCTCATTGTTCCCACGGCTGTGCTGACGTGTTCTCATTGTTCCCACGGCTGTGCTGACGTGTTCTCATTGTTCCCACGGATGTGCTGACGTGTTCTCATTGTTCCCACGGATGTGCTGACGTGTTCTCATTGTTCCCACGGATGTGCTGACGTGTTCTCATTGTTCCCACGGCTGTGCTGACGTGTTATTGTCTATAGAGTTGTGCTGACGGGTTCTCATTTTTCCCACGGCTGTGCTGACGTGTTATTGTCTATAGAGTTGTGCTGATGGGTTTTCATTGTTCCCACGGCTGTGCTGACGTGTTATTGTCTATAGAGTTGTGCTGATAAGTTCTCATTGTTTGTAGGGCTGTTCAGATGGCGCCGAGCAGAATAGGAACAGAGCAGCCCTCGTCCTGCGGCGGTGGCGGGACATCAACCCGTCGGGAGAGTTCCGCTGTTTTGTTGCCCAGGGACGCTTCATTGGTGAGAGCTTTAGCCTCTGTCATCTTCATGTATAGCATGGCTGCAAACATTGTTCAGTTCAAGGTTTCAAAATCGTCAATCTGTCTTGAGAACCTTTCTAGTTTAATTAAAGGTGTTAATTTTTTCTTCTTTGCCGAGTGAATAAACTCGGCTCAAATGCGTTTTGTGGGCATTCCTTAATTTTTATGCTTGATTGTGCATTTATCACATCCTACTTCTTTCTGTCTGTTTGTAGAAAAAACGACCAAACTTTGTTGAACATTTCCGACTTATTTTCTGTCAGGAGTAGGCTTTTAATTTTCTGGTTTATGTCCCTTCACTGACGATGTTCCGGTTGAAAGCTCATCAGCCAGGAGATGATTGCATGTGCTGGTCAGGTGGGACATTTTGAGGCTAGTGTCCCTCATGGAGTACCTGCCTAAGCAGAGTAGGGCTCTGAAGCTGGACGGAGGGATTCTTCATAGCTTGTATATTCCTCATTCTCTTAACTCCATACTAAATGGTGTCTTCCTCTCTTCGATATGCTCTTTTTTTGTAGCGGGTAGGGAGGCTTAAACTTACTCATAATCTTAATCTTCTTCCTCAATTGAAAATTGAAATTTTTCTCCTATGAGAGCAGCCGAGTCAAAGTTCTCAGTTCTATCTGGATGAGCAGAGCAATGTTTTTTCTGCTCAGTTAGTGTTTTTTTTTTGTGGCAAGCAAGGCCTCGTTCTGTGTAATATTTGATGGGCAGCATTTGTGTCTCATACATCATCAGTGTTTTCCCTCCCAGTGTTCTCCTACCTTGTTTTGGTGAGACCTAACTCTTAGAAACCTCACTTAGTCACCGTGAAATTTGATTGTACTCAAAGGATGAACCTGTTCGAATGCGTTTCTGGCTTATCTTGGGGCCGACTGTGTGACATTGTTCTGCCTGTACAGAACTAAGATAAGGAGCAAATTGGACTACAGCAACATCGTTTATCAGCACGCAAGAGAGAATACACTTGTAAAGTGAGACCCTGTGCATCACGCTGCTCTGCGACTCTTTACCGGAGCCTTTTGAACAGCACTGACAGCCAGCCTATGCGTGGAGAGCAGAGAACCCCCTTTGCTGCTGCGGCGTGTACAGCTCAGGTTGCAATTCCTTGCGCGATTACAACAACTACCGCTTTCCTCCGCTTGGATGAGCATGCATGCACTTCTGGACAATATCTTCCTTTTCCGAATTTCTTGACAGCTTGGGTGGACTATCCATCGCTGCTTGATTCGATGCACCTGGGACCTATGAGAGTGTTGCCAAGCCTCCCTGATGATACGCCAACGTCGCATATTCCGATCGAAACTTTCTCTCATGGATGCCACCTATCCAAAATGCAAACGCTGCCTTTCCTGTGTTGTTGCAGGGTCAGACTTCCCTATAATACTTCATTGATCTCTGTTGTACAGTGAGTTTTGAACTGGTGGTGAAATTAAACTTTAGTGTTTGTTACAGTTTACTCCAAACCGAAATAAGGAAATTAACTAAATCCAGAGGCACAGCAAACAGAGGAAAATGTACAGACAGATGAGACGAGATAGAGCCAACAGTAGGGAACATGGACATACGGTGTTGATTTGCCGGCTGAAAAGAATGAGTGTAACTTATAAGTACAAAACCCGCAAGCAACTCCCATGATTAGGCTTTACAAAAAAGAATAAAACAACCAAACATAAGTGAAAACAACAACCTCAGGCAAATAAATCTCATAAGGCAAAATAAATCAAAAGTGCAATTATATCACTAAAATGAACATAGAGAACAAACAAAAATTCAACTTGAAATAAAGGAAATCAATCTAAATGAACATCTCAAGACACAATGGAAAAAATAAAAGAAGTGAATCGATATTCTCACAGAATGCACAAAAACCATATCCAATAGTGCATAATGAAAACCTTAAGAAGCCTCCCGGTAACAGTGTCATTAGAGCTCTATTTTTAGGGCACCCTACTGAGAAGCATGCCTCCTCCATAGATAGTTGCGCGTATGAATGCAGTGCACATCTCGCCCATAAAGATCCTTCCAGTGCACGTTATAAGAGTACACCTTACGTGGTACATTCCAGCTTCCACGTTTTATGCAGGCTGTAGATTCGAAGCAGGACCTGTTGCCAACTTTAGTTTTGATGCAAACCATCTTGGACCATGCATTGGCAGAGCACTCGGCCCTAAAGGGGGCCATACACGTTCAAAAAAAGCGTCAAAATTTTGCATCAAAATTTTGACGCGTAATTTTGATACAAAATTTTGATGCTTAATCGCCCACACACGTTTGGGCGTTTTTTCCATCAAAATTCAGTATCGTCAAAATCTTCGACATGGATGCATCAGTGCCATGGCACTAGTGTTTGCATTGGATTCTCATAAACCTCCTGCTTAATGTCAGAAATGGTCAAAAGACTGGTATTTAAAACGCGAAACCTACGGACACGTCAACCTCATCCAAGAATTACGTTTAAACGAACCACAGGACTTCCGTAACTTCCTTCGGATGGATGCGCCATAGGCCTCGGCTTGCTTGGCACGATTGCTATAATCCTCCAACTTAATTCTCCACAAGGCTGACAAGGTTCGATACGCACCTAAAACTTCAATCAAAAATTTTTTTCGGTCTCCTTCTTCCCAGACACGGCGATTCTATCTCCTCGGCAGTCACCTGCGGACTAACAATTTTGATCAAAATTTTGACAAAAGCCAACACACGCATCAAAAATTTGACGACCCGTCAAAAAATATCAAACGGATTTGATCCATCAAAATTTTGATTCAAATATTTTTTGACATCAAAACGTCCCACACACAGTCAAATTTTGCATCAAAATTTTGATGCAAAATTTTGACGCTTTTTTTGAACGTGTATGGGCCCCTTAAGAAAGATATACACAGGTATCTTCAAAATGAATCAGTTGGTCGTGCTGTGGTTTCCAGTGACTGTAGACGTGCTGTAAAGGGGCCTATACACGTTCAAAAAAAGCGTCAAAATTTTGCATCAAAATATTGATATCAAAATTTTGATGCAAAATTTTACTGTGTGTGGGGCGTTTTGATGTCAAAAAAAGATTTGAATCAAAATTTTGATGGATCAAATCCGTTTGATATTTTTTGACGAGTCGTCAAATTTTTGATGCGTGTGTGGGCTTTTGTCAAAATTTTGATCAAAATTGTGAGTCCGCAGGTGACTGCCGAGGAGACAGAATTGCCATGTCTGGGAAGGAGACCGAAAAGAAAATTTTGGTTGAAGTTTTAGGCGTGCATCAAACCTTGTCAGCCTTGTGGAGAATTAAGTCGGAGGATTATAGCAATCGTGCCAAGCAAGCCGAGGCCTATGGCGCATCCATCCGAAGGAAGTTACGGAAGTCCTCTAGTTCGTTAAAACGTAAATCTTGGATGAGGTTGACGTGTCCATAGGTTTCGCGTTTTAAATACCAGTCTTTTGACCATTTCCGACATTTAGCAGGAGGTTTATCAGAATCCAATGCGAACACTAGTGCTATGGCCACTGATGCATCCATGTCGAAGATTTTGACGATACTGAATTTTGATGGAAAAAACGCCTAAACGTGTGTTGGCAATTGAGCATCAAAATTTTGTTTCAAAATTACGCGTCAAAATTTTGATGCAAAATTTTGACGCTTTTTTCGAACGTGTATGGCCCCCTTAAGGCTTCTGTGGGAAACGTCTATCTTCTCTGCGGAACTGAATACAGTGGCTCTCTGGCTCTGGACTTGGTAGCAGAAGTTCTGCACTTTAATTTGACCATTTTCACTGGCTTGGAAAATGTGGATGAAGCTATTCATAGCAGATCATAGCAATCAGTAAGGAGTGACATAGCCGCCTGACTGAAACGTATGCCAGAAGTTCGAAGCGAGTGTACAGTAAATCTGTTGGGTGCCCGACCGTGTGAGGGTGTCCAGAAATGAGAGCTAATGCTCAGGCCAGGCTTGCTGCTGCCTCTGATGACCTGCCTGTTAACCTGGGTGTCCCATGTTGGGATTTCTATCTCATTATTGAGTCTTCTATACATAAATTGTGGCAACACTACTGGAACTTGGGAGACTAACAATAAACTAAGAGCAATTAGGCCGTTAATACAAGAATGGACTTCAGCTGAATGCCCTGGTCGACACCTGGAAGTAGCTCTATGCTGATTGTGAGTTGGACACAGTTGACTCACTCATGGCTATCTAATGGCGCGCCGCCCTCAGCAGCATTGCAACACTTGTCTTGTGTTGTTGACCTTGCAACATCTGCTTGTCAAATGCCCAAACGTTGCTGCTGCAGCCAGAAGGGACTGTTTTCCCTGTTTCCGGGATGCGGACGCTGTGACGCTGCTCGTTGAGATGCTGCGCAGAGCTTCCTGTGTTTGCTTCAACATCGGTGTGCGGACAATGATATCTTAATAAGATACAAGTACAGCCCCTTGCAATGAAGACTAACACTTGTGACTGCACCTCGTGAACTCACTGGAGTGACATTCTTCGAAACGAAGTTCGATGCTCTGAGCGGATGATGTAGTCCGGAAGTGAATCCGGTAATCTGCTAACCTCTAACAAGAGTTATTGTTGGAAAGTGGAAAATTTGAGTCTCTACTGCTTTTATGATTGGAGTGACAATATAAACTGGCCAAGTGCACCGTGCTGCCACTCTCGGCTCTCAAAGGTCCAGTATCAGTAAGACGCTCGGCCAAAGTGTGGGTGGGTAACTGGAACCCCCCCTTTTGGGACCCAGCTACCACTAATGAAACTCAACACACGTTTCAAAGGCAATTCTTGTTTACGTAGCCTAAGCTAGGGAGGTCCATAGTTGTAAGTTGGTGAAGTCTCTGGTGGAAACGTAACCTTAATTTATCACTATTATTCTGATAGAATGAACAATGCATGATAAATCTCTAGATATGTCTCACAATCGGCGAATGGGTGTGCCCAAGGGACTTGAGCCAGACCGCGCCATGTACAGTGTGTGTGTGGAGGCTTACAAGAGAGTGTACGGGCAGGGATGTGCCCGAGGGACGTGAGCCAGTTCTACCCCTGCCTAGCTGCCGAGCGCTCCAGCATTGTGGCTGACGTCTGCTCCTTCTGGCGGGAGAATGTGGACAACAGGTTTCCTCTCAAGAACTGTGAGCGTTAATACCTCAATATTTTGACCTTTTAACATTGTTACTCTGAGCTTTGGTCCTTCTTAGTATTATTACTTTGATCTATTGTCCTCAGTATTGTTACTTTGAACTTTTGTGCTTCTTAGTATTATTTCGAATTTTTGTGATTCTTAGTATTGTTATATCGAGACTTTGTGCTCTTAGTGTTGTTATCTTAAGTTTTGTGCATGTGGGAACTGCGTTAAGAAGATTTTGAAAGAAAATCCAGCCAATTGTATCGATTGTAAATAATTTGTGATCGACATTTCAGATAGGCTTAGGTTTTTTCAGTGCATTTGTAAACTACATACCTCTAATCTAGCATTAGTTTGGTCGATTTTATTAATGCAAGAAAGTTGCATTGACTGTTTTGACCCTTGCAGTTTTGGTCATTGTTGACTGCTTAGTGATCAACCAGTGGTCACTGAGGGGATTTTCACTGTGCGAGTAACCTACCGGTGGTCACAAACTGCATGTATATTTATACCCAACTATATTAGGTGATGGCACTTTCGAATGAAATTTTTGGCATTTGGAAGTGGAAATTGAGTTTAACTAGATATTAATCTTGACGTTCAGTTTAATCCATTGCCACAGGGAACGTGTTAACGTGAACTTGGTGTTGCAGATGTGTTTGATATCGTGCGGGTGGCGAAGGACAAAGTGCTGCTGCTGGATTTCTCTCCTCTGCACTCGAGCCGCACTCGCAGCCTCCTCTTTGAGTGGCACGAGCTGCATGCAGCCTGCTCCTCTCCCAGCCTCCAAATTTCTGTGAGATCACTTACTTTTGTGCTGAATTGTTCGAGACAACGCTTCGGCTTGAGTATGAAAACTCATCCTGTTGAAGGAACTACTCTTTTCTTTATTCAATTGAATATTTCACCAAGAGTAGTGCATTTATTGCTTCATCTGTGAACCTCAAATTTTTGATTGATCACTTAACAGTAACTATTCACAGAACACAGTGAACGAGTCGGACGTGATGGAGCGGATCTGCAGTGACGTAGAGTCTCTGAATTTCATAAATGCTGGTAGGTGGAGTAACTTCATGTTGTTGTGGGTTCTCCTTTTGTTGAATAATGGTTTTTGTTCCTCATGTCCATATAGTTAATGATTGGCTGCGTATTTGCTGTCATTTTTCTTTGTACTTTGATACCAGTGTATCAGGGACGTAATTCACTTCTGGTAATTGCAATTTCTTATGCTTCTTGTTTCTCACTTTACAATCAAAGCATTCAAATATATTCTCAAGGTTTTATTGTTCCACTGAGCTGCGTGTGTCATTTGGATGTGATATAACTTATGTTCATTTCTATATACATTATACAGTATATGTTTGTAGTTTCGAGGTTAGCAAAATAAATGTGCAACGTTTTTCAAAATATCGCAGTTATTTGGATCTGCTGAATCTTTGTTACGCGATCTCTAAAAAAATATTGTCATTAAATATAATCTCTGGATTCAACTTATTAATTCAGTCATTTTTTTGTCACCCTTCAACATTTTTTAAAATATCCTCTGCTGGTAGAGAGTAATGCAGGTTTTCAATGTTATAAATTTGTTTTCATAGCCAAAAATATTTCATTACATGTTTTGCTTGATAGAATGTAAAACAAAAAATTAAATTGTAATTCAAATGTACCTAATGAGAAAACGAGTTTCGAGCTTATGCAACTGTAATTTTTAAAAAGCTAAATTTCTGTAGCTAAACTCAGTTTTCAAGTGTCGCTATTGTAGGACAGTTATTCTGAAAAATTTGGTGCTTAAACTATAATTTCTTGAGGTGTCATGATTTATTGTAAGCTTTTGAAACCTGGCACAAAAGCACAAAAAGCTAGCAGATTAGCTTGTATTATTGATTGAAGACAGATTTTTTATGTTAGCTGGAAAGCCAAGGATGTTAGGGTTTGTTACTCATTTCACTACCATTTGCGTTTATATTTAAAGGTCAGCACTCCGCTGGGCTTATTACTAGGCTCAAGACGATTCCATTTTTGTTTTGCAAGTAATACAAGAACTTACCACTAGGTAGATGTGGTATTTGAGGACCGTGTCTCAGGAAATGAAGATGCTTTCTTTGTCAAACGCTTATTATTTTCTTACCATTTTCCATTTGAACTCATAAACATTCTCTTTGATTCAGCAAACTAGCATGAATAATTCAAATTTGTTATGACCAGATAGTAACCGTATCAGTGAAGAGGCTTGGACCAACGACTCAAATCCCGAAGATCACCAGCTAGGAGAAGCTGCTCCAGAGTTCCGGTACATCAGTGAGGAGACGGGCGTGCAGCCCAGCCTAGACAGGTGAGCTTATTGCAAGCTGTCCTCACCGTGTTGTTCTTAACGCATTTGTTCTTCTACCTTTGTCGAGGTGTATCATGTTATTTTGTTTACAAACGGTTCAATATTTAACATGGATCATTTATCACGCTATTGAATCCATGCTTTTCTTTAGGTATCACGCACAGCATTTACTGCCCATGAAGTAAAAAATAGTTTTCATTCTGAATCTTGTTCGCTATTTGAGTTTTATGTTCAGTGGTAGGTGTTGTCTGGTATAAAATGTGATGGAGATGCATTTCATAAATGATGTACGTTCAGTTAGAGTGTGACAGGGTGTCTAGAACGCCTAGTGAAGTAGAGTGTCTTGTGAAATAATAACGAAAAAAAATCAAATGCGCCGAGTGTGATTGTTACTTTAGGTGATGTGGAGCGTGTGTGTAAAGGAGTAGACGGCTTCCAAATGTGGGAGTAGTACTTGGCGGAGGAAGACGATGTGTGTTTATAATGATTTTGGAAAAGCACATAGTGAGTTAGAATTGTTGACTTTGCATGAAATCGGTTGCAATTTGGTGAATGAAGTACTGAGATTTTTGTATTGCAATTAGTGATATTTTATATCAAAGTATATATGTTGTTGAAGTAAATGTCAGTGAATGAACAGATGAAATAATTTCCTGCCATTCTTTAGTAGTAAATGATTAACCAATATAAGCCGCTTGTTGCGCAACGCTCGACAAGTCGTTACATGTTCGAACCTGTATCGGGTTGTGTGTCTGTCACCAGGCCCATTTCACTGTGAGTTATTCTCAAAATCTTGACAAAGCAGAGTAGATGTGTGAGATGTTGGTCGCATTAGCGAGACTGTGGCATTAGGAATCTTGTGCTGAACTTGAGCTTTTCTTTGGAAAATATGGCTTCTCGAAGTAGAAGCTACGTGTTGCTTGAAAAGACCTAAATGAAGATAAATATAGATGCTCCTTGTAGAAAAATTAATGTGTAAATGATAAAATGAATTCAGTCATTTTTTTCTGATAAAACTTCTCTTCAGCTACCATTGAAAACTTATTTTTGTGGGTGTTGCAAAATCGCAACGCTAGGCACACCGTCCCAACCAGCTGTTGCGATATCGCAACGAGCGGCACGCCAAGTTTATCAAGTGCTTGTTATTTTTGGTAATACGTGCGGCCAATTCACGGTTGGTCTTGTAAGGTTAAGCGTTAATCTACATTATACGGTTGAATGAGGTTGATTTGAAATGTATTCACATAAATTAACATGTATTCAGGTTGACGAACTGTTCATAATGGTTCATCATTATTTTTGTATGTTGGAACTGGTATGATCAACGAATGAGCACTTATGATTTCATTCTTGCTGTGTTTATCTTATTTATTCTGCTATCTGGACCTCCTGAAACGGCATATCCCTATTGACCATCCATTGATGATCTGCCAAAATCACCAAGGGAAATATTTGAATTGTTCATGGATGTCCAAGCAATCGATTTATTCACGAAAATTGCTGCTTAGTATGCAATTGATCGATGAAATCAATCATGTCAACTATCAAGGGATAAAATGAAATTATTTCTTGGCATACTGACAGTGTCAGGGCATAGCACAACTCGTCGTCGCAGACTGTAGTGGCAAAATGAGCCTGACATGCGAAACGAACTCGTTGTGTCGTCTACACGTTGTGCCGTGCAAACAACTGGGCTACAGAACATGGTTTTGTTTTTTCCCCGGATAAGACTGTTGGCCTGCACTTTCAGGGGCGTAAGCACTGCAACCCTCCGCGGCTGGTGCTACAAGGAAGGATAGTAAGCGTTGTTCATAGTGCCAAATTCTTGGGAATGATTGTGGACGATAAGCTGTCATGGAAACCTCACTTGAATACTCTCAAGCTTGAGTGCACCCGGCAAATGAATATACTGAAATGTCTATCTGGTTTGTCATGGGGGGCAGACAGGGCTACGCTGCTCAAGATATACAGGACGCTTATTAGAAGTAAGATGGATTATGGCTGTGTTGTCTACCAAAATGCCAGGAAAACTAACCTGGCAAAACTTGATCCGCTGCATCATACCGCCCTCCGACTGTGCACTGGCGCCTTTCGCACTTCACCAGTGGCTAGTTTGTGTGTGGAGAGTGGCGAGCCCCCTCTCTGGGCACGGCGGCTTACCCTGAGCCTGCAGTACTTGGCCAGACTGGAGTAGCTCCCTCTATCCCCAACTTGGATGAGTGTACACGCACCTTTGGGACGATATCTGCGCTTCCCATACTTCTTTCCTTCATCCATGAGATATCATGTGCTGGTTCAGACCATGCAGCTGGATGGTATGCGAGTGGGCCCCTGTATTCCTGATAGCACCCCCAACCTGGCGACTACCAATAGAGACTTTCTGCACTGGGTGTCGGCTGCCCAAAAAGCTTTCGTTGCCGGCTAACGCCATTAGAGGCCTGTTTCTTGAACATGTTGCTGACCAGCACGCTGCTTCAGTGAAGATCTACACCGATGGCTCAAAGTCTGGCAACGCTGTAGGGTGCTCCGCTGTTTCGGGTGAGGTGGTGAGAGATGGAAGACTTCTCCCGGAGACCTCTGTGTTCACTGCTGAACTGAATGGTGTCGTGCAGGCTCTGCAACTCATAGAGGAACATCCAAATTACCACTTCACTATTTTCACGGACTTGAAGAGCATCATAGATGCTATTTAAAGCTATGCAAGCAGCCACCCCGTTATTGGTGAGATTTGCGACGTGTTGATGCGACTTGTACTCGTCTCAAAACAGGTCAGGTTTTGTTGGGTGCCTGGGCACGTGGGTGTCTCGGGAAATGAGAGAGAGGACACCGAAGCAAAATTAGCGGCCGCCGCTGAGGGAGACACTTTGAATGTATCTGTGCCCTGCCGTAACTACTACCCTATAATTAAGGCAGCAGTAAGAGAATTATGGCAACAGAGGTGGGCTGCCGAGAATAACAATAAGCTCTGGAAGATTAAAAACAGTGTGCGTGAATGGACCTCGTCCAGCTGTCGTAGTCGCTGGATGGAAGTGGCTTTGTGCCGTCTGCGGATTGGTCATACGAGACTTACGCACACCTACCTCATGGAGCGGCTCCCCCAACCGCTCTGTGAGCAATGCAGGGTTCCTTTGACCGTTGAACACTTCCTTGTCGTGTGCCCGTTGCATGCAGGTGTCCGGCGCGCGTGCTTCCCACGTTTGCGCGGAAATGATCCGGATGCAAGGATGCGCAGCATTCTGGTGGAACCTGAGCGTGCCCCCTTCCACACTGATGCACTGAGAGCGTTTATTGAATCGTGCAATATACTTTCAAAAATTTAATTTTGTGATGAAAAATGAATTTCAAGCATTGCTATCTTAATGATAAACTGTAATACGGCCGAGCGCGCCTACGTGATGCCCAACGGGGGTTTCAGCGTGGGTACGGCGCTTGGCCGTAAAATGGGTGGGCAGCTGAAACCCCCTGGGGCTCGGCTGCCCAATGAATGCATATGTAACCTGATTTTCTGTTTTTTTTACGTGTTTCGGAATAATTCCGGGGACTTGAGACTTGCTTTTATGACTGAACTAGTGGAGCAGTTGTGTTTGAAGCAACTGAATTTAATTTGAGCTTGTCATGAATGAATTTTTGTTGTGTTTGTTGCTGCAATGTCTAACCTGTTTGCGTATTCTTGAATTTGTTGCATGGTGCTCTGTGATTGTGATTGATGGTTATCTTGTACCACAGCGGTGATGTGACCGATAGGCCGATAATGACGCGAGACCTTCGGCGCGATATAGTAGGACCTACTGAAACGCTAGCAAATTCATGGTACTACTACTACTACATGTGTCGTCTATGCGACGTGACAAATTTCGTCTAATAATGCAGTATTTTCACGAAGCTGATAATAATGATCTCAATGCTACAGACAGATACTCTAAAGCTTGGCTCGCCATTTGGATCCACAAATGTATTTGTTGATGAATCCATGATACCGTATTATGGCCGTCATCCCGTAAAGCAATTTAATAGAGGAAAACCCATTTGTTTGGACTATAAAACTAACAATTACAGGGAAACTTATGGATTACGAGGAGAGGTTGTTTTGAACTCTCTGGAGAAATTGCAGCTATTCTACAGCAGAAAAGGCTTTCATTCTGCTGTAACAACTATTAAACTAGTAGAAGAAATTCACAAAAGATCTCATGGTGTCACAGGTACCCTACGCGCTAATAGAATTGAAAATTGTCCTCTAACAAACGCTAAAGCTTCCGGAAAAAATCTAAAGGTAGCGCTTCACTCGTAAGGAAACTAATGTTGTAGTGGTACGATAGAATGACAATGGAATAGTCACTGTGATTTCCAATAAGAACAGCGTTCTTCCTATAGCGAAAACTGAAATGTATTGCTCCAATGCCAAGAAGCGAGGACAAATAGGAATGCCTCTCATCATTACAACGTATAATTCGTGCATTTGCGCAGTTGACCGCTTAGACCAGACCGCTGCCCAATATAGGGCATCTCTCAGGGGTTCTCAAAGGGATGTCCGCGGACCCCTAGGAGTCCGTGGCACTTTGACAGGAGGTATGCCAAATTTAACGAATTCAGCAGTGGATGCAGATAATGCATTTATTTTCAGCTTTCCATGACTGTTGGATTATGAAACAGTGCGTAAAATTTATGTCTATATACATATATTCCTGAGGAGAACATGTGAGTGGGTCCTCAGCTTATTTTTGTATAATAAAAGTGGTCCTTGGTTGAAAAAGTTTGAGTATCCCTGTATTAGAGGAAAGAAATAGCATTTCCCAGTATTATCTTACTTTCGGCTTGTCTGCATGAACAATGCTTGGCTGTTTGCTTGAAAGGGCAGCTATAAAGAAGATCTTATCTCATTTATAAAATCTGTCGCAAATGATTGGTTAAAAACTTATGGCAAACCAGAGAAGAGTGTCGTTTCGAGATGGCACTTACTCTGTTTTCATAAACTCGAAACTTGATGATAATCCCTATATCTACAAAACCATGGATTCCTATGGGGAACGCTTCCCTTGAATGGGTTAAGAAAAGATCACAAAGATTATTCTTGACTATGACAGGGCATACAATAAGTAATGAAATAGATGCCTTTGAAGGAGTGGTACGTTTTAGGATTTGAAAAGTTGGAGACGTTAATTTAAATAAGATGGATGAGAAAAACTAGTTTCAATGTTCACTTGACGTTGTTATTTATGAGAATGGAAATGTATGGAAGAAAACATTCGATTCACTGGAAAATTTACAGTATTCACTCCGCGCTTATCATAGAATTTCTTTAGGCTTATGTTTGAACGTGAATCTTAAGGTGTTATGTGTGCATCCCTCGTAGGAATTCAATCCTATTGATGAAATTAACTCTTTCAGATTGTACGGCATGCCTCAAGACTTGCTGCACCTGCCGGGACTCGGCATTGGAAATCTTGATGATTTACTCCGAATGGTAAATTTCATGTGCTCTAGATTTGAGCTGTGGAGTGCGTTAATTTTACGTACTAGGCTATCTGAATAAGCAGTTTACTTTGCATTTTTATTTATCCTTTAGAGACTCTAGAAATCATTTCTTGTATCGCTAAATTGCCGTCTTTATAAAGCACAGGAAGCCTGGAAAGAAAGAAAGAAAGAAAGAAAAAACTTTATTTCCAATAGTGATTGTACAATATTACAATCATTGGTTTTTAAATATAACAAAAGAAAAATAAATTTCTGCTACCACCTTATCAGAACTTGAAATGTTTGTTGGCCTAAATATTTTACATATTGATGTTGTGATTTTGGATATATTATTGCCTTCACTCTTGGGTGTTTACACTTGACATGCAAATCTGTTCCTTTTGTTGCAGCAAGCTCAGCTCGGCGCGGACTGTCACTTCAGCGACGAGGAGTCCTGAACGAATCGACATCTTCGACTCACCGCAGTAAAATTATACTCTAATGACGCGCGTGTTTTCATTAACCCCGCTTTAATTTTTATTCCTGTAGTTCATTGAAGTATTCATCATCATCTGTGTGGACGGACCGAAGTTTGTGAAAGTACCTTACGGTCGTCAGCTTATGGTACCTTCGTGCGATGCCCTGAACTTTTTGTTCTGCTTTGCTTTCTAGCAAATCCCTCTCTTAAATTAGACATAATGCTTCGTTATTTCGTTATTGAAATGGTTTTGGATACTTATTCCTCTCAGATATTTAGCTACGGTGCTCGTGTGTGTTTTTGTTAGTGCATTTCAAGGACTTGGGAGACACTTCTCTTAGATCTTGCCTGAATAACTGTTTCCTATGCCGGGGGCTCAAAAATTATTTGAACGAATTGCTATGTAGGGTTCGGAATCTTGGAATAAACTCGTCTTTCTCCATTACGAGTCTGTCGACAATAATTTGCTTAAGAGCTAGTCTGTACGTCTTCAGTGGCGTAAGTTAAACGTTCAGCCGCCTGCGTCACTATTTCGGAACTTTCACTGGTCCCTTTGCCACGTTTTACTGGTGCCGAACTGAGTTATTTCTGAAGGGAACAGTGTGCATATGAGGATTTGAAAATAAAACTTTGCGCGTAGCGAGTATACCAGCCTACCCACGCCTCCTTGAAGTGGTATTGTTATCATAGTATTGTTATCATACCCTCTTGCAGCAGTCACTGGTTGCATAGTGTTTTGTGAACTGATGAATGAGTGTGTAGAGGATTATTTGTTGAATGTTTGTTAGTGGGTAGAACCAACGTGAGGGGGTTCAGCAACGTATGGGCTTTTTATTTTTCGGTTTTATGTTTTCATATTTATTAAAGATCTTTGATCTTGTATGTGATCAAAGAAAATATTAGCCTGCCCTTTTGATTTATCATATGGACTGGGGAAACGAATTTCGAGGATGTGTAAAGAGCGTCCGACGGGTGCTGTTCTGGGTAGCAAGGAGGACCCACAACGTCGACTGACAGTCGAGGGAGACTGCGGGATGGGGTAGGTGAATACGATTGAAAGCATGAAAGAACATTGAAGGGGCAATTGCACTAATGATCGATAGAGATATATTGAATCAGGTAGCTGAGACTGTTAAAGTGAGTGCACGTGCAATGCGCATAATAAAGAAACGGCTGAGGAGAATCTAGGAGGCCATGTTTTTGGCACAATCAAAACTTTCCTTCAAGGCAGATAATACCGACAACAAAAACGGAATCTGATTTGCCCCCAGCAAGGGAAATACATCCCTTTAGTTTTGACGGACGAAAATATTTTCCTGAATACTTCTCGGTGTCAGTCATGACAAGAAAAGAGCTGTCAACCCTCTTAACATCCTGAGTGGAATTGATAGCTTACAGAAGGAAAAAACTGAGAGGATCTTCACTTTGATCCTCAAGATGATGATGGCGGTGCTGCGTGTCGCAGACGGAGAAGAATGTTGGCCTGACTAGTGTGAAAGGTGTACCGTGCCAGACTGCAGAATACTGTTGATTTCAACCATTCAGTAAGCCTAATGTGCATCGGTAATAATGCTCTCGCAAATTTTCTTAGAAATTTGAGGCTGACTCTCAAGACCAGTGAAATGTGGAGGAAGTCATTAGAGTCGGGTTCATCAACTAAGAAACTCTGAAACCCGACCTTTTCTGATGAAGTTCAAGCCTCCGACAGTCTCAAACAGCATCTACACTCCAGGAGAAATGCAGAGCACCAAGTTAGACAAATTGAATAAGGAGTTAATAATGTCTTTCGACTGTCCTGCTTGTTGGCACACTGCCAAGCAATGTCGCAGGACCTCAGCTGTACACAGGTAGTGTGCCGAGGTGCGCCACTCTTCTGTGAACTGCAGTTCGTATCAGCTGAGGTGTTCTCCCTGCTGAAGTTCTCACACGCTCGTTAGCATCCTATGTGACGAAGAAGTGAAGGTGAGATGTTTGTTACAGACAATAGAGAAGAAAAAAGTGACTGTACGAGCTAAACAAATTTTAGAAAAGTGCATGAAACGAAACAAGCACCATTATCGAACCAATTTTTCGCTCATTTTGATTCAAAAATGGAGTTCACAAATAAATTATGCCTTCCTTAGAAACGCATAACCCCATCTCGTAACTAAACCTAGAGCAGTAAGATACCGAAACAGAGTCGTATTTACTGTGGAAGTTTGTGATACAACACTAAGTCGAAAAATGAAGCAGGGGCTACAGTGAATGAACTACGCTTCACCTTTAGAAGACATCTTGATTTTGAAATTCAAGAAAGACTTCGTCAACGTATATGGGTATAATCTGAACAATTCTGAAATCTTCAAGAAAGGTGTACTGGAAATATGAAATGCGCAAGACGCGATTCAAGCGTCATGGATAAAGTCCCAAAACTGGCTGGCAAAACCATTCTTAGCATCCTTCAGACATCCTATCCTTCCATAAAATAATGACACCACAGAAAAACACTCAAGATCACCCGTTTACGAATTAAATCCAAGACCCTTGTTGTGTAAAAGAGATCAGAAATATGGCTGTAGAATCAAGTACTGACAAGGCGAACAATTTTATCCAAATGTAGCTCGGCTGAGCTCATAGTGGATCATTGTACGAGTATATGACGAGAGATTAAGCGCGCCACTGCGGTGAGGAGTATGTGACTGGAGAAAAAATTATCAACCGAGACCATTTAAAGAGGAAATTTTGATCGTGCAAAGCAGAGAGAGAGAGAGAGAGAGAGAGAGAGAGAGAGAGAGTGGGGGAGAGGGAGAGAGGGAAGTGTCAAAAGGGTATGCCAGGCTATTGTTCTACCGCAGACACCTTAAATTCTCAACAAATTATATCGAGGCAGTAACGAGACCCATCTATCACAATAACTTAGTACCAACAACTTGTAAACGATAAACCGCTCAGATGATCAGGAACCTGCATCAGAGCCACAGCAAGACAAGAAGAAGAAGTAATGGATAACTATCGCTGGAGATGAAATGCGTAGTGAAACATGTAAAATGGGGAAGTCCTAATCAGGAAAATTTTTCACTGCGGTAATCAATCTAAACCGAGGTACATCAGCCCTTGAAAAAGAAAGAGAATCCAGAGTGAGTGAAGCTAAAAATAAATTTGATGAACATACACGAGGGAAGAAGGTGAATGGAAAAAGTGGTCAGAAATAACTACGAGGTGACACTCAGGAAGTTCAATCGTCTGTGAGTGATGGAAAGAAAGGAACAGCGGTCGCGTGGAACTTGGGGAAAATATTACAAACGATCACAAAGAGGCCGAGAAGAAGGAAGGAAGCCAGTTCAATATTCTGATGAAGGTAACAAATGCTAGTGGAGATGATGGCGGGAGAGGCAATCAATTTTATCCTGTGGATTCTGCATAGGATGGAAACATCTAATGAAGTCCTGACCAACCTCGTCAATTCATGCAAACCAACTGTGGTAGCAGCCCGGGAGACGTTCTCCGGAAAGGGTTTTGAGTCACCAATAGGAGGATACCACGGTCTGTGTAAATGAGGCCATTTCAAGTACAGGTTCCATAGAGAGATAATATTATAAATACACTCGCTGAGACTATCCCAAGAATTGGAATCGAATCGAAGCCTTAATTGTAGCGGAAAGAGTGTCCCTAAATCCAAATATTTACCACCAAGATTGTAATCGTAGCGGAAATTTTAGGGACACTTAATTGTAGCGGAAAGAGTGTCCCTAAATCCAAATATTTACCACCAAGATCCAATGTAAACCTCGAAGAATTATTTGACCTAAAGCGATGCAAAACCTGTCATACTGATGGGAGACCTGTCATACCGATGCGAAATTACATTTCAAACTGCAACGTCAATGTCGTAAATAATAACTCGGGTACCCATACCTCAGAAACAACAATTACCCTCTCCTTTACTCTTGATAATACGCCGGATCTGAAATTTGCTACTAGACTCTTTTCAGTTCTAAGCAGTGGCCACTTTTCCATTACATTAACTCGAACAGTGCGGCAGGCCGACAAACGGAAGGAGATAGAGGGATATAATTTCAGAAATAAGAACGTGAAGCGATATCGAGAAGTCGAAGTATAGAGAAATTTACTTCATCTTAAGATAAGGAAAAAAAGTGCTTTATGATGTGCAGCAGAACGAGACTGTTGGAAGACAAAGTGTGGTGGAAGAGAACGAGAGTAGTGGCAGCGAGTACTTACACAGAGACAAAACAGAACAGCTGAAGAGAGTATGTATCAATTCTCAAAACCACCAAGCCGAGGAGCAGTTGGTGGGAAAAGAAAGCAGATGCTGTAAATGAGCCAAAAGATTAATGAGGATGCTAAATGAAGATGCAGTTCAATTCTCATTCATAAATGATTTCACACAAAAATTACTAAATACCTTCAAGAATACTGTACATCCAGTGACAGCAACTATTCAAGTAAATTTTTAAAGTACAAGCGACTCGTTGAACAGATGTTAATCGATCTCATGAGCGCAATATGGAACAATGAACATACCTTTCATCATGCATGAATTATTATTTATCATCAAGAGCAACAGGGTTACGATACCATGACCGGAAGATATGAGTATTCTTATACTCACATGTCGGTCAATGCTTACCAATACCTAATGGAAATGTACAACTAAATATGAAATTCCGATTACGTCTATAAACCATGAACACAAGTTGTAATTCCTATCCCGAAAATCGCCAATTATCATACTAAATTTAAAAACTATTGCCCCAAATTCATTAAGCAGTCTTTTGAGTAAAATCATGAAGAAATGATTAACAGAAGATTAATGGATTTATTGAAATAAATATATTACCTAGCTAGTGTACACTGTACAGTGTAGCTTCAGAAAGAAGACATTGGGTAACCGTGGTTCATCTCGTTTAACTTGTTACCTACGTACGACATTAGCTGGCTTATAATAAATTTATCATTTCAGTATTTTTTGACTTCGAAAAAGCGTATGACATGACGTGGCGCTACGATATAAGACATCTTGTGGAAGTCTGTTTGAGAGGATGATTGCCGAAATTCGTTGTCGAAGTCCTGAAAAATTGAACGTTACTAGTAGCTCTAGAAGAAGAAATGTGCACTAAGGGATAAGTGAACTTTCGAAGAGGCTTTCCAAAGTCTCCTCTACGCTGATGACAGCAATGTAATTTGATAAAGAGTGTGAATCAACTATGATTTTAGCATTAAAACGGGAAGGAAGATCCACATCAACTGTCTCAATTGCTTAATTTTCAGGCCTCCACTAGGATAGAAAACTAGACTAGATAACCACTTTTCACTAGACGAAAGTAAAATAGCAAAGTGTAGAAAGGATTTGAACTAGATGAAATCTGTGTTTGATAATACTTGGGGTGCAGTTCAAGAGCTTACAATGAGATCATATAGATATCTCGTCCGCTCAAAAATCCACTACGGATGTACAGTGTGTGGGGCGGCGCTGAGGGAACTTGCTGTCGACAACACCAATAGTGAACCTCCATCACCTGTCAGGAGCCCAAATTAAGGCTGCGAAGAAGTGAAGTGCTACTCCAATATTTCTTCAGATTATGGCGTTTTTTGAACTCAACAAATACTCGTCATCAGTAAAAATATGCTAACCTGGACTGTTTTTTTAATAAGCCACAAACGTATATCAAATCAGTTATTCACAGAATACGTTAGGCTATAACCTGATATAACATTCCGGCGTTCTCAGGCCAACCGTATTTCACGTCAAGATCATTTTCGTGGACAATAAAGGGACCGGAGCTATAACAGCCCATATCAAATACGAAAAAAGAAGAAATAGCCCAATTCATCGATGAACGCATGTGCAGAGATAACAGGAGTAGGCATCGTAAGTGTAAAATCATCTGCATTGATGGATCTTAGTTATCGACAGGAGTTGGAGCCGAGGCCGTGTTGGGCGACATCATCAGAACCGTCTATCTGTTAGTCGTGACGAGCGTAATGGCAGCCAAACTTCATGAAATCAAACTTGTTTTAAATATTATAAAGGGAATACAATCGAAAAAATTTCGTAATATGAAGCGACTCAATGAGTTCCATCCTATAAATTGGTAATTATACAGAAATTAATAAATTTTCAGAAAAGAGAATGCTGGAGATACGAGGCCTGTCGAAAAAGTATCCGACCTTTGGCCAGAAAAAATACTTCAACAACCTGACGGGGTTGGGACCCTAATCCCCTTCAAAGTAGGCTCCTTGTGCTTCCACACACTTAGCCCACCGATCCTTCCACTGCCGGAAACACCTCTGGAAGTCTTCTTTTGGAATGGTGTTCAGCTCTGTCGTCGCGTTCCGCATTATCTCTTCTCTACTCTCAAAACGGGATCCTTTCAGTGGTGTCTTCAATTTTGGAAACAACCAGAAGTCGCAAGGAGCCAGGTCTGGAGAGTAGGGAGGTTGGCGAACGGTCGTAATTCCATGTTTGGCCAAGAAATTGCGGATCAAATGGGATGAATGTGCGGGCGCGTTGTCGTGATGCAAGTGCCAGTTGTTCGCAGTCCACATGTCTGGTCTTTTGCGCCGAACTGCATCACGAAGTCGCCGGAGAACATCCTGATAGTACTCCTTTGTCACTGTTTGTCCTTCCGGTGCGTATTCGTGATGCAAAACTCCACGGACATCAAAGAAAACAGTCAGCATCACCTTGATTGATTTTGCTTCGCACCAGAAAGCGACGACGGAGCTGAACACTATTCCAAAAGAAGACTTCCACAGGTGTTTCCAGCAGTGGAAGGATCGGTGGGCTAAGTGTGTACAAGCACAAGGGGCCTACTTTGAAGGGGATTAGGGTCCCAACTCCGTCAGGTATTCGAAATATTTTTTCTGGCCAAAAGTCGGATACTTTTTAGACAGGCCTCGTAGATTAAATTAATACAGTAGGGAAAACATAATGATAAATTGGGGTTCAGCACGGGTGGGCATAGTCGAAAATAAGCGCGCATGAGAAGTAGCAACGAGACCACTTGAATTTGTACCGAGTCCCTACTGCAATTGGTTCTAGGTAATTAGAACAGGGATATACGAAATATGGAACCTGGAATGGCAGCAGGAGCAGAGAGATTTTAGAACAAAAACAACATCCCCAGAAGATGAAACATACGGCTCTAACCCACAGCTATTTCTTGACCCCAGAAGTTTTTGGATGAGAATCCATACGGGAATGATGTGGAAGAGCGATTCTTACTGTGAAACATATCATCATGAGTTTTGATTTGACCCGAGTTTTTTTATAAGTGGGCTGTGGCTGAAACGAACTGATTACGATTGAATAACTGCACAATGTTCTCCTATTCCAGCAATCACAACGCAAATGGAATGCTGTTTTACCAAATCTGATAGCATGTTTATAAGTATGGCGCTAGGAGGCTTCTTTAGGTATATATTTTTAAATCAAAATAATTATCCAATTAGCGGCGCTGCAAAAAAAGATAGCGAAATATCATTGGCTTTACGAAGCCCTTCTAAGGGGCAATAGTTAGTACATTGATTTCGTGAATAGTACAGTTTTAAGAGGCCCCTTCTTAGTTAGTAAATATAGTTAGCACATTGATCAACTATTCTAAAAGAGATTTACCGTTTGCCTTGTGAGCGTCCTACGTTTTGTCTCGAAAATTATGAACAAATCTGTGAAAAAAAACGTAATCTAACGCTAGGAATTTTTAAATCATTTATGTTGCCTACCCTCGTACATTACACAATGAATGAGCGTAAAATATGATTTAAACGTGATTGTTCATTTATTTGTTTTAGATACGCGTATGATGCAATGCTTTCGAACATTATCTTGGACAACCCTTTCAATTTGGTGAAGATCCTTTATTCAGGTAATCTATGGGTATGATATTTTTTAAATCAGGCATGCAGAAAGCATGGTCACTTATTAATGTGCGTCATAATTCCAGCACTGAACAGAAAACCTATACTCTCAGCAACATCAGTGAGCAAACGTGCACGTTCAAGTATCAATGTAAAGTTTTTTCAAAATGTTTCAACGTCTCAATGTTTTCTTTTTGGCTGTCTGTAGAATATTATTGTTCTTTTCTTGATTTTTCTTTAACCTATAGCAAACTACGAACGTCTATTTTCACTCTTTTGCTCTTGGTTGGTCCAACCGATGAAATAAATTTAAGAATACTTAAATGTGGTATTTCCACCAATTCGATTTAAGGACCTATCGTTAAGGAATTTCTGGCATTCATGGTGCCAAAAATTTTTGTACAAACTTTCTAAAAGTATACTGTTTATTATGCTTGCTCGAAAAGTTACAAATTTCCGATCAGCCGATTATTCTACATTTTGTATTTCATGTAAACAAGCGTTTATTTCCTCTCACTATTATTTCAACAATATTGGTTACTAATACAGAATTTTGTCTATGTGAATAAAAATTATCATATGCCCTTCAAGGTATTCTTTGTCAATTTTTGCGTCGCTTTCATTCGTGAATAGGATTCGTAATTCTTAATTGTTTCTGCTTAATTTTTCTTTCAATCACTGACGTGGTTTTTGTCTACTACTCATGGTTAGTCTCAAATTACGATATTTTTTTTCAAAAATTTTAAAATGGATTATGCACTGTTTTTTCTTCATACATTACAAATTTTCAGGTAAGTAGTTTTTCGGATTGTAAACGCTTAAGTTTGAGGGATATTTAATTTTCATATTCAGTAAGATGTTCATTTCAGTACCTGTATTAAGTATATCAACTAAGGTGCTTGAGCACGCTCAGGTCCAGAGCTGCATTTCTACGAAGTGGCTCTCATGAAGATATCCTAGGTACGTCCACAGTGAAAGTTATGAGAGCACTGGGCGAAGAGACTTGATGTCTACCGCACTCTTTACTCCAGTAATACATAACGTGTCCCATCGAGAGTCCGAAGAGGAACTTAGTAGAGCTTACGGGAAAGCAGTGGTGTGGTACAAGGCTAAATGTAGGCAGTGTATAATCTGTGATACTGAAAGTATGGGATGCATTATCATAGGTCGTGCTGCTGTTGTGGGACGTGTCCGTATTGAATGAGGGATGTAAAAAACCTTGGATATATAATTATGAAATGTAAACCTTGCAGGATATGGGCGTAGCTAGGTGTTTGCTCCTCCAGCAGATAAGGTATTGGTGACGTATCTAAGTACGGCAGCCTGTGTCATTGATGATTATAGGGCTGCTTCTATCGCAGATATTGATATAGAACTCTAGTATTAAAGTAATTCGAGGGCCACGGTTAGTAGGTCCGCATAGAGGGCTGCGCTGGATAAAGATACCCTTTCGAAACATGGTTTGTCTCTTCGCAATTGATCCAACGTGACGTTATACAATTAAATCTGTAATGCTGGTTCTTGACGGCAGATGTTTCTGTTATCGGCAAGAAAATTGGGAACTTGATCCAAAATTTACCAATTTAGTCTCTTGATCCAAAATTTTTTTTCATAAGGACCTAATAAAACTTGCACCTCTTTTACAGAGATACGTTCTGTGTTGCGGTTCCCTATCCCTGTCGGCTGTTGTCCACGGAACTTAGCAATAACAACCGAACCTGATTTGGTGAGTTTAAGTATTTCCTCTTCCAGTCTTCGTAATGAGCATGAACTAGAGGACTGACGTTCCGTCTAAACGTAGATATTGCTACCGTCATCGTACCAATGGTTCCTTCTTCTATGAACTAGTTGGTTCATAAGAAACTCGGACATTTACTTACTTTGAGTATCTTCTGCGGAGATGAATCGCAATGCTAATGTTGGACTCGTTTACTATGATAGGTTAAACTTGCATTCAATATTAGAATTCAAGTTACACTTGATAGTATAAGAATTTTCTTCATTTATCATTCAGCATAAAAGATGCCTTTGACTTCAGAGGTTTCATTATAAAAGACCCATCCATGGAGAGTTACACAGCTGGGGAAACTTAAGCCCGACCCCTCCTGTGGGGATGAACACTATAAATGTTTTAAGTATGCGTGGTTACCGTGGTGAAACTAAATAAGACAGTTCTCTGTACGTACGACCGTAAAGGAGACGATCTCGATCTCTTCAAGGTACTAACTATACTGAATTATCGATGAAATACTTTTATTCCTGACTATACGCAGCTTGTTCGTATTTCCCCTCAATTTGTCGATGTACTTGATTTTAGCATCAGCTTCTAGTACAGAAACGGAAAATTGTCCACCTAAAATATTCGTACTGCTTTTCCCCCCGGTTTGGCTCGTCGGCCAACTGTGATTTTCCTAAAAACGCCTATTCTTGAAGATGATGATGTTTTGACACTGTGGAAGTCTCCAGATTCTTCTGCAGGAGGAAGCGGAATAAGAGTTGTAATTCTACAAAATTGTCTTCATTATTATGGATGCTGTGCAGAATCACTAGTTTGCCGCAACTGGCCTACACCAGCACCATGGAGCTTACGCTGACCACCTTCCTCGTCCTCGTGGCATTAGGGCCGTTCTCTGCGACTGCAGAGCCTGATAGCGCTGGTACGTACGACAGTCTGTGTAATTGCATACAGGAAAAAGTTCAGGCAGGGGAATCTTCCTGCGAGATTTTACGAATTTCAGTGTAAAAAAATTATATGGGAATGCATTGCTTACTATTCAGAAGCAATAGTTAACCACTGGTTTGGGAGACTAGCAATCTTCGAGAGACGAAACCTCAATTAAATTTGGCAAGTATAGAGGCTTCTAATGAAGTTTGCCCCCATTCAATATAACCAGAGTTCTCATAGACTGTAGACTAGTATAAAAGAGTTCGAGAAACTTCCCGTATTCCCGGGCTCAGTAACTATTGTCTTGCACACCAACAAGACTAAGGTCTTGATAACCAATCTACTAAGGCATAGATGTTTTTGGTCGTGGCGTAATTCCCGCCTGTTTAATTTCTTTTCCTCGCTAATTGAGAAAAGCGTGGGTTCTGCAGTTACCGTGAACCACTGGTGACTGCCAGTGGTTAGTGTTAGTGGTACGGCATGTTTGACCGCAAATTTTGAAAGTAGTCCCTTCATGTTGTCTCGCTGGAAGGCCAGGAGCTACATGCCTCGCACCTCGGAACTAAAGATGTTCGAAAGCTCAAATCTACGAATGCTCTGGCTTTAAAATCCTTGGGAATCGGTTGCGCTTGTCCGAAAAGGCAATGAGCTTTGAACATTTTAATATAAAAATAGTTTTAACTAGAAAGATGCGTAACTTTCTAGGGGAAAGTTCGGGTAACGTCAGCCGAGATCTTGAACACGCCGTAGTTCGAGCATGTGATTTTCTACAAATTTTTCTCTGCCCACGAAGGTAAGCATTTCCAGATTATCAGGAATTCTGTTGATCAGAAAAGGAACTGCTTTCTCGGAATTGAAGAACTGACCATTAACTAAATTCAACCTAAATTTCAACTTTCTTATCCATAAATTCAATTTCCACTGATACTTTGACCAATCAAACTAAAAGCGGATGCGACCGACTGCCGCGAAGTCGGCGACGCAAACGAACGTGTAACGTGACTCGGACTTAATTGCAGCGTTGCTTCGAAACTTCACACGCAAACTGCCTTTGCTTGGTTGCTAAGGTCGGCTTGGTTAGGTTGTTTGAAGCTCTAGTGAAAGTCCGGCTATACTATTTGGATACATTTCCAACATTTTGAGTCTGAAACTAAAATTGCACAATACATAACCTTACCAGCAAAAAATTAAAAGGTAGTAAAGCAGATTGAGTGCTTTTACTTTGATATCAGTACGTAACTTGGCAGTTTCCGTAGCAGTGCGCGTATGTGCAAATCAGTACACGCGTTGACTCCGTTTTAGAGATGGTCCACGATATGCTCAAGAATTGCAATTGATCTCACTGGTCTGCATCTAATCTAGCTCCGTATGGATCCAAAAAATCTGCCAATAAGAATCTAGAAAGCCAGCGGAATCGATCTTCCAAATTTGAAAATTTGAAAAAAACGGAATAAGTAATGGTACAAACGTGAATTCTTGAAACTCCTCTAGTGTCCACGAAGGCTCTGAACGTGCAATAAATAACTAGTTTGTTAACACTCGCCTTGCCGTTTTTGAAATGTATTCCTGTCATAATGCTCATCGTTAACAGATGCAGTTGAGCTCTACATTCGACTGCAGTTGAGACTAAATGCAATTAAATTCAGAGAAAGCTTACGTGTCTACAGAGCAGAGACAAAAGCTACTAGTTCTCTATAGATGGCCGAATACTTAGCGGAGATACAGACTCCACATCCTACGTTCTCCTCGTAGGCATTAAACTTGCATTGTTAGTCCATCTACCTTAAGGCTAAAAAAAGGTAACATCCATGGGGCTCTGGAGTGGAGTATACGTGATGTATCCAGTGAGATTGGGTTGGCCTTCATTTCGCATAAATTGAAAAGCGGTGTGTTTTTTTTGCAACGGTCTTCGAGCTCATTTTTCCGTTTCTCGGTAGCTTTAGCATTATTTATCTTCAATCTTGCCTGGTAAATGTCCTCGATAAAGTTTCTAGAGGCTTTCTGCATTGATTCCGCGTTCTCCAAAGTCCATACTAAATGGTGCCTTTCTCTCTCCTTTAGGACGCCTGCCTTGCAATCAAGGGGATTAAAACTTTCTGATGAAATCCTACTGGCTTTGCTCAGCGTAGAAAGATGATTTTTTTGCTAGATTTCCTTTCATTTTCGGTAGACTGAAAAAAAATTGAATACTGTCGTAATTTCAAACGTTTTCTTCAGAGAAAAGCTTCGACGGGCCGCTTGACGCCAGGCCCCACTCGCTTTTTGAGTTCAGAACAGCGGAGAGACGCCCGCTGCAAAAACCTGCGACTGCGAACGACCTCGTCACTATCTATATGATGGAGCCTGTCCTCCTGGCCATCAACGAGTTCCTTACGAAGTTCCCATTTCAGAGTCTGGAAAATATCACGGAGCATCGCTACGTCCGCTGGGAACATCTGGAAAATTTCAGCTTCTCAAGAGAGGACGCACGCAAAGTCCTGAAATCAGTTGTCGATCTTCCCGTTAAGGACTTGGGCGTCATAGCTGATTTCATGGGCGAATATGTTGCTGGGTTAGTGGAACACATTCAGGAATTTCTCGTCATATTCATGCTTGCTTTGAGGGAGTACATCGGGTCTTTCCATGCTGCTCTGGAATGGATGAAGCCCACAGAGGGTATAATTTTCATTCAATAGACTCGGCTGTGCAACAAAAGTGGTTACTAATTAGTTTTTTGTGAGTAGCTTCAGCTTCATGAAGATATAAAGAGAATTGAACCTGGTCAACGATGTAACTAGATTCTACGAGAGTTTTGTTGATGCACTTGATTTTCCCTTGCAAGTGCTCTTCAGACACGAATTCGGGAGTGGGCCGAGAGTTCATACTCTCATCTGGTTGGTAAAATATTCGTAGAAAGTTTCTCAGGCTGAAGCTAAGTTTGGCCTTGATATTTTAACTACAAATAAAACTTGATTCGAACTCTCTTCAAATTTGTATTGCTGTTGATCCTTCTACCTCAGTGTGCCAAAGTTGAACGCAAAGATTCAATAAAGAGATCTGGAAAGAGGGAGGGTTAACGACCCGAAAATGGTTTATCACACCATAAATTTGAGCGTGCCTAACTCTCCATACTAGTAACTCTAGTCGTGGGATAAAGATTCAGGAAGTGGCAAATCAATGTTCAACCAGATTATGAAGTAGAGTTCATCGTCACGTCAAGACCACCAAACGTACACTATGTCCGTTGACTATCTCGAATTATGAAAAACTAGGGAAGTTCTTAACGCTCTCGATGTCGTATCGTTAGCATCAAATTGTATAAACTTTTCGAATGATCTAGCATGCTGATATCCACGCATAGTTTGCTGGTTTCTGCTAAAATATGCTCAATTACTTTGACAAATTTGTGCTCAAACGAACTTGAGGAAAATAATTGTACATCGCTAATACTTAGGCATTTGCGTTCATAGTACGTGGTACTTGGTATTTCTATTTTAGTTCCTGGAAATGATTCCGGATGGGCCAGTAATAACGGTTCATGAGAACAGTTTATTAAAATGAGTTGAACTTGGCTGGTTCCCGGCCGGTCGGAGGGTTCCACTTTCAATGGGTACGGAGGGCGACTCCCTTCCCAGCACCCCGAAGTTTCCCAAAAAACGGTAACCTGTTAGAGATAGTCACGCATTATAGCCGGAGATTACCGGAGCATGACCTACGCAGTACATGGATATAAAGTGAGTTACATTTCAGGTAAAGTGTGATATTGCTAAAATATTGTAGGTTTACACGCTCCGCATTTTACGATAATGACTTCAGCTGTGCCAATATGCACATGCGCATATGCACGCGCAAATAAAATCATGAGCGCATAATATTTGCGGCTTCAGGTTAGATACATGCAGTACTCTTTATATGCAAACAATGTGCGATCAAGTCGTGCGCTGCTGAATAATTGACTTCAGTTAGTTGGAACTTGTTCGGTATTGTAAATATTGGACTCTAAGAAAATGATTCACTATAATAGTGTTCAATATTTACATTATCGCGCATTTGCTATTAATGAAAAACATGAAAATTGGATTTCACAGGATTTTAAGGTACAACAAATTTTAACGTTTGTGGTTACATTTAATAATATACTTTTTAATGTTTTCTAATTGGACACTTTTTTCCTTACCGGCAAGAATACTTTCGTATTACGAAAACACTTTCTACATCGTACGACACCAGGGGGGGGGAGCCAATTTAAAATTCTCCATGTCAGATGGAAAGATTTGACCAGCTACCTCGTTGACTTCCTCTATATACAGGATTACCATAGAAAATAGAGTTGACATCCTTAATCATGGGAAGATCTTCTCGTGCTAGCTATCTGGAAAAAAGGATGCTTTATCCCAATCAATTCCCCTCAGGGGGATACAACTATTGTATCTATGGGAATTAGCGCTCCCAGGGGGACTATGTAAGGGCCTGAGCTAAAGGTTAGGTAGGCTTTATTTTTGTTGAAATAGAATAGGTTTTTATTTTGTAACGGACCATCTTTTTTCGGTTCACTGCTGTCCTGTTTTTCAGCACCTACTACTTTCTTCTTCAACTTTAATCTTGTTTCATAAACTTCTTTCTCATCTTACTGTTTCTGTGCCCTTTCTGCATAGATTCCACGTTCCCTTAACTCCATACTAAATGGTGCCTTCTTCTTTCCTCTCTTTGGATCTCATTTGTTGAGGATAGGGAGGCTTAAACTAAATAATAATCTATCCCAATCAATTAACGAATCTGTGGGGAATTATCCCCACAGCATGATAAATAGAGCTGTGCAATTGCATAACTTGCATATATGCACGCCGAGAGATATGTAGAGTGTTTTATGCAATGCAAAGAATTATCTTGTGCATATGTAAAATCACATATGCAATTTTGCATATGCAATACAACAGATGTAATATGCAAAATGCCTATTGCATATGCGCGATATCATTGCATATATGCTGTAATACGAATGATGTAATTTTTTTTTAAATGTAATACTGCAAATTGGCTAATAAAATCAGAAATTTTGTACATTGATGGGATCTCTCGCATACACACTATCAGTTGTTAAAGCAGCATCTCAAGTTTTACCCGGTGCGCTATGTTCAGTACCTGATGCCCAGGTTTCCTACTTGACCTGTTCTTCAGTTAAATTTGGTTCATAAATAAAATACAATAGAGGTGTCCGAACTGAATTTATTGGAGTTTGAAGTTTTTAAGAATTGCATGGTGTAGTAGTTTTTGTACACCTAGTTATAGTTTTCTTGTTTCGTTCTACACATAGGCCTACCTATACGTACAATGTGATAAAGTGGAAATGCAACTGTGAAGTTTGTATCAATTCCCGAAACATGTGTGTTTAGTGAATTAAAAATAAATACCTTTGTTGTGCTCTGCTTGCTCATAAAAAATGAGAAAAAACTCAATAAGGTAATCCCTCGAATTCCCAATATGCCACAAATTCCTAAAATTTGCATCATTATAGTGATTTCGCTTTCTGGACTTACATAAGGACAATCAAATCTGCAATTGACAATTAGAGATTATATGCTGATTTGAATATTCCTGCAATATTTGGTTATTCAAAACCTAATGCAAATGTTCGGTATTTGTGGGATGTCCGGAATGAGAGAGATTACCTAGAGGAAGATTGAGAAATTTTTCGCACAATTTTGTATTAATTTTTGTATTTAAGTTTACAGATGTATTGGATAATATGATGATTGAAGAAATGAACAAATTTTTTTAGTATTCTAATGATTAACAATCTTTATTAATTACACCATTCAAAAGTACCCCAAAGTGTAAGGAATAATACTTAAGAAAATGAATTCTCAGAATATGACTTTCGGGACGGAAATCTGTATTTTACTTATTGCCGGAAAACTGTAGGTTTGTCGTGCAATCTAATAAGCGTATACACTGCTATTATCAAAATATCTGCTGCAACTTCATAGACATGAATAACGGAGATAATCCTTCTGGTTCAGCATAAAATTTACCGATAATGACCCATTTTCGTCTTCGATAAAATCACCGAAAGCTAGAAGTTTAATCCCCATGTCTCATTTAATGTACGAAACTAACTTTTAGTGCTCGCCGTGGCCGAGTGGTTGAGAACGTACCCATACGTGAAGGTGTCAAGGGTTCGAACCCCGGCGCTTCGCGGTGATTTTCCCCGTTGGGTAAAAGGAAAACTCAAACACAACACCGCACTCTACCCAGATATCGGAAATGAATACCGGCTCGACAGGGGAGTAACCGTCCTTGTGCTATAATAATACGGAATTTGAAAAACCAATGTACAAGATGATATTTATCATGCTGAATTGATTGGAATAAAACTTTTTTTTCTAGATTACTAGCACGAGAAGATCTTCCCATGATTAAGGATGTCAACTCAATTTTGCGTGGCTGTCCTGTTGAGGAACGAAGACCAACCAACCAAATTTGTTGACCAACGAAGTAGTTGGTTACCTCTTTCCATCTGACATGGAGAATTTTAAATTTGCTCGCTGATGTACGGTGTAGAAAGAGTGTTTTCGCAATACAAAATTATTCATGCAGATAAGCAAAAAAAAGTGTCCTATTTGACATTAAAAAGTACATTATTATTAAATGTAACCACAATGGTTAAACCTTGTTTTACTTTGAAATCTTATGTAATCCTATTTTTATGTTTTCTTCATTGGTAGCAAATGCTCGATATTCTAAATATTCAACACTATTGTATTGAATCATTACCTTAGAGTTCAATATTTACAACATCAAACAAGTTCCAACAAACTGAAGTCGGTCATTCAGCAGTGCATGTGCAAGACTTGATCGCATATTGTTTGCATATAAATGCGAGTACTGTGCATACGACACTCCGCAACCGCATATATGTAACCTCAAGCCGCATATTTTATGCGCGCATAATTTCATATGCGCTTGCATATATGCACGTGCATATTGGCACAGCTCTAATGATAAATATCATCTTCTACATGGGTTTTTCAAATGCAGTACAACTAACACCAGGACGGTTACTCCCCAGTGGAGCCGGTACCCATATGTATATCTGGGTAGAGTGGGGGTATTGTGTTTGAGTTTTTCTTTTACCTAACGGAGAAAAAATCGCCACCCAGCGACACCTTCACGGAAGGGTGCGTTCTCAACCCCTTGGCCGCGGCGAGCACAAAAGTTGGTTTCGTACGTTAAATGAGACATGGAGCTTAAACTACCAGCTTAAGTTGATTTTATCGTAGATGAAAATGGGTCAATATCGGTTAACTTTATGCTGAACCAAAAGGATTATCTTCGTTATTCATATCTATGAGGTCGCAGCAGATATTTTGACAATAACAGGGTATACTCTCATAATATATTGCATGACACAGTTTTCCGGCAATAAGTACAATACAGATTTCCGTCCCGGAAGTCATATTCTGGAATTCATTCTTGAAAGTATCATTCCTTACACTTAAGGGTACTTTGGGATGGCTAACTAATAAATAATGGTAACCATTAGAATACCAGAAGAAGTTTGTTCATTTCTTCATTCATCATCATATTATCCAATACATCTGTATATTTCAATACATAAAGTACTAAAAAATGTTTATAAAAAAGTTCTCATAATCTTCCTCTAGGAAATCTCTCTCATTCTGGACATCCCACGAATACCAAACATTTGCATTATGTCTTGAATAACCAAATATTGCAGGACCATTCAAATAAGCATAGGATCACTAAATATCAATTGCAGATTTGATTGTCCTTATATAAGTCCAGGAAGCTAAATCACTATAACGATGCAAATTTTGGTAATTCGTGGGATGTCCAGAATTGGAGGGATTACCTTATTGAGTTATTTCTCATTTGTTTATGAACAAGCAGAGCACAACAACGGTATTTATTAATAATTCACTAAACGATATGTTTCGGGAACTGCTACAAACTTCACAGTTGCATTTCCACTTTGTACACACTTTCCACACTTTGTGCGTATATGGAGGCCTATGTGTAGAACAATCCTCTCAGGGGGATACAACTATTGTTTCTATGGGAATTAGCGCCCCCAGGGGAAAAATGTGAGGGCCCGAGCTGAGAGTTAGGTAGGCCTTCTTTTTGTTGAAATAAAATGTTTTTTGTTATGTTAAGGACCACCTTTTTTCGGTTCACTACTGTCCTGTTTTTCAGCACCTCTGACTTTCTTCTTCAACTTTTATCTTATTTCATGAACTTCTTTCTCATCTTACTGTTTCTATGCCCCTTCTGCATAGATTCCTCATTTTCTTGTCTCCATACTAAATGGTGCCTTCCTCCTTCCTCTCTTCGATACGCTCTATTTTTGTATCGGTTAGGGAGGCTTAAACCAACTTATAATCTAATAATCTCAATCCTATGTGTAGAACAAAACAAGAAAACTATCACTAGCTGAACAAAAACATTTCACCATGCAATTCCTAAAAACTTCAAACTCCATTAAATTCAGTTCGGACTCTTGTATTTTATTTATGAACCAAATTTAACTGAAGAACAGGCCAAGAAGGTCACCTGGGCATCAGGTACTCAACACAGTGTACCGGGTAAAACATGTGATGTTGCTTTAGCAACTGATAGTGTGTATGCGAGAGGTCCCATTAATGTACAAAATTTCTGGATCAAGGAACAAATTTTCAGTTTCACATTAAAAATCACATTACACCATTCGTATTACTGCATATATGCAATGATATCGTGCATATGCATAATGCATTTTGCATATTACATCTGTTATATCGCATATGCAAAATTGCATATTTGATTTTGCATATGCACAAGATAATTCTTTGCATTGCATAAAACATTCTGCACATCTCTTGGCGTGCATATATGCAAGTTATGCAATGGCACAGCTCTAATAATAACGCTATATTAAAAAGATCTCATCTGAACTGACTAGTCAAACTTGACACGAGAACCTAACAAGATCACTTCGATGAAATACAAGTTGCCGTATGAATTTTTTATGGGTTCTCGCCTAGCTTGCAGGACAATTACAAATTATTATTGCTAACGAATGGTCAAAGCTAGCAGCGCCCACTACCTCTCCAACCAACCTCCGTCGAGAGTCGTCCCACGAGGAGTCCCGAAGTGGTTCCCGCGTGCAGAGAAGACCCTCTCACAGCGCAGACCAAATGGAGTTAGCTCATCGCGCCGGCTGACTGGCTTCACGAAGATCTACGTTTAGAAAACGTATAACGTAGGAGCGGCAGGTGTAACCGTTTCACCATAGCAGCAGCAGCAGCAGATGTAGCCGTGACCTCAACAGTAGCCGTAGCAGAAGATGTAGCCGTGACCTCAACAATGGCTGTAGCAGCAGATGTAGCCGTGATCTCAACAGTAGCCGTAGATACAACACCGACACGGTACCTTATCACTAGGGTTGTGACATTGCGTATTATGCATATGCAGGAAAAATATGCATATACAATTAAAACTGCATATGCAAATGTATGCAAATAAGTACATATGCATATAAATCTTACTATACGCAAGTGCATAATGGAATTACATTTTAAATAATTTATGTGCAGATGGAAAGATACACATATGAAACTCAATCAATTATTCGTAAATATAAATTGCATGTGGGAGATGTAGAGTGGAAATATATGACTTTAATATTACCTTTATTAAAGAATGAAATTCATTTTAGTAGTATGATGTGTAATGTCAAGTTTGAAAACAGATTCTATCGTTGGAACTTGTGAAAGTTTGAAATTCAATATTTCTTGTGCAATGTGGAAACGTAACTTCACTAAGGCTCATAGGTATTATGCAAAAGCAAAATTGCATAATACCTATATATTGGTTTGAAGAATTATACAGCTCTTGAATAACCAAATACACAGACATTTTATTCGATGCCAAAAGTGGATAAAGATAAGCGCCATCGTGAAATGGCACGTGAATTCGAAGATTATGAAGCCCTTGATGGATATTTGTTCTGTATTACTTGTAGAAAAGAGGTAAATTTGATTAAAAATTACTTAATTGTGCCTATTTATAATTATTAAGCTCATTATTGAATAATGTTTAAATAATGTTGGCGTGGTGACATTATGAATTGAACCTCACCAATCTATCATTAAACCATTTGATATATCTAGCACAACCTTACGCCAGATACCAAGCTCGAGGAGATCCCTTGTGACTCAACATTTGCTATCAAGGATACATGTCAGGAACAGAGAGCGTTTGAGGAACAATGATGAAACTGTAGAGTCACATATTGATCAACCCAGTAAGGAAACCAACACGCAACCTGGTTCCAGCCAGCAACACTCTGGTCAATCAGATGACAGACAACCAGCCGCTAGCCAGCCAAACGTCAAGAGATCAGTGTTTCATGAAGATATAACAAGAGTATTAATTATGTAATGAACAGATGAAGATCGTCATGAAAAAGTACATTGACAGAAACATACCCGACCAAACAACTATCAGGAAATATTACGTTGCAGATCTATGCAAAGCAACAGTAAGCAGTATACAAAAAACGCCGCAGGTCAAAAAATATGGATATCATTGGACGAAACAATCGATGTTGAACAGCGTTGCATAGCTTGCATTGTATTTGGAGTTCTGTGTGTAGAGCAAGAATGCACGAAATGTTATTTAGCGAACATCGCAGTCTTGCCTGCAGTCAATCATCCATCAATTACTGCTTTCGTGAAAGATTCTATGCGAGTTATATATCCTGGACAGATTCCGTATGAGAAAATACTTATTGTATGCACTGATGCCGCACCGCACATGGTTATGGCAATGCGGGGAATGATGATCCTGTTCCCCAAGATGATCCACGTAACCTGCTTAGCACATGCACTCCATAGAGTTGCAGAGTTAATTCGAACCTGTTACTCAGCTGAAAACAGATTAATTTCATCTGCCAAGAGCATCTTCGTCAAAGCACCCCAGAGAGTACAAAAATTCAAAGAACTCCATCCAAATGTGCAACTTCCATCAATTCCAGTGGTAACAAGATGGGGCACGTGGCTCAGCGTGGCGACGTTTTATTCGAAATACTTTGCCGAAATTAATTCAGTTGTGCTATGCTTCGAAACTGAGGTAGCATTATGCATTGGTGAATGTCAGGAACTCTAACAGCAAGTTGATTTCAAAACAACTCTCACATTTGCTGGTGCAAATTTTTCACCAATTGTGTCCTGCATAGAGAAGCTTGAATCACAAGGTTTGCCCATAGCTGAAGCAGTCGACCTGATGATGAAAATTGAAGAGAATTTGAACAAAATATACGACAAGGGATTCTATGATAAACTGGTCTCAGAGTGAATCGTGGTACGTTGGTTCTACCTGCCGTACCCTGAAGACTAGAGTTTTAGAGCATGCTGGGCGTAGTTGCAGAACTGGTCTTCCTCTGGGGTCCCCCCCACTGTCCTCTGTTAGATCTCATGCGGAAGAGTGCAATGTTCCGATCTCCCTAAATGATTTTAAAATCTTGGCTGGTACCTCTTACAGAACAGATCTGCGCCTTCTCGAATCTTTGTATATTTACAAAATGAAACCAGCTCTCAATGACACCCAAAGTGCTTTCTCGCTTCATGTTGCCAATACGTAATTCAGTTTTTCCTTTATCTTTTACATATTTTTCTTTACCGTTGATTGGGTTTTTTCAAAGTTTAGATTTTGGATATATACTACTTTAGTGCTTTAATTTCTCTTCATTTGGTTTTGTTTAACAGAAATTTTTCTTGCTGAAGATGGACAGTTAGTCCGAAACGTTCAGTTTTATTTGATCATTTTTAATAAAAATGACTTTACGGGTAGCGATTTTCGCCTTGCTTTTTATTCTCAAGCTGAGAAGCATCAATGATGGAGTTATTTTAGAAAATACTCCTTTCCTCACTCCAGTCAGCCCTAAAGAAAGACTAGCAGTTTGCTTGAGGTAAGGATGCAATAAAATTTATGGACATTTTCCATTTATTTTGTAATCTGGCACAAAATCTAAAATAAATGTATCACTTTCTACCTTCAAGTTAGTTAGTTAGTTAGTCAAGCCTACTTATATATGGAACTAAATGATATAAAACTAAATGATATTATATCGACGATGCGACGATGGTGTCGCACATTTGCCGGTACATGCCGTATGAGGCCAACCGCATCGTTCGTACGCATCGGATTGAATGCTCTTTTCGTGGATCCTCGTTGGCATTGCCGATGTTCGATGCGTGCGATGCGATCAAATGCGCGCAGTCCCATTTGAAATAATGTAAAGAATACTAAAATCCGATGCGTATGATGCGATCAAATGCGCGCAGTCCCATTTGAAATAATGCAAAGAATACTAAAATCCGATGCGTACGATACGTGCCGTCCTACGATGCCGACAAGTGTGCGCATACCTTAAGCATCGAACATCGGCAATGCCGACGAGGATCCCCGAAAGAACATTCAATCCGATGCGTACGAACGATGCGGATGGCCTCATACGGCATTTGCCGGCAAATGTGCGACACCATCGTCGCATCGTCATTATAATATCATTTAGTTTCATATCATTTAGCTCCATATAAAGGTAGGTGCCCTTTACGTACCTTGCGGGTAGAGATTGATACATTAATTTCCAATTTTGTACAAGATTATAAAATAAACGGAAAATGTTCATAAATTTTATTGCATCCTTACCTCAAGCAAACTGCTAGTCTCTCTTTAGGGCTGACTCCAGTCCTATTTTCTTCGCGCTAGTATTTTCTTTCGCTATGTACATTTCCAGAATATTGAGAAGGTGAGAGAATTTTGAATACGTTGTACAAAAGTACCGAAAATTTTTTACATCATCTTCCACCAAATCAGAGAACAATGTATGAAATTATTCAAATTCCAGCTTTTTCCTGTTCATGTTGTGAATCCATGTTTTCCTTTTTTTCATTTTCTGTTCTTCTGCTTCTGCTAGCAAATAGCTAACCACTACGATTTCTTCCTCTTCACTATCACTGTTCAACATTTTCACAACTATAGAACTACAAAGATATAGATTATGTCCTTCCAGAGAGAGAGAGCTCAGCTTCAGAACTGCGGATGGTGGATGGTCCAACGCCGACAATGTGAGCAGAAAATCCGATCCGTCCGATATGTGCCGTCCGTACGATGCGGAAATTTGTGCGCCTACCTTTAGGGACCGCGCTCCACGTACAGAAATAAAAAACAGGCTGCGGTTGGCCTGCTGCTTGAAGAGTCTGGAAACCCTGAAAGTTTCGACGTTAACCCTAAAGAAACTGAGAGTCAAAACTCTGGCCATATTGCTCAAAAAAAAATTCAACAATGACCTATGTGAAGCATTTTTAGCAGTGGACACACCTTTAAAAAAATTGAGCAATGTAATACTCAAGGAGTTTTTGAAAAAAACTACACACGATAGGTCATCCCAGACCAGTCAACCCACTCGAAAGTATTATGAGCAGCGCGTGTATGATGATAAAATGAAAGCGTCAAGGAAGAAGGCAGAAGGACAGAAAGTATGGGTATCTCTAGACGAAACAGATATAGACCAACGACACGTTGTCTGCTTCGTATTTGGCGTACTGTGAGTTTACGAAGAACGATGTAAACGCTACTTGGCTAATGTACAGATCTTAGACAAGAGTGAACCATTCGACATTTTCTGCATTCTTCCGCGATTCCTTGCGATGCATTTGGCTGCAGCAAGTAGACTATAACAACGTTCTGATAGTTACTTCTGATGCTGCTTCTTATACGAAGAAAGCTATTAATGCACAGCAAGTTACGTATCGTAAAATGATACACATGACGTGTTTAGCACATGCGTTACATAAGGTTGCAGAGCAAGTTCACTCGAATTACCAAAACATAAATGTTTTAATTTCAACGGTTAAAAATGTATTCGTGCGGTCAGCCAACAGCATTGACACATTTAGAGACCGTTGCCCCAATTCACTGCTTACTCCTTCTCCTGTCGTGACCAGATGAGGCACATAGTTAGAAGGAAGCAGCGACAGACCTGGCAACTAACTTCGACAAAATCATATCCACGTTTGACAGCAGCCAAGGGCCAAGCTCAAAGCATTGAAGACTCTTATGCTCTGCTTCAGGATGTAGGAGCAACATCATCTCTGCAACATTCTCGATATTGCCAAGTCAATAAAAAAGTTGGAGGCTACAAGTCTTCCATTGCCTTCTGCGATTGATATTATTGACAATGTTAAAGAATCCCTGAAAACGTCATATGACGAACAATTGATAAACAAACTTGACGATGCAACGGAGAAGAATACTGGCTTCTCTTCATTGAAATATATTAATTCAGTATTGAAGGGCGATCCATCTATTACTGTACCGGATGATTTTCCAAATGATCTGACCCCCTGTGATATGCTTTATATAAGTATGCACTATTTGTATCTTGTGAAGTTGAGAGAGTCTTTTCTATTTATAAAACTGTTTTAGCTAACACTAGGAGAAGTTTCACCTATGAGAATTTGAAGTACCATGTGGTAGTCAAATGTAACTCGTAAAGTAGATTACATTATACTTATTCTTAATGTTAATTAGCCTATCTTCTATTGCCAACATTATACGAGCCATAATAAGATTGTAACTACATTTTCAGATTCCACTGTAAACATGTCTTATTTACTGGGTTCGTTAACAAGTTATGTTTTGTTTGTATATGTTATTACGTTTACAATTAGTAAGTAATTTTGTTTCCCTTGAGGCCTTTTTTTTCCCCAATTACTTAATACAGTTGAGAGTTTATAGGTAAACTAGTCCAATCTAGTGATCTATACAGTGCATAGTTATAGCCAATAGAGCAGAGGAATGCTGAGTTTCTCCTTTAAATCTAATCAATTAAAGGAATTCACTTGAAATATGTTTAAAAGAATTGAAATAAATGCATATGTGCGTTAAAATAAATGCATATTTGCATAATATTAAATGCATATTTGCATAGCATAAGTGCATATAATGCTTATTAATAGTTGTATATGTTGCATATTTATAATTGCATAATGTCACAGCCATGGCTATGATAAAAATAGCGGAGCAAAATAAATGTTGATACAAATTAAGCTTCATGTAAAGCTTTTCAACAGTTCGGGAAGTTGGTAGCCTGGCGCCCACAGAAGTCGAAAGAGCTATAACTAGGAAACTGAAACTTGCAATTTATGTCTCCATGGTAAGGAAAAGTAATTTTCGGTTTGACTTAATGCAACAAGTCCCCAAGTACATTCTTGTTAACAGAACCGTGGCAGTAGGGCATGACACCTCGATATTCACGTACATAATTCCTCGCAGCTTTATTATTGGGCTCCGTGGAGATAACTAGGGCTTCTGATGCCGAGGTCTCGAAATGAACTGTTCTGAACTTCACGTAAAATTAGAAATTAAATTACCCCGTTGCTTGAAATGAAGCATTTGGTCCAAGACAAGCATCTTTGTCCAAAATATCCAAGTTGGTAGCATATGCTGCGAAGAAAACTTTATTGATTTTATGCTATCGCGTTCGTCACTCAGTTCTGTTAAAAATCTATGAGCAGACTTAGCGATTGATTAAACCCTTTATTGCGTAGCGGCCGAAACACAATTCAGCCGGTTAAAACATGTTGGTAATGCTGCTGTGAACTGCAGCATTAAGTAGATAAACTAAAATTGAAAGTTTCACATAGACAGTTTACTAGAAAAGAACTCACTACTTGCGTAAATACGGATTTCTTAGGGGTATATCTTCAGAATAACGGCCGTCTCTATTAGGGTATAGTGTCAATTTCTAAGTGTTTATGAAAATTTTCCTCGTTCTGATTACAGGAATTGCAACTTGAGAGCAAAAAGCAGACGAATGAGTGGAGATACAAGACGTACGAATTGTTTTCTCCCATGCTTGTAATTCTCGCTTTATCAAGTTAGTAGAAACGGTGAAATCAACTAGATTATGGTATATATTTATTAAATGTTAGCATGATATGACACTAAATTTGATGACGTGTTTCACTTATATGCATCAGAAATTAAAGTAAAGAAAAGTTTTCAATTGTCTTGACCATTCGCACATGAATTTGAGAGTTCATTTTGCTATGAATTCGTTATCGACGATTACAATAATATGAAAATAATATGACCTGAGTTGAAGAAGGCGTGATCATGACTTCATTCCTTTTTGAAAAATATTCGTACTGGGGATAAATGTTACACATAGGGGAGAATCTGAGTCTCCCAAAAGCAGCAGATCCAACGAAGTCCTAATACGTACAACCTCGTCGAGCAAAACACTCTTCCAACAAAACATAAATGGTAGTAGAAACATGGTTAAATTTCATTCCATCAGAAGGGTGGGAACAAGGCATCCCCAAGATTCTCACACGGTGTTATAAAATTGTTCACCTGACAATTCTTAGGCCTTGATGTTGGAAGACGGTGGGGGTTTGCTTTGCTTCGCAGTCACAGCGAGCTTCGCAGTGTCAATACGCGATCGCTGCAAGCGGCCGAGTTGCTATCAATGTTTTTGCTTGCTGGCCACCTGGGATTGCATTTCATTTAAACTAAACAGAGACTTTTTGAGAAATAATAAAGATTCAAGCAGCAGATATAATTTTCAGATAGATGCTATTTGTAAAATATATTAATTAAACTAAAGGAGACAATTTAAAATGAAGCGGCAATACTCGCGTTCAACTCGTGCGTGGATCGCATATTGCAGCGCGTGAGCCATGCAAAGAAGTTCCCCTGACAATAATCAGTATCGTGTATTTTTTTCCATTTTCACGTTATGTTATCAATTTATGATAGATAATTATTAAACCATATTTCGATGGTCTGCTTATCTTGCAGTTGATGCTATCATTTATTGAAGTCAATTTGTGTATACCAGTGGGAACAAACCGAGTGTGGGAGTAGTCGATCATAGAACAAGCAAAGTAGGTGTTTCAGGTGTTTCTAATTCGGTTGAGTATGAAAAACTTCGTTGTTACAGTGTTTTGTTATGGCTTTTGCCAACATGATATCCAATTATTATTCTATATGTTCCCCTTTAACTCCAAACACCGTCTCAAATCTGACTTGAAAATTTTCTGCTTCATTACGCAACAAGGTTTGAAAATTTTTTATGCTGCTATTTGCAGGAGCGCTTAAGCTCTGGTTGCTTGAAAGGAAGCATAGGCTTCGGACTCCAGAATGTACCGAGCAGAAAAATTCGCTGGGTTAAGATCAGGTGATAAGCGGCCGTATTTTTTTCCTCGAAAAGCTTAGGAAAAGACCCTGAGATCACTGTTACGTCTTTTTCTGCCGTGTAGGAGCGTGCGGCTGTGCAGTTACGAAGTCAATTGCTGGTTTTTGAAACGTTGTGTAGTAGCTTCAAGTGCATGAGTATAAATTTGTTTGATACACGATTTTGCAACCTATTTTCTGACTTGCACAGAGAAGAGAATAAATTTCAATGCTATAGCAAAGGCTGTCAGCCGCTCTATATAGGCACAGTTTTTCCTGTAAATACTCTTCTTTCGGAGATTAAAATAGCAGCTATGGACTTTCCAAGCACTCTGCCATTCTGACCGTTGAGCTTCGCGTCAACAGTGGAAAGTTTCTCCCACAAAACTCAATACCATCTGTGAACGTACTCGCCCGGAACTTTTTGAGAGAACCCTCGCCCTAAGTAGTTGTTTTTCCGCTTCTAAGTTTTCCAGTTGTTGATGCATCTGTTCTATCGAACGTTCATTTTACCATGTTTAAAAACGGAATAGAAGCATGGCACGGAATTGATAAAAATAGTACTAATTTACCCTTTGCGTTACAAAATAAAAATTAGAAGAGTAAGAGAAATAGAATTTAATGCTTACATAAATGATTTATTCTACATTTTAAAAATACTTAAGCTTCTGGATCTCTACAAGTACTCCATATGTAATTTCATTAATAAAATACTGGCTAATGAGGGCAGCAAAAACCTTTAAAAATTATTAACTGCCCAAACTGACCATGACGATCATATAGCCCGAAATAGAGGTAACTTCAGGCTTCTTTAATATTCAAAAACTCAGTCAGAACATAATATCCTCTTCATTGGATCTAGGATTTGGAATTCGATCCTTACTAATATTCCGTAAAAAAGTTTTTACAAAGTTTTCAAAACTAATTTTCGATCTCTATTTTTAACGAAATATTATGTTATTACAAAGAATAACCAAAGTCAAATATTTTCTGCAATTTGATTTATCTTGATGGCATAGTTTAACATGAGTAATGACATACGTACTCAAGTCTGATCTTAAGTCTTTTTGTTATAGAATTTACAGTTCTGTTCTCATCTAGCCCATACTAACTATTGTCGTATAATAAAGCATCGAATCTTGAGCGAGCCAATTCATTGATCAGTCCACCGTGCGCCGAGGTTAAGGGAATCTGGGCAAACATAATTGTACACATCATACTAGCGTTGGTGATAGCGTTGATGATAGCATGCCGTAGAAGTCGTAAAGCTTATTTGGGCCCACTTATACCTGTACTCAATTGCGTCCTTTCTAAAAGCATTAGGAAACATTCTACTTATATTTCGCATGGGGTAAATAAATTGTTAAAATTTCTAAAGGTTATGCCAAGCACAAAATTAAGGCAATTCCTTTATTGAAGTTGATTGAAGTTGATTGAAGTGCGTCTGATATCAAATGTTCCATTGTCATACATGAATACAAGCAAATATTGCAGCTGCCAGTGACGACAAAGGCTTCTTTCATTTGAAAGAAAATGAAAACCCTTCGCTAGCTGTGCAATGAATTTGTTCATACGCTACACCATTGATTAAATGCATTCGTACTTTTCTTTATGAATTATGAATGAAGTTCAAAAATAATTTCTTGACAAGCCGTTGCTGCTCTGTTAATAAATGCTGCTACTCCATCTGCCATTGTTTCATGTTCTACCACTGCTGCTCAGTTGATGAGTGTTGCTTGGTCTACCACTGCTGCTCAGTTGATGAGTGTTGCTTGGTCTACCACTGCTGCTCAGTTGATGAGTGCTGCTTGGTCTACCACTGCTGCTCAGTTGATGAGTGCTGCTTGGTCTACCACTGCTGCTCAGTTGATGAGTGCTGCTTGGTCTACCACTGCTGCTCAGTTGATGAGTGCTGCTTGGTCTACCACTGCTGCCCAGTTGATGAGTGTTGCTTGGTCTACCACTGCTGCTCAGTTGATGAGTGCTGCTTGGTCTACCACTGCTGCTCAGTTGGTGAGTGTTGCTTGGTCTACCACTGCTGCTCAGTTGATGAGTGCTGCTTGGTCTACCACTGCTGCCCAGTTGATGAGTGCTGCTTGGTCTACCACTGCTGCCCAGTTGATGAGTGTTGCTTGGTCTACCACTGCTGCTCAGTTGATGAGTGCTGCTTGGTCTACCACTGCTGCTCAGTTGATGAGTGTTGCTTGGTCTACCACTGCTGCTCAGTTTATGAGTGTTGCTTGGTCTACCACTGCTGCTCAGTCCATTAGTGTTGTTTGGTCTACCACTGCTGCTCAGTTTATTAGTGTTGCTGCTTGGTCTAACACTGCTGCTCAGTCCATTAGTGTTGCTTGGTCTACCATTGCTGCTCAGTCTATTAGTGTTACTGCTTGGTCTACCACTGCTGCTCAGTCCATTAGTGTTGCTTGGTCTACCACTGCTGCTCAGTCCATTAGTGTTGCTGCTTGGTCTACCACTGCTGCTCAGTTGATGAGTGTTGCTTGGTCTACCACTGCTGCTCAGTTGATGAGTGTTGCTTGGTCTACCACTGCTGCTCAGTTGATGAGTGTTGCTTGGTCTACCACTGCTGCTCAGTTGATGAGTGTTGCTTGGTCTACCACTGCTGCTCAGTCTATTAGTGTTGCTGCTTAGTATACCACTGCTGCTCAGTCCATTAGTGTTGCTTGGTCTACCACTGCTGCTCAGTCTATTAGTGTTGCTGCTTGGTCTACCACTGCTGCTCAGTCCATTAGTGTTGCTGCTTGGTCTACCACTGCTGCTCAGTTGATGAGTGTTGCTTGGTCTACCACTGCTGCTCAGTTGATGAGTGTTGCTTGGTCTACCACTGCTGCTCAGTTGATGAGTGTTGCTTGGTCTACCACTGCTGCTCAGTCTATTAGTGTTGCTGCTTAGTATACCACTGCTGCTCAGTTCATTAGTGTTGCTTGGTCTACCACTGCTGCTCAGTCTATTAGTGTTGCTGCTTGGTCTACCACTGCTGCTCAGTCCATTAGTGTTGCTTGGTCTACCACTGCTGCTCAGTCCATTAGTGTTGCTTGGTCTACCACTGCTGCTCAGTCTACAAGTGTTGCTGCTTGGTCTAGCACTGCTGCTCAGTCCATTAGTGTGGCTTGGTCTACCACTGCTGCTCAGTCCATTAGTGTTGCTTGGTCTGCCACTGCTGCTCAGTCCATTAGTGTGGCTTGGTCTACCACTGCTGCTCAGTCCATTAGTGTTGCTTGGTCTACCACTGCTGCTCAGTCCATTAGTGTTGCTGCTTGGTCTACCACTGCTGCTCAGTCCGTTAGTGTTGCTGCTTGGTCTACCCCTGCTGCTCAGTCCATTAGTGTTGCTTGGTCTACCACTGCTGCTCAGTCCGTTAGTTTTGCTGCTTGGTCTACAATTCCTATTCGCTGTTTGGTCTGCAATTATTGTTATTTAAAATATCAACATCTGCTCTCTACAAACCTTTCATTTCAGCGATTATTGCTGTACGATCGATTGATGGTGCGTCATTGATTAACATTGCCTCATTTTCGAATATTATTTCGTGACCTCTAATTATTACGTGACTGGTGCTGCTGTGTGGTGAATTACTGGAAATGGTCGACAACATTAATTGAGGTAATAACTGCTGCTCGGGCTATGAAGTAGCGAGTAATTGTTCTATCTCAATAGGTCTTGTAATCAAGATTAACGGTCAAAGAGAAAGGATATTTATTATAAAATAGAATTTTTCCCCGTTTTCTGTTATGAATTGAACACGTTATAAAAGAGGAATGCATGAAAGCTCAAAAGCGTTTAATATATACTGCACCAAGACACGAAGTTACCTAACACACAAAGGTAGGCATAAATAATTTCCTGTATAAAAATTAATTTAATGTTTTATTTTTCAAACGTCATACGTCAACGAATCTTTTATTTTGAAGTTTAGAAGTTTGGATCCAGCCCGGCCAATCAGGGTAAGTTTTTCGACCGCAAATCTTTGAGTCGAAAGCATGAAGTCGAGCAGGTCCAACCCGGGTTGGAGCACGAGACCGAGCAAGAGCATGCAGAGCGGCAGAAAAGAGAAACAGTTTATTTCCAATAAAGTCACAGGTCATTGATTATTAAAAGGCCTGAACTTAAAATCCTTAGTCGATAAACATATATGGGTGTCACAATGCCCATGTTACTAGTCGAACAAAAAAATTAAAGAGAGAAAAACATAAAAATGCATTCTCCTTTTTGAATTATTCTAAGGTTGGTGATGCGTAGAAACTATATACGCTTACATCAAGGACTACTGTGCCGGCGCGGTTGCGCACTTTCTCTGTACATCTGTTCGTACGTATGGTAATGCTACGCCTGGGCGCGGCTCTGCCGCAGTGCGCACGCTTAGTCAGCAATTTGACAGTATAAATGCTATGTGCGCGGCTTCTAGAAGCGCATTTGGAGATCTGTAACCCCTGCACCAAGTACACGCGAAAACTCAACTCGTCTTTGTCTACCCTTCGGCCCAGATACTGGTGGCCAGTTATGTATCGGAACCACGACGTGTAATACTTGATACTTGTGAAGTGAAGGAGGTTCGTTGACATCGGTGAATAAAGAAGGCTGTAGTAACGTCTGGAGATTCGACAGTGATCCTACGTAGATCGTGTGTCTACGGAAATTCTCGTGATTTCTACGAGTGGGTGTCTGCGCATCGCTTCATTACGGGTGTTTCGGTTTGGCGACACCGACGGCATTATTATGGACAAAGGACCAGTAAAAGGAAGAGAAGTCCAGGAAGCCCCGGAAGCGTATAATAACGTATTCCGTATTGTGGTGCGACGTGTTTCGGAAGAGCGTCTGAACAATACTTACGATTTGGAGTTCAAAGTCCCTCTTGGAGAGACTTATACCGTGCGTCTTGACTTCGAAAGAGACGGAGATCACTGCAACGTGCAACTCTGCGTGAACTACCACCGAAAGGAGTGACGTGGACGTCTGCGAGTTCGCTTACTTCGTGTATGTGTTAAAGACTATTCTCCGAACGCCGGTACTGATTCTGCAACTACGAGAACAATTGTGTGAAGTGTATGTGTTACCAGGTTACATACCGAACAGTGTTAGTGTAAAGGTGTAAAGACACTGAGTGCTGTGCTGTTAACGTGCAGTGTGAGACCTTGCAAGCACATCGACGCTACGCAGCCGGACCAGTGCAAGCGTTGCTGCTCTGCTGTCTCGCAGCGCTGGGCGTGTGACCTTGGGATCAGCTGGCTCGTCGTCTGGGCTGTGGGCGTGCACACCACATCGCCCGTGACCTTGAAAACAGCTGCGCTGACTGCTGTCCTGCCGTGGCGTGTTGCCGAGATACCAGTTGAGTACACTGTAGCTGTAAAATTTTTTTAGGTTTTGATGATTTTATGTATCCAGGTCGGATCCTATGTACTGGTGTTTTGCGTCATTTTACATTGTTTAAGAGCGGTACAGTTGCGTTCTTGTAACGAGTTTATTTATTGGTACATTGGTTGATTAGTTTCTGCGTCTGAGGGAAAGTTTTAGTCTTTCATTTCTTAGTAATATTTTGATGAGGATTCCTGACGTGTGGTTCATTTATTTTTGTGAGGGTGATTATAGCTATGTGACACTTTTCTTTGTTGTTGTGCGATATGATATCGGATTCTGATTCAGACAGTGAGTTCATTCGTTCGACAGGAACAACGACTAGTAGTGGACGAGTATCTGTGCCGACATATAGTGGTACGTTACCTGGAACACTAGTTATGTCTGGACCAGTGCCTACGACAGTTGTGTCTGGACCAGTGCCTACGACAGTTATGTCAGGACCAGTGCCTACGACAGTTATATCAGGACCAGTGCCTACGACAGTTGTGTCTACCGTCATGACTAATCAGACATTCACGTTCAGTTCTCCGAGTGTGACGACAATACCGACCGCGAGTGGTTCGACGACGAGTGGTAGTGTGACCACGACATTACAAAGGGGCAGTACAATACTGTCCAGTGCCGAGCTTCCCTTGTTCAAAGGCCGGAAAAGGACTACCGATCCAGACTTTTGCGAAACAAAGACTTTCCGTACTCACATTGAAAATCTTAAAGCTTACATGTGTTTACTTCCCGACGTGACATCTGACGAGGCTAGGAAGGAATTGCTCGTGCGAAGAGCACACAAAAGTGTCGGTGACTTTAACGGTGTAGTTACCAAACTTGTAAATCCTGATATTAATTATTCGTTCGACCAGGTTGTCGAAATTCTAGAGGATATTTATGTATCAAAAGGAGAACGGTCAGTACATGCGTTAGCGTGTGATTTAAGTCAGCTACGGCTCTTACGTAATGAAGGTTTAGCTGCTCAGTTAGTCACGGCGATGGCTAAGATCCGAAATTTGAGCGACCACTTTCTCAATAGCCCAGAAGTAGCGTTACGAAGACATCCTTTTGTCATTGCTAGTGCAAATGCAAATGATTTGAAAAAGTTCGCAGGCGATTTGGTAGTTTTCAGCTTAGCTACAGCAATACTTGCCCCATTATATTGGAGGAAAATTTTTGCAAGAAAATATTTTCGCGACCATTCATTACATCTGAAGAGCTTTTAGCTCGTCTTGTCTCCGCGGTGCGGAATAACCTTGAGAGCAAAGAAATAATTGCGCGCAAGCCTAGTGTCCAGTACTCGTACCCGACAAGAGAGACCTATTTGGTGGACGTGCCTGACGTGACTGTGTGTGACGAGAAAGAATCGTTTCCCAACGTTTTCTATACCTCACAACACAACAGCCGACGATTTTAGGGACGGAGACCATTTTTCCGACAAGGTTGGAGACCTGCTAGATTCTCACGGGGAAAACAGCATGCCTATTTTGGCGATAGACCTCTAGGTTCAATGGAGTGTCACGAAGCACACGTGGACACTCCACAGCAGACTAGTAATGATCGGTCTAAACCTTTCTGTTCACTCTGTAATACCACAGATCACGTGCAAAGTATGTGTACGAAACAAAGAGGTCAGAATAAATCGAATTTCCGTGGTCATACTTGCTATAGGTGTGGCAAGGTTGGACATTTTGCTCGTGAATGTAATTCACGTGGTCGAGGCCGGGGTAGAGGTGAGGCGTATTACGCTGCAGCTCCTGAGAGCGATGATTTTTTAGAGTAGAATCAGATGAGTTGAAGAGTGTTGGTGTAGAGAGGGGGAAGTTACCAGTGCCCGAGGGTGATTCCACAGCCCCCGTTACCAATGATGTGGTGGTGTTGAAGCCAGATACTATGACTAAGTCGACTGAAGTGGTGGATCCGCTATTTCCGTGTAAAAATGAGTTCGAATTGCTAGGTGAACAAGAACTTGATGTAGGTGCAAATTCTGAATTACCTGTAGAAGTTTGTTTGTCAGCGACGATAATGAAAGAAGGTCGTTTAAGGAAAGAAAGCGATGGTTTATTTTCATTGAGGCGATCTAAAAAACCTACGATTATTCTGCGACATGATATAAAATTGATGAGCGCTCTTATCGATAGCGGTAGCGACCGGTGTCTAGTGAGTTACCGGAATTTAAAAGGCCTTAACGAGCGAATTAAGCCTAGTGCTTTGAGTATCAGGGGTATCAATTCGAAAAGCCAAGTAAAAGGCGAAGTTGATCTTTGTATTACCCTGCCTAATAATAAGGAAATTAATACTAGCGCTTTGATGTTGAAGGATGGCGAATTTAATTATGATGTAATCCTCGGTAGAGATATTCTAAAAGATGCCGTGATTGATTTTAAAGAAGGATTCATAGTTCTTGACGGAGTAAAAGTGCCGTTTCATGATGTGCAGGAATTGCACGGTCAAAGTAAGAGAGAAGTATATTTCAATACCGTAAATAATGCAGAATGTCTGATGGCGGACGTGCTTGCCCGGAGGAGGCGTAAAGAGAAAAATCTGCTGAAGCAGAGGGAACCAAGAAATGAAAGCCAAGTAAATGGCGATAGAAATGGCCAAGTAAATGGCGATAGGCAACGAAATGGCCTAGAGATAAATACTGCGGAGCAGTGGGGTACCCCAACGAATAAAGTGAGAAAAACTAAAAGACGAGCGATAGTTGTTCACTGTGGTTCAGTGGAAATGCCAAGTAATTGTTTACGAGTAATTAATAGGTATGTCAAGAGGGCTAAACCCGGGAAGTATATCATGCATAAGAAAATTCTTGGTAATGGCATTTATGTGGCTGAATCAGTAGTGAATATAGGGTCGAATGGTTTTGTCCCTGTCATGCTTTTAAACGTCTCGGATGACGTAGTATACCTGAGTGAAAATAGCATGTTGAGTACTATTGAAGAAGTAGACGATATGGAAATAGATCAAGAAATATATATGTCTACAGTGCACGAAGCTGTGCATGAAGCAAATGTATGTGATGTCAACGGTACGGCGGATCTACCCAAAGTCGACAGTTGTTATGGTGGAAGCTTTAATACCATCACTGGTAAAGGCGTTGGGTTGGGATCTGACCAAGCGGGGCATCATTGCAACAATACTCGTGTTGACGAAGTAGGAACTAATGCACAGAAAGACGATGTGCCAGAAGGAGGTATGAGCGAACGAAGTCCTCTGACGAGTGACGACGTAATTTGTGACGACGATGACGTTAAACCTTCACTGATAAATTTATTGAATGATTTTAGAGACGTAATTACGTTAGAAGGCGAAACTATTGCCGTTACGAATGTCATGCGACATAAAATTGAATTGAAACCAAATGCTCCAGTACTTAACATCCCACCCTATAGAATTCCACATAAATACCGAGAAGATTTGGTGCAAGCGAATAAACAGATGTTGGATCAAGGTATTATTGAACCGTCCAGTTCGGACTATAACTTTCCTTTGATCATTGTGAAGAAGAAGTCGGGCGAGATTCGTCCAGTGATTGACTTCCGAGAGCTTAATAAAATAGTTATTAAAGAAAGTTACCCAATCCCCAGAATTGACGATATTCTTTACACCCTCGGTGGTAATAGCATTTTTTCGAGTCTTGATTTACGTTCGGCCTTTCATCAGGTCGAATTAGAAGAAAGTAGCCGTAAATTTACCGCGTTCAGTATTGGTTATGAGAAATTCCATTTTAAAAGGCTGCCTTTCGGGCTGTCCTCGAGTCTTTCTGTTTTTCAACGCATAATTTCTTCTGTTCTTACCAATATCATCGGTAAACTTTGTTTCGTGTTCCTCGATGATATATTAGTTTTTTCAAAATCCATGAACCAACATCTGAAAGATTTAAATAGTGTTTTTGAGAACCTACGTAGTGGAAATCTTTCCCTTAGGCTTGAGAAATGTCAATTCCTAAAGAGTTCAATAGAGTACCTAGGTCACATAGTGTCGGCAGACGGCATTCGTTGCAAGGAATCGGAGAAGCTCCAAAAGTTTCCCGTTCCACGAAGCGTAAAGGAATTGCAGAGTTTTTTAGGTGTAGCAAACTATTTCCGGAGCCATATCCCTATGTTCGGCTCGATTTCGTATCCGCTTTATCAGTTATTGCGAAAAAACGTTGAGTTTATCTGGAAGCCTGAGTGTCAGAAAGCTTTTGAAAAAATTAAATCTGTTTTGACATCAGATACCGTTTTACGGCATCCTGATTTTACTAAGCCTTTCCATGTATTTACAGATGCTTCTAATTTTGGTATAGGAGCAGTGCTTTTACAGCACGGAAACGATTCAAATAAATCAATGAAAGCGATAGCATACTACAGGAAAAGTTTGAACTCGACGCAAAAGAGATATAGCACGACTAAAAAAGAATTCTTCGCTATCGTGAGTGCGCTAAAAGCTTTCAAATACCTTATTCTTGGATATCCAATCTATCTGTACACGGATCATAAGCCGTTGCAGCCCTTGTTTTTCAAAAAGCTTCCTGACGACTCACCTATGGCACGATGGTGCTTATCAGTTCAATCGTTCGATCCGGTTGTAAAATATTTCCCCGGTAAGCAAAATATCATTGCGGATTGTCTAAGCCGATTACCTGAGCAATTGACTATTTCTGATCTTGAAGACTGTTCTGAGTTCAATGAGGTCGACGCTTTCCCAGTGACGACATGGCGTGGAGCACTGAACCCAGACATAGACAAAACAGACGAGACGTACTCTAATCGAGTGGCGCCAGCGGTGGCTGCGCCCGCTCAGCTCACTGACTACGTTCCTGAATTGAAAGATGTATCTTGGACTCTTGACGAATTTCGGACTGAGCAACAGCAGGACCCTTTCTGTTCTGAAGTAAAGGACGCATTACTAAATGGAAGTGCATCTACGATTCCTGACTTACAAAAATACTTGATTTTGAACGACATACTTTACAGACGAAGACAGATAGACTCTAGGGAAAGTACTATTCTAACTTCAGTGATGCCGACATCATTAATGAACAAGGCGGTGCTCAGCATACATTCCTTGTATCATACTGATGCCACGTATACATTGTTTAAATTTAAATTACGTTATTTCCATTTGTTAGAGAAAACCATCATTCGTAAATTTGTCAAAATGTGTGATGTCTGTAAAATTCTTAAAGCTAGTAGTACTGTACCTATTAAGATTTTATACGCACCAATTGCTAAAGAACCTTTCGAGATAGTTTCAATGGATTTCCTAGGCCCATTACCCATTACGGGTCAGCAGAATAAATACATCCTGATAGTCATTTACTTATTTTCTCGTTATTGTAAGCTTTACGCCACAGCTTATCGTTTAGCAGAAACAGTTGTCTCTTGTCTCGACGACTGTTTCTCGACCTTCGGGTATCCTAAAACGCTTCTTAGCGACCAAGCTTTGGAATTTAAATCTGCGGCAGTTAAAAAATTTACTCAAATTCATTCAATTGCGAAAAAGGAAGTTATACCGTGGAGCCCACACAGTAACGCTATTGTGGAGCGTAACAACCGTAAAATAACTAATTTACTCAAATTATATATTAATTCTTTAGTTCACACAGAGTGGGATCAATGTCTCCACATCACCGAGAACGCAATTAATAATGCGTTAAATACTACGTTGGGGGATACACCCTCTTATATCATTTTCAATCGCGACACATGTCCAAATTTTAGCGCTGTAACGTTCGAAAACAATTACAGTTACGACACCGACGTTGATATCGTAAAATTTCGAGCTAAGGAAGCGGCCCGCATTGTTGAAAACGTTAGAGCTGTGATAATTAATAACACCAGGGACAGAACTATGTACCACAATGTTCGCCGTAAAAATAAAAATTTTGTCCTCGGGGATTGAGTTTTGTTACGCAATCATCTGCGAAAAAAAAAAGTTGGATATTTCATGGGTAGGTCCGGGAATCATTACAAAAATTAATCGAAATTACGTAGAATTAAAAATTGGAAATAAGACTTACAAGAGCAACATGAACCACGTTCTACCTTTACGTAAAACGGTTTAAACAAATGTACGACTTACGACTGACTGTGTTCCAATGTTTAGCATTTTATTTTTGTGTGCTGTTGTATTTCTATTCTCCGATTTTTGCTACGATGTTTACTTTTGTGTATCATTTTAATTGGAATTCTTCTTATATTAATGTATGTATTTGTTTTACATTTTAGTTTTTGATGTATCGTAGGTTCTACGTACGACTTTGAGGATGTAACTCATTTTCATTTTACAGCCAAGGTTTGCATCTGTTCACATTTATGCGAGATTCAATACGCACCATGTGCTTATATGGCGCGGCACCTCATTGCTGTGCGAGAGGAGTGCTGACGCCAGAGTTGTTTATGCAGTAGCTGAGCAGCGGCCGAGCCTGCTCAGGACCTGAGCCGTGCGGATATGCCGTTTGTTCTTTCTTTGCGGCTGTCCCTTTCAATTACTTGCTCTTATGACCATTGTTTCCTATTATTTAATTATGCGGCCATGCTAATTGGACTGTATCTGTTTCAATTTCAGAACGAAAACGCTACGTTCCCGACGTCAACGATGGGGAGCCGTATGACAACTATCAGCGTCGAGGCGCTTACAAACGCCTTGGAGCAACACCAAGGCAGAGTGTCGGAGGACTGGGTGCGCGCGAACGCCCTGGTTGACATCCTCCCAGACAGGGTTTCGGACGTAGGTCTTCTCCTTCTTTTCCCAATCACATTGGCGTTAGGAGTCTCTTTCTTCTATTTTCGCCGGGAATTAAATATGATGTCGGAGCGTTTGCGATCTGAAGATGCCATCCTCCGTCGACAGCAACTGCGGTCGAGCACTGCTGACCAGCAGTTGCGACCTATGCAAACGCTTCATGAAGTATAAAGGAAAGTTCCTGCAACGAGTGTTTTCAATGCGATAGTACTTCACGAATTTGGGTGTCGCCTATAGGGCGTTAATCACCACGAACGATGTAAACGGATGTTTTAGTATTTACTTTTAATATTTACTCAGGAATTAGTATTAAGTATTTTTCAACATTTATGTGTTTAGTATCTAATTTTCCCTTGTTCGCGATGATGCTCGAGAAGAATAACATGTTCAGGTATATGGGTATGAATTATTTCGTTTTCGTTTTCAATAATTCAATTTATGCGAATATTTTGTTAACTTTATTTCAGAGGCATTGCGTTATTCATTTTCATGCGAGATATTGTTTTTAACTAAATTCCATGGCGAGTTCGTTATAATTGTACGAGGTATGTACGTGCGGTGTTTACTTAATTTTTAAAATTTTTTTTAGTAGATTTTTCGCAAGTGCTTTACTTTTTTTAACGACAACCGTAATTGCTTGATGACTTAATCTGTATTCAGCGAGAATTGCTCGTGATGTTCATGTTCTACGTTGATGTTTAGCGTTTTTGGTTTCGTATATACCTTGCGTTTTTTTTTTCTTTCAGTGGAAAGTAAGTTAAATCCTGGTTGCTAGAACCGTGGATTTTTTTTGTTTATTTTTGTTTTTGGATGTTAATTATACTGTTAAAAAAGGAATATTTTTTTCTTGCGATTGTTGTCAACTTTATGTCGACGCGTTTTTTTTACGTTCCTTGCTAAGGGTTTTCTGTTGCGAGAAAAATTTTTTTTTTGTTTTTGTATGTACCTTGCACTGTTCGTGTGCCCGAACAAATTTTTTTGCATTCTCCTTGTGTATTTGAGCAGAGGCTCTTCCAATGTTTCTTTGGTGGTGGGGGTATAGGTGTTTTTCTTCGCGATGTTTTGTCGAATTTAGTTTGATGCGTTTGTTTTTACTATTACTGGCAGTTGTTTTTGCCACGAAGAGTAATTCTTATTTTTTTGGTTTTTCTAACCAGGATGCCTTTAGCTTACTGTGTTGATTTTTAATTTACGATTCTTCCATTTGATTCGTTTATTTTGTAATTGGTAATAAATCAGGCATGGGGGAAGGTGTGTGCGGCGCGGTTGCGCACTTTCTCTGTACATCTGTTCGTACGTATGGTAATGCTACGCCTGGGCGCGGCTCTGCCGCAGTGCGCACGCTTAGTCAGCAATTTGACAGTATAAATGCTATGTGCGCGGCTTCTAGAAGCGCATTTGGAGATCTGTAACCCCTGCACCAAGTACACGCGAAAACTCTACTCGTCTTTGTCTACCCTTCGGCCCAGATACTACTGTATACTATATAGAGTTGTCCTTGGCATTTACACCGGGTGTCCCACAGAAGTGTCCCCGACTTTTTAATTGAATCTATCTCCGATTTAAATTAACATATTTGAATTGTCTTTTATTTATAATGTATTAAATTTTGTTCCGTTTTCGAATAATTTAATTTTTTGAAACCGGGAGAATAACCACTTTACAATGATAGATTTACTGAGAGAAGTAATAGTATAAAAAGGTTAATAACATAAGTAAATCCTACAAATATTTTTTATAAAAAATAGATAGGGAAATGTATCATACACAGGTGAACAAAAGTTTACAATACACGACTTTTTTCTCGATGATTTCTTGAATTAAATATATTGTAGAGTTATTCAAGAATGTTCTTATGCATTCTACTATTCTACTATGCATTCTACTATTCTACTATGCTTTCTACTAGTGCATTCATCTCCAATAACGTGTCATTAGTACAGCAGCTCTCATTTTGGAAGATCGGAAGCATGGGTAATAATAAGGACATCAGCCAAGACCTTCGCGAACGTATTATGGAGCTACATTATGAAAGTTTAAGATATTGGAAGATATGTTCACAACTGTGTGTTCCTATAGCCTCGGTTGGAACCATAATACGTAAGTAGATATGCCTGAATACGACTCTCAGCAAGCCTCGAACCGGCTTCCACGGATGATTAACGACTGTGCTGTTCGAAAATTGGTCCGAACAGTAGTTCAGACGCCTCGAGCTACTCGTAAAGAATTGACAGATGATCTCACGGCATCTGAGATCGAAGCCAGCAAACGCACGATCAGCAGGGCACTATGTCGTAAAGGTCTTCGCTCCCGCCCCCCTCATAGAACACCTCTTCTCCAGAAACGTCACGTTTCCAGGATGAAGTATGCCAACGCCCATTTGAACAAGCCAGCAGCGTTTTGGAACTCAGTACCGTTATAATTCTTATAACTGCTGATGATCTACGATCAAAAACAAGTAACGCTAGGAATTTGACGATACGACTGGCCAGCGCCGGCGCATCATCTTATAATTAATTTCCAGAAGAACCAAAAAAAGGTGAGAACTTCAAATAATCAATCGTCAGTGGAAACCTTGAAACGTCTATTATGTTCCAGAAACATCGGCCTGCTATGACACTGTCTCAACGCCGTCGGGAGGACGGCACCGTCGCGAGGACGGCGTAGGAACGCCACTAGAAGATGCCACAAAGCTTAACTTACAATTTCATGTTTTATTTTCTTACTATTAAAAATACATAAAGAAGGATTTCGATATATCTTTATTTATAGAATTATTTTACGATGTATTTGAATCACTCAGGGAATAGCTCCCGTTAATATTTCTCATATGTCATTTGCATAATTAATTATTCAACCGTATTCGCTATGCGGGAGAAATCACGACAGTACTGCGGTCAGATGAAACCAAAATCGAACTATTTGGGAGAAACAGCACAAAAAATGTTTGGAGGCAACAAAAAGAAGAGTATGCACCAAAGTGCACCATACTCAGTGTTAAGTTTGGAGGTGACTCAATCATGGTGGGGGGATGTTTCAGCTCATCAGGGTAAACTTCACATCGTTGAAGGAACCATGAATGGCAGGAAATGTCGTGAAATACTGGAAGAGTAACTCCTACCTTCAGCTCGTTTGTTAAAATTGAAACGTAGATGGATCTTCCAACAAGATAACGATCCAAATCATACTGCAAACGAAACCGAGGAATGGTTGAGAATGAAGAAGATAAACATTTCAGAATGTAAAAGTCAATCCCCGGACATGTTTTCGATCGAAAACATGTGGAGGGAATTGAAATTGAAGATTCAGAAGAGAGGTCTCAATAACATCACTGAACTCAAAGAAATTTGCATTGAAGAATCGAATAATATTACACCCGAAACTTGAAAAAGGCTGGTAGTGAACTACTCTAAACGTTTTGAAGCTATACTTAATAAAAACGGCTATGCAACGAAATATTAACGCATGTATATCTTGAAATGTGTTGCAAACTTTTGTTTACGTATTTATTATACATGCTCCGATACATTTTTTCTATCAAATATTTGTGGGTTTTAGATATATCATTAACCTTTAGCGACTAGTGTTTATGTATAGTCCAATTTTTGTAACTGTAAGTGGTCTAGAAATTTAGATTCTAGCATTTAATCAACGTTTTGTGTTATTTTGTCCCCCTCTGTTTATCTTTATATGTATGTATATATCTATATACTGTATGCATTGCATATGTATAAACACGTACATGCATACATAAAATGTAACTGATGTATTGATAAAAAAGTTTATTTTAGTGCCTACTTACATTGAAATATAAACTTAGGCTTTAGCGATATTGGGGAAATAATTTGAGAATAAAAATTAGTGAATGTATGTAAGTAACATGCGCCTAAGATTAAGGGGTCGATATATTAGAAACTAGGAAGCATCTCCTCATGAAAAATAAAATCCAAGGTATTACAGCAGGTGACGAAAACGAAATGAGGGGATACGAATTTACTAAGGAAAACTCATTTGACGAAACCTTATCTTTGGCTAACTGCAGAACTTTCGTGCACGAGGCATTTGCCATAAAAGTCGCGAGAGCAGAGAGAGAGCTTGCTTTTTCATGGTTCTAATGGTTCAAAATCCCTACTTGAGTGCGCGAAAATTCACTCAATGATATTCAACTTTGGTAAATCTTTAGATTTCAGTTTTCTACTACCTTGTACGTGGTAACCACAATCTTATTTCAAAAAATTCAATAATCACGTAACTATTCTACTTCTCAATTGAAAGAGAATCCTGTCGATAGTCTCCTAAAACGCATTTGTTGATGAGTTGACTGATGAAACCAGATGCGCTAACTATTGCAGGCTCGCATTGAGGCGGTGCTCTAGGCTGAAATGTGTGTTCAGAGGAGGTTCAATGAGCACACGAAGTTCCTTGCCAAATTTTTATTCTGAAAAAAGGAAAAAAAAAAGAAAAAATGTTTATTTCCAAATTGTCACATGAGATACATGCCAACAAATTGGCTTTTAAAAGTTGTATTCAATTTCAATTGTATTTTTTTTGCTGCATCGTTGGAGTTTTTAAATTTATTCATTAACCTTGTCCTCGTAAAAATCTTGTAATTGCCCTAATTTCCTATTCTTGTATCGTGAAATCACTGAGTTTTTGATTCAACTACATAAAGTATTTTGTAGGCCAATGCATGCAGCTTCTGTCTTGCAGATTTTAGGCTCGCAGAAATATCCAGGGCGTTTATTTAACGAAGCATTAAATTGCAATTTGTCATCGCGGCTATTCATACAAAGTGAAGAAGTGGCTTTGAGCTGCAGCGAGCCCGTCCGCAATAAGCGCCATTATTGCCTCACTCTTGAGACGACCGGACCGGGATCTGTGCCTTGTGTTTCGTTCCTAGACCTCCTCAAGCAAGTCGCATAATGCACGCACGTGCGCTATTATGGTAGTTGCCGTGATTCGAGGTTGGGAAGCTTTTTTCGAGGTTCAGATTCGAGGTTGAGAAGCTCGGCTGTTTTTTTCTAGATCAGAGAACGTAGGGAACCATACGAGCAAAACTACACGACCTGTCTGCGCTTGTAGATGGAGCGAAAAATAATTTTGATCCCGTTAAATTAGCATAGCATTAAGGCCCTTTTCGCATTGAATTCGTACCAGACTGCTATTCGATAAATTGAATTGAGGAGTTTCAATAACAAAGACTTCAGCTATCAGTTGTTCATCTGTAATAATAATTCGAATTTTATCGTTGCCACTAAATCACGCTGACTGACCGGCAGCTTACATGAAATCCCAACTGTAAGTGTCTTTTTGATTAAGCTTTTCTTATATAATTTAGCCTTACTTTTGCATCTTAAGGTAATGTACAGTATGTTGCATGTAACGTGTTTTGAACTACACGACTATAATTTTTCTTTTTTAACGGTTAATCTATTTTCTAAATGTTGATGATTATTTTCTCTACATCATTGTTTTATTCGTGTGTATTGTCGTTAAAATCATGAACGAGTTTTGCGAATGAGTTAAAGTTTTAAAATAACAGTTTAATCAACTTCTATAATCTGTGAATACTGTCAATGGGATGTATTGGTTTAAGCAACTTGGTCTAAATAATCCGCTAGAGCAGGAAAGTCCAGGAAAATAATAGGATAGGATATTGGCTATATGTTAGCATTTTTATTCCAGGGGGTGCAAGGTTTGAATGATATTTCTTTAGCGGTGCGGGGCTAAAAAGGTTGGGAACTCAGCGCTAGAGAGTCTTGCATAGTCCAGGCCTTCCGCTTAACGAACAACACGCGTGTGTTGAACTGTGTATAAGAGGATACTCAACTCGAGAGCGAATTTTGCGAAACTCTATCGACCCGCGAAAATATGATCATGAGAGGACCAATGCAAGCGAATTTCATCATTTGTTAGGCATAAAGTTTTTAGGAAAATATGCTAGATACATTGAAGTGAAAAGTACCGGTATGCGGAAAAATGCGTGAGCAGTAGATATCTCACATAAGCTATTTAAAAATGGCTCATTTAGGTGCATTGTTCGTATTTATCTATTATTCCAAAGTGTGTTGGCTTCACTTACTTCTGCCTGAGATATTTAAGACCATTGTTTTTCACACGTAATTTGCATTTTTGCCTTTCAATTTTATTCTTGCTCACGTTAAAATCTTCATTGTGTTCTTTTTGTGGCGACTGTAAAAGCGTCGCTTCCTGGTTATGAGGTTTTGGACACAAAAAGGTACTTAGGCCGTAACATATTTCACCTTGAGTTATTTGAAATGCTCAACGAGTGTTGATGATTTTTTCCTCTCGCATTGAAACGTTCACACCTTACGCATGTTTCATCAACATTAAGCAGCGCTAAGTTTATAATCAAATCTTTAGGCTTTCAGCATTGGCTTCTTCCGTTTTTTGAGGTAACTTGAAAATATTCGCTTTAGTTTCTCTGTTACGTAACGAGGAAGGTGAAGTAAATAACGATAAAAACACGTGTAACAAAATCCATGAAAGTCTCGGGTCTGAAGCGACATGCATATATCTATAACAATTCTCTGTGTTCATTTTGAGAATATTATTAACTGAAGACAGATTTTTCGTGGGGTTCTCCCAGGAGGTTTTATTTTCGCGCAGATTTTGCCCCTTTCAAGCCACGAGCCTAATAGGAGTTCGTTTGCTCTGCAATCGATACAGGGAGCGTCAACACGCAGACTTCTGAAGGGCATTTACTTACCGCCGCCCGCCACAGGACCGAGAGAAGGAGGCTGCAGCAAGAGTCTATATACTCGATGTCCCAGCTTGCACTTTGCTATGGAAAATTCTGCTTATTTAACCTCGATAAAAAGTCATCCAAGCATACATAATGCTACGGACTAAATCCTCGGACCATGCCATAAGTAGAAGCCCTGCATTATAACACGTAAAAATGTACTTTAAAATTTCTCGGTTCTTTCATCAACATGAAGACAATGATGAAGAAAGGAAGGGATTCTACAAATTGATGTTGGTGGAATATCAAGTTTTTATTGCGGTAAATGGTACGTAGGATTTCCATTTAGTTTTAACAATAAGTTCATTGCGTAATCTTTCTTGCTTACATATTTATTTATTTGTTTTTTACGAGGCGTTATTTTAGCAATTTTCTCCCAATTAAATGTTTGAGGGAATTCTTTTAACACAGTCTATAAGTTGTTACTTGCAAAATATCATTGTTATTCCAGGCTTGAAATCCCAGCATTGTCTAACGAAACTATATTTTTGCCTTCGACCGTTAGAAATAATTAGCCTATTATATTTTAAGGATGCTTATATTTAATTTTGTTTGGTACTAGTATAATGTTTGATCTCATAAACGCATCACTTTCAACGCCGCAACCCGAGGCAATATGATACACGTGTGTGTATCTAATTTTTTTAGCATGGTGCAATATTACCAAGATCACATTAATCCCACCGGAATACTTCAAAACAGAAGTTTTCACCAATTATTTCTTTGTGTTGAATACGATCTGCATCAACTCGACTAAAATACAGCAATCTAAGCAAAAGCCGTACAAAGAAGCTGGGACTTTACAGAACTTGTTATACCTTTATTTAAAAGGAGGAAACTATAACCTCATGGTGCATTTTCTGATGTGTTATAGGATAAAAATAATGGTAATAGTACAGGAAGAATGGTGAGAGAATTTTACAAATTACTGAACATTATTTGGTAACGTTAATGGCAGCTTTACAGAGTGACATGCGCCGTACCTGTCTCAGGAGAGGTTGTCAGAGCTGAGTCATGGTATTGACGTTGATGTAGAACCCCTCTTCGGTAGGCAAACACTTGGCTTGTTTTTTCATCATACATGCTGAAACACTTTCGCTAGGGGCTTTGAATAGAAAAATAGACGATTGGAAATGAGACAGAAACTGACTGCCACAATTGGAGTTGCGTAAAATAATCAATGACTGAAGGGCAAATGTTCGAGCAAACATACCTTCACGGTATCTTCTTGCGTTCCTACTATGGTTAATGTATGTACTTGTAGGCTCATTACAGAGCTCCCCTTACACCACTTCTGTACTGAAGGTTCCGCATTCGTTTCATATTTCCCCTGTTCGTGCTACACGACGCGAAGTGTTCACAACATGACGGCATATATCTGTTGATGGGATGCTGAGAACAAGGCAGCTATTGATAACCTTCACCGAACACCCGCTTGTGCTTGCGGCCTAGCCTCTTCCTCGCTAGTTGGCGGTCATTCAAACCAGATACTTTTTAGATTTGAGCTCCTTTACTAGTGCCTCAAAACCTATGATGTAGCTACAGCTCTCTCTCACTCAACTCACCCGCCCAGTTCTAGCGTTTGAATTCTTTTATTGACGAAATATAAAAGCAAAAGTTTATTCCTGTAAGGTAAAGTTGCAAATAGATAAATTTTTTCATTCTCTTATACCCCCGCACAAATAGAACTTTCATACACGTTCACCTGCTCCCAAATTTGGCAGGCAATTCACTGTCGGCCGACTCTCGTTTGTACCAGCGCGAAATGCCAAGAACTTATGAGCGTTCCCTGCTCTCTGACAAACGCGATGTTGGGGCGTTCGATATTGTTTATTAGATTTTTCTGCCAATTGAGGATGAGATAGAGGTTTTGATTTGAAGTTAATTTTGTGCTCCAGTCTCGCCCCTCTCTGTTGTTGTTGGTTTTTCCTTTTCACAGCTGATTGTGACCAACTCAACTTGTAGTTTGGTAATGATATGTTTTAAAATATCTGATGGTTGATGAAATTCATCTAAATTTCGAGCAAAATTTTCATGAGTGATACAGATTGAAAATAAGGTCTGTAAATTATCCGGTATTAGAAGTGAGGGACACAAATTCCAATCTCTATCATGCTCGATATTGGATCAGGAAATTCAATTATATGAGTAAATTTATTTTGATTCGTAGAAGGGAGCCTCCAGTGAGGGTCATTTTCAAAGGTCAGCGAGTAACCATATAGATGCAAGCTCGCTAGCGTCAAATGTATGATTTTTGAGAAGTTATGCATCGTGTCGTGCAACACTGCAAGTACGATGAATCACTGCAAGTACAGTGATTCCGTTAATTGGGGTGCAGTATCAGCTCCAGTGATTCAGCGACTGAAACAGCGATGTTACTGCTTTGATTCTACAGTTTATTGGTTTCATCCCAGTGATTCAGCTACCCAGAGGATAGTTGAACCGAGTTGCGTAACACGGCTGCTTATATTTTGTAAGTGTCGAAATTGTACAAAATTTAAATTTTTATTTCAATTTCAATTTCATATCAATTTTTTTTATTTCAATTTCAATGTTTCAAACAGAATTTAAATTCAATTTTTAAATTTCAATTTTTCACCAACAATGTTGATTAAATCGAAGAAACCAACTCATGTAAGTTTCTGGGCATCAAAATAGATAAACATCTGACCTTTAAAAAGCACATCGCTCATATTAGTTCTAAATTAACATTATCCATCGGAATCCTGAATAAAGTTAAAAATTACCTGCCTGAAACAGCTTTACAAATGCTCTACCGAACGCTCATTCCACCATACTTGCAATACAGAATAGAAGCATGGCACGGAACTGATAAAAATAAAACCAATATAATTTTTACTCTGTAAAAAATAGCCATCAGAGCGGTAAAGAATCTAGAATATAGTGCTCACACATATGATTCATTCAAAAATATACAAATACTTAAGCTTTCGGATCTGTACAAAATCTCCATTTGCAATTTCATTTACAAAACATTGACAAATGATGGCGACAGTAGCCTAAAACAATTATTAACTGCGAAAACTGGTCATCACGACCATTTAACCCGAAATAGAAGTAAATTCATGCTTCTTTATTATTCAAAGGCCCGGTCGCAACACAGTATCCTCTTCGTTGGAACTAAAACTTGGAACTCAATACCTGCGGAGATCCGAGATGGTAATTCTTACAAGGTATTCAAAAGAAACTTTGAGTCTCACTTCCTATCGGAATACTAGTCGTGTAAGATCACCAAGTCAAATCATGTCTCCTACATGACTGTTTCCAATAATGTAATTTGCTATGAGTAATATCGCCGATCTTCCGTCTGCTATTAAATCGTTTATCGAATATACTGTTAAATGTAGTCCATATAACCTATATTGTAAAGTGAAACATCTAATATCGAGTAAATTATCTTACTGATCAGTCTAATACGAAACTAGGTTAAGTGATTTAGGGGAAACATTATTGTACACCTTAGAATAACGTTGATGGTAGGATGCCCTAGAAGTCGCTGAACTTATTTGGGCCCACAGGTAGCTATATTCAAATTTGACCATTTTACTAGACTTAAGAAACGTTCTACCTCTGTTTTCCTGTGGTTAATAAATTGTTTAAATTGTTTAAATTGTTTAAATTGTTTATTTGGTCTGGATCGTTCCAGGTGCAATGAACAGATCTTTGAATGTCTATAACAACCAAGTTAGAATTTTTATTATTGGATGTGACTTCATCAAGAGAACTATAACATGAAAAGGCATACTAATACACATCCTGGTCTTCCAATAGTGTCACACTACTTCAATCGGGTGCTACAGATTTATTCATTGATCTCGGAGCTACATCACGTGCAGATGTTCGTATTCAAACAAGAATCTTTTACACAGAATAAGATACCAAGCTTAATCGCTGTTGTCTATCTCTAGTAATACCAGCATAAAATTGATCACTTACGTAAAGGTTACCATTCAGTTCACTTGCTTCATGTCTAAAAAGATGAAACACGGTGAACGATCAAATTGAGTTAAGCTGACAAAAACAGGCTGAGCTTGATAGAACTACATTTGTTGGAGAATTCTACTAGATTCTTAGAGCTCGCTTTAATAAATTACAAAGGCTGTTTTTCTTCTCCTCTGTACGCCCCCGATTACTAAGCCCCCGATTACGCTGCAGAATTACCTCTTGAAGGAGCTTCTTGAGCCTCCTTCGACATTCCAGCCCGACCCAATTGTGGTGGCCTCCCATTCATGTGAGGTGCAATACAGGCCGCGCAGCCTCTTCTTGGCAGCTCAGCGAAGCTTCCGCTCGGTTGAAGGTATTGAAGATGTTGTCACCAGTGCGAATATTTTGAGCCGGGGCAAGCGATTCATGTACGTTCCGGTTTCCTGTGATGGGCTCCAAAAATGTTATTTCACCGAAAAGTAATAATTATTTTGAAACGCTGGAATCGTTTAAAGGATTGAGATTAACTTTAGTGTATGTGACCAGAATCGAAAGATGATAGGACTAATAGTCTAGGCACCTATAGCTTTGTACTCATTTTTAATGCAATAGGAACAATTTTGCTATTAAAACTATTTTTTCGTAAGATCCCAATTTTTTTGTGTCTTTGATTTACTGAGAATTAATTCTTGTTGCTTCCCCTACGTAAATGTTCGTTATTGATATTATATACCTTTAGCGGAGTAAAGAAAGTAAACCGAATTTACGTGATGAAGATAATATTTTTTATGTATGTACTTCCGCCTCGAATTACCGGCATTTAATTTTTTGCCTATCCTAACTTTGATGCGTGCACCTACATAAAAGAACATCATTTCTAATTCGAAATCAAAGTTAGTGGAGCTCAACTCACATGTTGGTGTTGATTTTGACTCAAATTTGATTTTAATCACACAGTTATGGCATCAAAAATTAATCGTGAATGATCTCTGTTTTAAAAATGGAGGTATGAGCTAAATTAAGCACAGCAGAGGTTAGGCTGTACCAGTAGAGGGTGAATAATTCAATGAAGTATAATATGCTGCTGGCTTAGCGGACACAATTTTTTTCCACATCAATTGCAGCAACTCTGATACAACAAGCCCTCGGTAGCATCGCTCGTAAGGTCGAATTGGTAAGTTGTACACTAAATGACAGTTCATCGCATCTTTACCTGTGCCTTTCTACTTTCACACGATCAATTATCTCTAGCAACTATATTTTTTCTTGCTAGCATTAGATTTCAAAGCCTATACCTGCAGAAGGCTTCACGTCGGAAAAAAATACCGCAACACGGTAAATGCGCTTAGTTTAACTGGAATTTAATATTGAACTAAATTATAAACAATTTTCAGTTTCTGCGGAAGAAGAAAAAGTTCATTAAAACGCGCCCTCATTTGGTTTCCATCAAGTAGAAGTAGAAAAAAGTTTGTGACCATCACTGGGTCATCTGCATTACGGGAATTCCCTCAGCGACCACCAGTGGGTCATCAAACAGTCAACGTGTTCAATTTTAAATATTTCTCCCTTAACGCACTAAATCTTAAAGAGCGTTAAGCAGGCTTTGATCATGAATCTCAGCTTTCAGAAGTAATGAATTTGTTGAAATGTGTGACTGAATCTTGATAAAAAATTATCAAGAAAATGTTCTCTGCTGAGAGCAGCCCAGCGTTCTGGAGAGCAATGAGCTAAAACTGCCAAATTGTGCGGCCCCGCCAAAGTCTGCGGCGCTGCCAAACGCTGCGGCACTGGCAAACTCTGCGAAAACAGAGGCTTCGCTTCCATAATTTGGAGCTTTGTGCGCCGCTAATACATGCCCCGATGGCTTTAGCACATTAAAAGTTCTGGTTCGATAAATTAATGCTCACAATGGTTGAGGTACATGGAAAACCTTAATAAAAAAAACATTTATTTTAGTCATTGTCATCATAGTGTATCTAAAACGCAACGCAGAAAACATTCGAAATATTTGCTAATAATTTTACCAACTCGAGTAACGTTATACACACGATGATGTTTGACACGGTACGGAAGTGTAGTAACTAGGTATCTGTAGAGGATCCTGCACTGCGCTGCTGGTTCTGAAAGGAGGTCATTCTGTTCAGTTTATCAAGGGGCATCCCGAGATGAGCGGAGACAGGAGCGTGTGCTCGCCCAACTGTGGACGATATCATGTGCTCGTGACATAACGCGTAGCACTCACATGAGTGATGATGCCTCGCTCGCACGTTTTGAGCGCCATGTGTAACGGCCACAGGCACGTTTCGACGTGGCCTGCGGGACCACGCAGGCTGCGTCCCGCCTGTCACAAACTGAACGTCTCATTCATCGTTATATTGAGGCTGGTAATGGTAATTTCGACCTAAAAACTAATGTTAAACAAAATAAAATATGATTACTTCGGTTTTGGATTACCGACTAGAGTAAAACCTTGTTAACATAAATCAAAACCTAAAATACCTAGTAAATATTGAATTGAGAGAATAACCAGCCTTAAATTTTTACGTGTACATGGCTCCACGCCAAATTCGCTCTATTTCATAGCGTATTTTGAGCTCAACGTCTCAGGGAAAAAATTACCCCAAAAACAGTCAAGGTTTCACCTACAACCTTTTACTTTAATAAAACGTACAAGAAATATAACTTTAGTCTATATCTGCAAGAATTATGGTTCTCGATTAAGGTTCAAATAGTGGATAACGTACGCAAACAACATTGCAATGCCTTACGCAACACTAGGCTGAGGCTAGAGCTGTAAATCTTTGCAGGGATAATCAAAGCGGCAGTACAGCGGCATGATTGAGTGCGCCACTGACGGCAGGTATTGCAACTGGTTGGGAGTTACTTTAATTACTTTATTGGAAATCCATGGCAAAGTAATCCAAGGCCACTAGATCTAAAGAAGAAAGCAGCTATAAACTTCCAGCGTAGGGAAGAAACTTGGGTTAACTTACCAGAGCGTAATTTAACAACGTCCAGGTAACATCTACAGTATATTACACTCGTAACTTTGCTTTGAAACTATCAGAATTTTTCTTCCCATTCAGTTCATTCCGACATCTAATTTTGCAACTCAAAGGTCATGACCCTGGGAATGTATTGGGTCAAAACTCACCATAAAAACTTATTACAAGAATCATACTGTGGGATTTTGAAGTTTTTATTTAATTTTAATGACTTCTTCACGGTCTTGCAAGCGCATCAGCGCACTGACGGCATCCATCGAGTGTAACCAAAATCGATTTCCTACATTTTCTCAAAAAAAATTTAAGGAATTTGATTTGGGGAAAGAACTTCCAGTACGGGTTGACTGCTGTAGTAACCTCGTTAACTTTAAAGTGTTGTCCATTATTAGAAGCTAGTAAAAAATATCAGCTCTGTATACTCTCTATTTCGTTCAACTATATGTGGCATGATATAAACGTTAACAAAATGCTTAGGTTTTTTTCAGAGTCATACTTTGACATTTTTCAATATTAAATGCTCAAGGTAAAGGTACTACTTAATTAACACGTTAACTCTGGGGTGTTAGTCTGAAATTAAATATTCAACTCAAAATAAAGTCGACTTTGACTTTCAACATTGAAGTTAGCAAAAGATAATTTTAAACGTACTCTCATTTGACCTCCATCAAATTCGTGGGAAAACTGAGTTTGTGACCACCTGCGAGTCACGAAGCAGTCAACACCTGAATTGCCAGTAAATGAAATCCATGTTTTAATACCTGATGTCTAATAACCTTCGTTCGATTTTAACTTCGATCCAGCCTTTGAGTCGCAGATTTGCTCCAACTTCCTAAATAATATTTCCCAGACCCAGTGGTGGTACTCAGCCTTCACTACTTGGCCAGACGCCAATTGAAAAGCTTCCTTTAAGTTTAAGTTTGGAAATCCGTGCAGAGCGCCAGTATAGCTCGTTTGCCCGGTCGTTCTACACTAGGGCTCTTTCTACTCTCAGCTTTGCTACCTTAACATCAACTATGAATTATTCTTTTATTTTCAAACATTTTTTGAAGATCATAACAAGAACTACGTTTGTTCATATTTTTTCTAGCTCAATATTATGGTAATTTTTAGGAGGAAATTAAAAGAGGACAATCCACCACAGATTTATTGGAGTCTCCGTAGTTTTAAGAAGACATCGTTGTTCAATGAAGTAGGTTTAACATATAGAGACCGTTTAGAAGAACTGGTTCAGTTATAGGAACGACGCATCCTGGAATGAAAAGACAAGAAACCTAAGTACAAGTCATCCAAGCTATCAAAGAGTTACTATGTTTCAGTTATAGGCACGTTGCTTTGTTCATGAACAGGAATCTCCCTCTGCTCACCCAAAAGAAAACGCAGGCTTATTCATAGTATAACCAGGCGACACGCCGACGATGGGCCTCCACTAACCACAAGGAAAGTTTAACCAAGCGCCACCGAAGAAGTAGAGATGCGCCGCGTATTCTTATCTGAACAATGTTCGATTTCACAGTTACGTTTACTAGGACACGATAATACGAAGTATTCGACTAATTCACAAAGTATGGCAATATGATCAATATACGAGTTCAAATACAACAGCCGTACCTATTTGTCGTACCTATTTGTCGCCTTCAAAAGGGACCATAAACAAGAGCCTCTGAAGCTTTTAGAAAGAGGAAAATAGATTAAGGAATAGTTCCACTCAATACCAAGTAGAAGGTTAATTTGTTAGGAATCATGCGATATAAGCATGGCTTAATGTTAATTAGTTAAGATAAGGACATCGCCTCAGGTAAGTTAAAGTTAATTCTGCTTTCAAGCAGCCAATACATTTCAAAGTTAAAGGTCAAATTCGTTTAATTCTGCGTAACGCAGCCGATAAGTATATCCGCCACACGGGCAGCCAGAGGGTCACAGACAACTCCTCTACTTCTAGTTAAAGGTAGTTTAGTTTCATTTAATTTATTTACTCGTTTTAATATGGGAGATTAAAACCGGCATTAAGCCAAACTCACGAACAAACTAAAGAGTGGAACGAAAGAGGCGCAAACATGCAAATTCATAACTCAATAAAACGAAAACACAGTCACACAAACTAAACCTTAAGCTGAAAAGAAGAAATTTAACGGAAAAGAACTTAATGGGCGAACAAAACGGCTCTCAAAATCAATCTGCCTCAGCTTGCGCAAGACCCGCCTATCACACATCCAATTGCAGGTGTCAAACAATTGACTGCACTTAAGCGCATGCTAAGTTTTCTAATTCAACTCTGAAGGTCACGGTTAAAGAATGAAATTTTCAATAATATCTCACCTAGCAGATGAAAGAAAATTTAAGGGTGTTCGCGCGCAGTCCATTAGGAGAATTTGAGAAATTTACGTTCAGCATATAGAGCATTGGGGCTTATTCCTGAGCATCCTGATCGGCTTAACCTGCGAGAAAGAGCCTAACCTAAGGGTCGGGCTAACTTTTTTACAGTCATAAATTCAGTCCTATGATCATGAGCTATAGTTCATGAACTGAACGAGTAATTGTAGAAGCCGTTCAATTTCAAGTTCCATTTATGGCGAAACTTTCATGTCACGATCTTCAAACCAGTAATACGTACGGGCAGAAAATTTTTACGCCAACTTTCGAACCACTGCTGTGCAGCCCATTCACGAGACCAGTTACTGTCGAGGTGGTTGGAAAAAATCAGCAAATATGGGCCTTAGCCGCAAATTTCGTCATTTTTCCTTGCAATTTATATGAAGATAGAATCCTAATGAAGTATTAGGACAAAATGTTACACTCGATTACAAATGAGATGGATATAAAAGCTGCAATTGTCAAGATTATCTGTTCATCTAGGCATCTTATTGCCAAAATTAGAAATACATAGCATGCACACTGACAAGATATGCTCAATGAATGAATTTTGAATTTATAAACGACTTCCATTCACGGTATTCTGTAAACAAATATTAAGCGTGAGGAAAATGAAACCTTTTCAAACTGTATTTAGCACCAAACTTTAAACGTGCAATCTTCCCTATAAATGTCAGTGTAGGTGCATCTACTTACGCAGAAAAGCAATTCAAATCATACCCATCATATAAAATTGCATTTTAAGCAAATTATTTTTCATATTATTTTGTCCTTTACAGTTATGTAAAGGCCAAAAATGTAATTGGTGCCTAAAATATTATAGGAGGTTTCGCCAACTTTATATCCTAACACCAGTAATATGACCTAAAATGGGGTGAAGTTATCTAAAATGGATGCGTTTTTGAGCTTTCCTTTCAGCAACCCCATAATCAAACGTGGCATGTTACAAATTTTGTTATGCCACACATATTGTCAGGACACAGGACTGCTCTCCCTGCATAAGGTGTCCCAAGGTCAGCTCTGTATTGATTGCTCATCAATGAAGATAACGCTGCGTTTGATCTTTTTCTTCTTCTTCCATTTGAAAATAAAACTATTTACGAATACAGCGCTGACTAGTGGGTGAGACTGTCATACACGAGGATGGCGGGCATGTGCTGCTATTTGCCTGCTATTATGGCGATGACTTATCAATTAATTTTTAAGGTCGTTCTTAAGCACTTCACTTTTCTATAATCACAAAAATTCACAAATAGTTTTACGATGCATAGATGGGTTGTTGTAGCATGAAGATGTGGGCACAAATTTTTCAGATTTCAAAGCGTTAATGACAGTTTGTATCCCTTTGTATGTGATGGGGGCTCCTGAATGTTGCTTGATGCCTTTATCCTCGTTTCGTAAGGACACGAGTTTGTTCGATCATGAATCGTTTAGAGTGTACATATAATGATTGTAAACGTACTCTTTAAAGTGCCTTTTTATTGTTATAGCTTAGCAACTAGTTCATTAATTTGTCAACTAATATCGACTTGAGTATTTAGCGTACAAATTTCACGATATATCCTGTCAAAGTTCTTTGGCAAATCAATTCAGCAGGGATTATTTATGTAATGGACGTTGGACTGCAACAGTAAGATCAATTCAGAAACAAAAATCGGTCTTCACGCTATGACTTTAAACAAGAACAGCCAGAAACGAATTCAATTAAACTGAAAAAAGTCATTATAATTATGAGATAGAGTGAAGAGCTATGGCCTTAACTCCCTAATTAGAAAAATTTACATCGGATATTTAAATCTCTCTTAGTTTTATTACTTTTGGAAAGAGTGTACCACACTGTACATTATAAATCAGGTTGGTGCACGTGTTATGTTCAATTTCCCTCCGGGGGCAGCTCGTGGGGGACCCATTTTCTTACCTCTAAAACCACTAGAATGTAGGGCTGCCACTCGGTGGAATTTATCCAAAAATCTTGGGATTTAAGTCCTGGGTTTGGGATCTTGAGATACACGAACGATATCTTGGGATTTTTAATATCGTGCATTAATAAAATTTAAATGCCTATTCCTATTGCTGCCAACATAGGCTCAACGAGACTTATTCGAAAAATTTCTAAAGGAACTACCTATTCTAATACCAAACTCCCTATGAACATGACTGCGTATGAATCACGTTCCATCACGGCGGTACTCGTTAAATACCTGTTCAATCTCGTCCGGGCGGAATTTGCCATCCTCACTCAGTCACAGTTACTACTGTGGACATCTCACCCACCGTCTAAATGCAAGTGGGGAAGCTTGAGCGGGTGAGAGGGGTAGGGTGGAGGCATCACCCTGAGGAAGTAACCCTCCGTCTAAAGCCACCTTAATTAGATCTCTTTGAGTGATCATCATTTGATAACTGTACATCGACAGTTTCAGCGTTCAAGGCTTAAGGGGCTTGTACACATTATTTGATTCTTTACAAAATTGAAGCCCTTAATTAAAAAATAGAAACACCACCTAAGAAACAAGTAAGTGGTTTAACCAAAGTTTCAACAGTGCTTGGTTAAGTGATCCAGAATTCAAAGATTGGTTAAGTCAGAACGAAGAAAACAAAGACGCAAGTTATTACAAGTGCTGTTTCACGCTGAAAAATGGTAACAGCTCTTCTCTCATGTAACACAAAAAACTACTAACCATAGAGATAGCTTCAAAAGTGCAACTACAACGGTAAACGTTACTCAATTCTTGCATAAAAACGAATCCGCAGAGTCTGAACAAGTAGCAAAAAGGGAATTAATTATTTGTGCAAATTTTGCTGAACATAACATCCTTTTTTATTGATGTGGAGCATTTTGGAGCTTTGAGTAAGAGAGCATTCCTGGATAGTCAGATTACAAACAAGATAGAATTGAAGAAAACTAAACTCTCTAATGTGATTAAGGACCGCGTTGAATATCATGAAAATCTGTCATTAACAGATTTATGAGGGCAAAAAAATTTCAATCATTGAAAAATTTTCTGCACAGATATTTCTGCTAGTCAGTTCTTAGAAGTGGTTGTCCGTTACTTCGATCCTTGTAAAGATATGGCTGATGCTCAACTAGACACCATTGCCGTCGAAAATGGAACTGCTTTTAGGTTATTTACCGCAATTTATTAGAAAAGAAAAGTATCCCTGCTCGTAAAATTATTGGATTTGGAAGCGATAATTGTTCAAAAATGATGAGCATAAATAGTAGTTTTCAAAATCTGCTTCGAGATGTAATTCCTTCCTTTTTTGTGCTCGGAGGAGTGTGCGAGACTCGGAGGAGTGTGCGAGACTTTGTGCTAATTCAAGAAGTAACGAGCATTTCTATTCATAAAATTCAGAAACTTGCGCAAACCAGATGCCTGTCAAGAGAAAAAGTTACATCGGCAATTTAGAGCAGTAGCCTTAGCCTTAGTCCTTTATTTTTAAACTGAAAAATATTAAAAAGCTGCTGTTACTGCTAACAAAATTTATGAAACATTGGTTAATTGTGGAACGAAGTACATTCTACTATTTTTCCAATATATGCTTCAGAAAGGAAACGCAATATATATAGAATTCCAGTCAGAATATTTTAGATTACGCAAGCTGTATCTTTCTGCACTTCAGAGTATAAGAATATTCATAGTTTCTTCTTCAAAAAAAGCGTTTTGAAATCGGTGAAATTGGATGAAAATACCAACCAACCCCCCGCGATCGAAGCATCTATGAAAATCTGGAGAACATTAATCTCGGTGGGAGAGCGATTGCGCACCTCAACGGTTGAGTTTTTTGTGCCAATAAATTCTATTACTTCTGTATTACAGTATCAACTCTTTATAAGACCCTCTTTCGGTTCGTCTTTCAAGTGGAAATGCTCACTTCTAAATAAAAAACCCTCCCTCTGATTTTTTCTATTCACTTCTCTATCCCAGTAAAATCATTGAGTAGATATTGCTACCTCGTCAGCATTGACATATTTCAGACACTTATCGATTCAACGTCCCTAATGTGATCCATAAAAGGGGTTAACACAGATTACTTGTCGGTTGCGTGTGGGTTATCCAAGGTGATATGTAGAAATCTGGAATTTCAAGATTTTTGTCCCGGTTGTCAAACACGTTAGTCATGTTGTGAAGTTCTATGTATGAATCGGAATAAAAATTCTGCTGCCAGTTAAAGACAGAGCTAAACTCAATTTTCGCCGGACCAGCTTGCAATCATTCAAGTCCAAAAAATTTGGGATGAGTTCTGCAACGGTTCCCAGAAAACCTGCTCGCGCGTAGAGGTGAAGTCATGACGTGTGGTCCTGCTGTGCGTGTGATACTTAGTTTTATGTTTAGTCAATCACATTTTTGCCAGTGCGTAGTCTTTTTTCCGTAGGGTTTTCTGTGATAGAACATGTACATGTTTTCCGTTGCCTTCCTGAAGTTAAGATAGCTCTCATTTTAATACTCGATTCGTTTTACTAAGTAAATAAAGCTGCTATGGTCTGAATGGGTTAATAGTAATGAAATTGAACGAAAATGCTTATTCAGATAAATGGGCTTTAGTGAAAAACTAATGAAATATCATGGGTTTAAGTATCAGACAAATTGAAACACCGCGCCTCTGGGTGTGAGAGCAACACAATCACTCGCTCTTCATACTCTCCCATGCACCAGTAAGCATTTGAGTTAACTTCAACCATAACCTCCTAAGAAGTAGTCTACTCTGACTTCAATGACCGCTATATCAACGGAAACAATGCTGAGACTTCATCAATAATGCGATGGTCAATTATCATTTCCTGGGATGAGAGCGAATAGCTTTAACGGCTTTGCTTGACTCCAGCATGAGATAGTGAGATCCTTTTCTCGATTTTGTAGACGCGGCTTCATGAATAAATAGGCGTGATTTCGAAATGAAATGATATCATTTATAGATGGGGATATTCGATGGTAAAATAATAGCCTAAGTTATATTTCGACGATCGTTGATTTTATAGCAACAATTATTTATCGAGTGGAGTTTCGTGACATTCAAAAGCTCACTGTTGTAACTTGAAGTTTCAGAGGCAATTAAAAGCTTTTTTTAATACAACGAACTCATGTTTTCACCATTTTGACTGAGACATGAACCACCGGTGGTCTCTGGGTGAATTTTTATAAATTTAGCTGACCGACCAGCAGTCACAAACGTGATTTTCCTAAATACTTAATCAAAATTAAATGAAGGCGGGATCCATTCAATTTTTGCTATTTCGAAATTTATTACGGAAATTAGCTACATCTTCAAGTAAATATTGCACTTCAGTTTGACCCACCGCGTTCAAAGTGTTAATGAACCAGGAGCTTTCAATTTATTCTGCCAGCTTAGTTGACATATGCAACAGAAGTAGTAGGAGTTGGAATATATTATAGTTGTAAAGAATATGTAATCTCTCATTTTCATCATTTTTTGTCTGTTAAATATCAATTCACAACGAAGCAGTTTCGAGAAATAAACATCCCTGTAAACATCAAATATCCTTAACAGGTTACGTGCAGATGAGGTGAGCATCATTAAAGTGTTAGCTCTCCAGGAAATTATTATGAGATAATTAGCCCGTATTCAAGGAACTGATCGAATTACGCAGCTTAAACGTTACAAGGATCAGGGCATCATCAGCTCTGGATGAGAGTTTTCGTCAAAAAAATATTTTAAATATGTTTGTCAAAATTGTATTTGGGTAAGAAACTTGAGCAAGACATAGGGGCTATGAATTGTTTGAAAAGCGTTAATATAAATAGAGGCATCCACCGTTCCAGGTGGGAAGTTGAAAGGTACCGAAAGAACTGAAAGCATTCATTCCAGAGAGATATGAAAGAATTAAAAGATTTTTTCATTCATTGTCTGATTCTAATTATGGTGAAAAAAGCTCAATGCAGATCTTTTGATGTAGCAAAATCGAAGTACAAACTGGGACTTACTGCTTATGTAATTTGTTCTTTTTACGAACTCAATACAGATGACGAGGTATTCTGTCTATTTGATTCTTTAACTCTCGAAAAAATTAACAATGGATCTACAGGAATTTAAGATCTATTTTGAACTTTTCATTTGTTTGATGGAAAAAAACAAGAAATGCTCACTAAGTTTACAGAAGAAAGCGATGCTGTTTTTGACAATATCGACCAGAAATATATTCATTTGCACTGCAACCTCACAAAAAAATTACAAAAACTTACCCAACTCCAACGAAGCCGATGACAATGCAAAACAAAACAAAACTTGCAATTAGTTATACCTAAATAATGATCAAATATTACAGAAGAGGTTAACAGATGCGAGAGTAATCAAATTTAGTTCAAACGTCGACTTTATTTGAGGCTTCAGATAGTTTATTTAGAGTTTTAAGGCGATCTGAGTACGTCATGAACACCGTGAGAGAGGCAATCTTGATCCTAATTGGAAGGCCACATCTTGACTCACCAGATTCTTGGGAGATGTTCTGAGGGTAAACTGCGATCGCGTGAAGTCAAGTTGCAGGTTGTCTTGAAACACCCAAGAGTAAGCTTGTTCCTGGAACTATTAATGAGCGACTGCTTATTGGACTTTGTGGGATAACTCGGCGGAGACAAAGTTACTGCGTGGGCTGTTCCTCTGAGCTGCTTGTTTTTGTTCTGTCAGTTGTCTGCAAGGCGTGAACGTCACTGAGGCTTGAGAACAGCTTCTCACGCACACCTAAATTTCAATTATGAAATTCACTGTTATTCAGCTCACGACTATCATAAAATGCCCCGTGTTACTCAAAAAATATTGTGAAACAATTTAATCTATTGATAATTAAGGTGAAGCATACTTCATTGATGTAAGAACGATCTCAACTGAAGTATCATAATTACTGAGCAGATATAAGGCATATTTCTGACACATTTTGAGGGTTGTGCTTGCCATATAAGTGACTCATAAATGTGCCTCGTAAAATGTCGTAGAGAGCTTTCTGCGTCACTTGGCGGTATCCCACAAGTGTTAACTATATATGGTACCCATCGTAAGTCTGCGGTACTGCACAGCAAAGTTTCACTTAGTCCGAGTTATTCACGTGTTAAAATACAAAGGAAATTACTCAACATTTATACTGAAGCACTGCCAATAGTTAAAATTCTATCACTCTGTCAGTCTATAAAACGCTGTGTTTCGAAAAGTTGCGTCAGTTGAAACGTTTATAGACCAACAGAGATGAAGAATTTTAATGATTGACAATCTTCCAGTACAAAATGTTGAGTGATTTCCTTTGTATTTTACCACGTGAAAAACTCAGACTACTTCCCAAAGTTGAAAACTGAGAAAAGTTTCACGTACTCAAAATTTAAATTTTGAGGATAGACTGGGAATGATTAGGAACTTGAATGACAGACAGCACTGCAAATCTTCTGCTCTTGGAAAAATTAGATTGGTTAAAAACTAAACCTAGTATCTAATAAAATATTTTCCAAGTATCGGAAGTAAATTAGTGATTTATCTTTTACATTCGCTAACGCATGAGATCTTTGCAGGCACCCATACATGTTTCAGAGTTTGTTTGAGGTGACCGAATGTTTTTTTTCATGAAACTTCAAAAATTAATAAAAAATACTTCAGGAGCGAAATAAGCTCAGAGGGATTCACAACATGTTTAGAACATTCGAATGAACGTTCAGAGTCCTAAAATTTTTTAAATTTGCCCATACCCCCCTCCCCCCCCCCCCCTCAAAGGAAAATTTCTAAAAAACTTAATTTCTCAGTCAATTTTGTACATAGAGACGATTAGTTTTTTGTGTTCGATTGACAATGAACTGGTCTATTAATTTCAGGACCAGTTTTTTGATATCACTTCAAAAAAAATTTTAAAAATTTTTTGAATTTAAAACCACAACAAATTTTCAATATGTGTTTCTTCACATTGTAATTAAAAATTTTCCATTCAACTAATCAAAAAACTACATCTGAAATTCATAGTACATACCTTGATTTTCACGATGCTGAAAAGATCTCCCTCATAAGTAAAAAACTGTAGGAGAAATTGAGCCGTAAAGCCGAAAAAAAACTTTTTATGAGAAGAAAGCGTTCCAGTTTTTCCATTATTTCTCCAACAGTTTCTTACATATGGAGGAGATCTATTTCTTGTCGTGAAGAATAAAGTGTTTACTACAAATCTATGAAGTAGTTTTTTGATAAGTTGGTTATAAAGTTTTTTGTTGCCATTTAAAGAAATTACTAAAAAATTGACATATTGTTTCAATTATTCAAATCGCTCCTAAAATTTCTTTTCTTGCGATATCAAAAAACTGGTCCTGAAATTTATAGACCAGTTCATTGTCAATCGAACACAAAAAACTAGTCGTCTCTATGTACAAAATTGTCTGAGAAATTAGGTTTTTAAAAATTTTCCTTTGAGGGTTGGGGGTGGTATGGGCAAATTTGAAAAATTTTAGGATTCTGAACGTTCATTCGAATGTTCTAAACATGTTGTGAATCCCTCTGAGCTTATTTTGCTCCTGAAGTATTTTTTATTAATTTTTAAAGTTTCATGAAAAAAACCATTCGGTCACCTCAATTGAGTCAGCGGTTGACACAAAGAGGTGTTGAAGTTTTTATAAGTTTGACAGTTAATAGTTAAGAAAAAAGCTGCCGTTTTCGACCGAAAACCTCTTTATTAGAAAAGCTTTCAAGAATTTTGAATGAGCTAACCTGGTTTTAACCGAATCGAAGGGTAAGCATTGCTTTGAGAAAGCAAGATAGCTCTGTACTTTCAGATATTATTTAGAAAACAATTATCTGCCTATTGATCTTAGTTGTAATGTGTAACGATCCACGGGTTTCTGTATCAGTCTTTAGCTTCAGGACTGCGAGGGTCGATTGGACCAGACTAACGTCTCAGTCCTTTGGGAAGATTCGAATGACTTATTTACCACAAGCATGATAAATGACATAAAATTTATACTTTTACGTATAAATCATAAATAAAAATAATCCTTTACTTATGATAACCTTAGTATTTAGGGCGAACTAAGCAGCGAGGCTTGTATGGTAACCGATCAGAAGACGAACAAATCCTGAAGCAACATGAATAACAATTTAGTATAATTACGTACGTATCTCACTTAGAATTAGTTTAGTGCACAATGCTGAGTATGTAACTATCAAACTGAGAGAAAGTGCAGTTTGATAGTGTGGTCAATTTTACAATGTTTAATTTAATTCTGTTTTTTATATGTGTAGAAAAATGTTTTCCCTAAAATGTTACGGCACATTGAAATTGGTTTTATCAGTAGTGAGATAAATAATAGTAGTAAAAATGTGAGTTGCACATAACATTTTAATGAGGTCATAAATGATACAAAAATTAAAGGGTCACTATGATATTATTCTAAAAAAAACGAGTGATAACGAGAGCTTCTTTCACGAAATCTCCGTTCGAACTGAACTTCTTTCGAACTTCTTTTGAATTCTTCGTTCCTGCGTAGACATTGTTGATGAAAATGCGTTGCTCCTTTGTTAGTCGCAGAATGATGAGTTTAGTCACCTAAAAATTTACATCTAAACGTAAATTTTCAGGTAGTTTTGAGCGCAAATGAATATTGCAGCATGTAAAAGTAAAACATCAACCTCGTATGTACCCAAAAACTTTCAGCTGTCATCCGTTTTACCTGTTCTACCTCTCTCGTAACTGTTCTACCTCTCTCGTAACTGTTCTACCTCTCTCGTAACTGTTCTACCTCTCTCGTAACTGTTCTACCTCTCTCGTAACTGTTCTACCTCTCTCGTAACTGTTCTACCTCTCTCGTCTCTGTTCTACCTCTCTCGTCTCTGTTCTACCTCTCTCGTCTCTGTTCTACCTCTCTCGTCTCTGTTCTACCTCTCTCGTCTCTGTTCTACCTCTCTCGTAACTGTTCTACCTCTCTCGTAACTGTTCTACCTCTCTCGTACCTGTTCTACCTCTCTCGTAACTGTTCTACCTCTCTCGTAACTGTTCTACCTCTCTCGTAACTGTTCTACCTCTCTCGTAACTGTTCTACCTCTCTCGTCTCTGTTCTACCTCTCTCGTCTCTGTTCTACCTCTCTCGTCTCTGTTCTACCTCTCTCGTAACTGTTCTACCTCTCTCGTAACTGTTCTACCTCTCTCGTCTCTGTTCTACCTCTCTCGTCTCTGTTCTACCTCTCTCGTCTCTGTTCTACCTCTCTCGTAACTGTTCTACCTCTCTCGTAACTGTTCTACCTCTCTCGTCTCTGTTCTACCTCTCTCGTCTCTGTTCTACCTCTCTCGTAACTGTTCTACCTCTCTCGTAACTGTTCTACCTCTCTCGTCTCTGTTCTACCTCTCTCGTCTCTGTTCTACCTCTCTCGTCTCTGTTCTACCTCTCTCGTAACTGTTCTACCTCTCTCGTAACTGTTCTACCTCTCTCGTAACTGTTCTACCTCTCTCGTAACTGTTCTACCTCTCTCGTAACTGTTCTACCTCTCTCGTAACTGTTCTACCTCTCTCGTAACTGTTCTACCTCTCTCGTAACTGTTCTACCTCTCTCGTAACTGTTCTACCTCTCTCGTAACTGTTCTACCTCTCTCGTAACTGTTCTACCTCTCTCGTAACTGTTCTACCTCTCTCGTAACTGTTCTACCTCTCTCGTCTCTGTTCTACCTCTCTCGTAACTGTTCTACCTCTCTCGTAACTGTTCTACCTCTCTCGTAACTGTTCTACCTCTCTCGTAACTGTTCTACCTCTCTCGTAACTGTTCTACCTCTCTCGTAACTGTTCTACCTCTCTCGTAACTGTTCTACCTCTCTCGTAACTGTTCTACCTCTCTCGTAACTGTTCTACCTCTCTCGTAACTGTTCTACCTCTCTCGTAACTGTTCTACCTCTCTCGTAACTGTTCTACCTCTCTCGTAACTGTTCTACCTCTCTCGTAACTGTTCTACCTCTCTCGTAACTGTTCTACCTCTCTCGTAACTGTTCTACCTCTCTCGTAACTGTTCTACCTCTCTCGTAACTGTTCTACCTCTCTCGTAACTGTTCTACCTCTCTCGTAACTGTTCTACCTCTCTCGTAACTGTTCTACCTCTCTCGTAACTGTTCTACCTCTCTCGTCTCTGTTCTACCTCTCTCGTAACTGTTCTACCTCTCTCGTAACTGTTCTACCTCTCTCGTCTCTGTTCTACCTCTCTCGTAACTGTTCTACCTCTCTCGTAACTGTTCTACCTCTCTCGTAACTGTTCTACCTCTCTCGTAACTGTTCTACCTCTCTCGTAACTGTTCTACCTCTCTCGTAACTGTTCTACCTCTCTCGTAACTGTTCTACCTCTCTCGTAACTGTTCTACCTCTCTCGTAACTGTTCTACCTCTCTCGTAACTGTTCTACCTCTCTCGTAACTGTTCTACCTCTCTCGTAACTGTTCTACCTCTCTCGTAACTGTTCTACCTCTCTCGTAACTGTTCTACCTCTCTCGTAACTGTTCTACCTCTCTCGTAACTGTTCTACCTCTCTCGTAACTGTTCTACCTCTCTCGTAACTGTTCTACCTCTCTCGTAACTGTTCTACCTCTCTCGTAACTGTTCTACCTCTCTCGTAACTGTTCTACCTCTCTCGTAACTGTTCTACCTCTCTCGTAACTGTTCTACCTCTCTCGTAACTGTTCTACCTCTCTCGTAACTGTTCTACCTCTCTCGTAACTGTTCTACCTCTCTCGTAACTGTTCTACCTCTCTCGTAACTGTTCTACCTCTCTCGTAACTGTTCTACCTCTCTCGTAACTGTTCTACCTCTCTCGTAACTGTTCTACCTCTCTCGTAACTGTTCTACCTCTCTCGTAACTGTTCTACCTCTCTCGTAACTGTTCTACCTCTCTCGTAACTGTTCTACCTCTCTCGTAACTGTTCTACCTCTCTCGTAACTGTTCTACCTCTCTCGTAACTGTTCTACCTCTCTCGTAACTGTTCTACCTCTCTCGTAACTGTTCTACCTCTCTCGTAACTGTTCTACCTCTCTCGTAACTGTTCTACCTCTCTCGTAACTGTTCTACCTCTCTCGTAACTGTTCTACCTCTCTCGTAACTGTTCTACCTCTCTCGTAACTGTTCTACCTCTCTCGTAACTGTTCTACCTCTCTCGTAACTGTTCTACCTCTCTCGTAACTGTTCTACCTCTCTCGTAACTGTTCTACCTCTCTCGTAACTGTTCTACCTCTCTCGTAACTGTTCTACCTCTCTCGTAACTGTTCTACCTCTCTCGTAACTGTTCTACCTCTCTCGTAACTGTTCTACCTCTCTCGTAACTGTTCTACCTCTCTCGTAACTGTTCTACCTCTCTCGTAACTGTTCTACCTCTCTCGTAACTGTTCTACCTCTCTCGTAACTGTTCTACCTCTCTCGTAACTGTTCTACCTCTCTCGTAACTGTTCTACCTCTCTCGTAACTGTTCTACCTCTCTCGTAACTGTTCTACCTCTCTCGTAACTGTTCTACCTCTCTCGTAACTGTTCTACCTCTCTCGTAACTGTTCTACCTCTCTCGTAACTGTTCTACCTCTCTCGTAACTGTTCTACCTCTCTCGTAACTGTTCTACCTCTCTCGTAACTGTTCTACCTCTCTCGTAACTGTTCTACCTCTCTCGTAACTGTTCTACCTCTCTCGTAACTGTTCTACCTCTCTCGTAACTGTTCTACCTCTCTCGTAACTGTTCTACCTCTCTCGTAACTGTTCTACCTCTCTCGTAACTGTTCTACCTCTCTCGTAACTGTTCTACCTCTCTCGTAACTGTTCTACCTCTCTCGTAACTGTTCTACCTCTCTCGTAACTGTTCTACCTCTCTCGTAACTGTTCTACCTCTCTCGTAACTGTTCTACCTCTCTCGTAACTGTTCTACCTCTCTCGTAACTGTTCTACCTCTCTCGTAACTGTTCTACCTCTCTCGTAACTGTTCTACCTCTCTCGTAACTGTTCTACCTCTCTCGTAACTGTTCTACCTCTCTCGTAACTGTTCTACCTCTCTCGTAACTGTTCTACCCCTTTCAGTAAATCGATTATTCCAAATTCGTTATTGAACCGATTTTCAAAAACTAAACTTATTCGAAAAGGAAACAAAATTTAATGCATTGTGAAAAAAAGACAATTCAAGTATGCTGGCTTAAAACGCAGATATATTCGATTACAAAGTCGGGGACATTTTTGTGGGACACCCGGTATAGGTAGACCACCAGATACTGCTGATAAATTCTAAACCAGTTCAAAATAATGTAATTCAATACCCATTATAAGCATGCAGAATTAATTCATAAAAACTTTTAATTACCGTGGCAAACACATTGTGGATTCATTTGCTGCTTTTGCGAAGAATGACACATTTATTCGAGCAGAAACTTGCGTTTAATAGACCGTCCAGGATGTAGCTTCCCTGTGCAGTCTCACTGAATGCTCCAGCAATAGTCGGCCATCATGTGAACATCCCAGCGACCTTGGTATCGATTTTCCATGATTTTGATATCCTGGTGAAAACGTTCACTCTGCTCATCCCTCACATCCACTAAGTTAACCCGAAATGATTCAATGCGACTGTTTAAGGAATACATCCTAACGCTCATGTTGCAACCTAACACCTGGAAACTTTCCATTGAAGATTCAACTAGCTCTTTACATTTTTTATTCCTGTTACCAAGAAAGTTCCTTACGACAGAAATGAATGCTCCCCATAAATTTTTCTCTACATCAATCATAGGTTGAGTGAAAGCTTGATTTTTAATCTGCTTTTTAATTTGAAGGTCGATAACATACTTGCTTTGAGTTTCTTCTGTCGTTACACCGGAGAAAGCGTCGCACAAATACTTACAACATTGAGTTTGACAGTTATGAGATAGAATAAACTATGATTTAGATAGAATAGACTATGTGAATAAGGTGGAATCTATCTTAAGCGATCCATCTAAATTTTTAGCTGTGAATGATGACGAAAAACGACTGTTAATCCGTTTGGAAGATAGGCTGAATAACTCCTTGAGAAAGTTGAAAAATACTCATCAAATAAATGACCAACTTTATGATGATGCCCATACAACCGGTTCACAGCTGGGGTTTCTATATGGACTTCCAAAAATCCACAAGCCAAACACACCTATTCGCCCAATTCTGTCCGCGCGCAATATGCATAATTTTCGCTTAGGTAAAGCTTTAATTCCGTACCTGTCTCATTTAGTACCTAATGAAAACCTTTTAAACAACTCGTTTGAATTTGTTAATTGTCTGAATTCTATTGTTAATGCAAATTCTCTTGTTATGTGTAGTTTGGATGTTGAATCTTTATATACCAATGTGCCGGTAAACGAGGCTATATGCGTTATTTTAGATAAAATTTTTACAGAACCCTCAATGGTCCATGAAGGTTTATCCAAAACACTATGGAAAAATTGCTCGAGTTAACACTCAAGGATTCATACTTCAAGTTTAATAACAAAATTTATAAACAAGTTGATGGTTTGGCAATGGGATCTGCGTTATCCCCCATTGTGGCTAATATCTTCCTGAACAAATTTGAAGAAAAGTTTTTGAAACCATGTCCAGATAATTTTAAGCCAGTGTTTTGCCGATGTCATGGGAATATCAAATTCACATGTGAATTGGAAATGAATAATGAATTGCCATTTTTAGATGTAAAAGTTACAAGATCTGGAGACAAATTCACGACTTCAGTGTTTCGAAAAGCCACTTTCACGGGATTGGGCACGAACTTTTTCAGTAATATATTCTCAAAATACAAAACTTCAGGGATAGTCACGTTAATTCACAGAGCTTTTGAAATTTCATCGTCTTACGAGTTGTTCCATTTAGAGATGAATTATTTGCAAAATTATTTCTGTTCGAATAATTACCCGAAGAATATTTTTACTAGTGAATTACGGAAATTTTTGAGTAGAAAGTTCACTGCAAAGCCAAAAATTCTTACTGTGCCGAAGCTAAGGTTGTATTTTCAGTTACCTTTTATAGGATCCCGCACAGAGAAAATGAAAATGGAAGTTGTGTCAACAGTTAAGAAGTTTTTTACACAAATAAATCCTTGCTCATATTTTAAAAATGATAAAAAACTCGGATCATATTTTAAGCGAAGGGATACTCCGGATGTGATGTTGCGCACCTCAGTTGTATATCAATATACGTGTGACCGCTGCGAGCGCTCTTACATTGGTAGCACTGGGCTCCAATTGTTTGTGAGGTGTGCACAACACAGGGGAGTCTCCTTTCGCACCGGCTGTAACCTTACCAAACCATCCAACTCATCTATAAGAGAGCACTGTTTGGAGAAAGACCATATTTTTAAAAATACAAATTTTAAAATTTTGGATTCAACATCAAATTTATCCGATCTCCGCATTTTAGAATCAATATACATTTTAAAGAACCGTCCGTTAATAAATGAGTGTGATACGGCGGTAAAACTTTCCATTGTTTGTTAAAAATTTTGTATAGTTTTGTTTTATCATGTATTTTAAATTTCATTATCTTAAATTCGATTTATTCAGAAGATTTATAGTTACAATGTTTTAATACTTCGATTTATTGCATTTCAGAACACTGAAGATGGATTTTTTATAGTCTGAAACGTTTGTTTTTTATCATGATATTCTTAGCCACGTTGGTTTTCCTTTTTATCCGTGAAAACTAGGCCCGATCTTCACAAACGAATGCCGTTTTCGGAATCAGTGATCTCAAATCCATTAGAATCAAGTGTTAGAACTCATGCAACCAAAAGTGTGTTCCCCAGTCTAATCGTTCTGTTAGCCGTCTAAAGTATTAAATTGAAGAATGATGTTGATTTAACAATATCGTTTGTAAAATTGTGAAATAGAGGGAGCACAAAAACTAATCCTTGAAAAACGCCATATGTTATATTTTACTGCTCTAATTTTGAACAGGCATTTTCTACGTATTGTCAAGGAATTGTGGCGTAGAATTTGAACCATCCATTAGGGCGACATCTGGATTTCGGATGAACTTCTTCCCTATTTGACCAATTGGTACGAAACTTGGTTCACTCATGGATTTTTACATGCAGCATCTTATTTATTTGGATGAGTTTTCTTATTTTTGGCATAGGAAACGAAATATCCGTAGTAAAAGATTTAGCGGAGGGGGTTGTGCTAATATACATTCACCCACTCGAGGGGAATAGCTCTAGAGCGGCGATTCTAGTCTCATTCGATGTGGAAACTTTGTGAGTAAAATCTGCACATGAAACTTTACGCTACCAGAATAAATTTTTTTTTGTGAATTTTCAAAAAAAATCATCAATCAGTTGTAAATTGTTCCATTTTTATGGAACAAACTATTTATATGAAAATACAGTGACAAATTCCCACAACCGTGATCAAGCCAATACAATTTTCTTTCCGGTGAGTAAAAAACGACTTTTGTGCCTAAAATGATCTAGGACAGGTGTAAAATTTAATACCGGATAACAAAGCTGTTGAGGATCAGTTATTTAAGAGTTCATGCAGAACAGCAAGCACACCCATGTTTACTTCTTGCTTCGAGGCGAGACTGACTCTAGCCCGCCTTTCCACTGATCGTTAAAAAAAACAATCGGGAGAAGATCCCGTATGGCTACGAACTAATTAGAAATTGAAATGTAGCTGACTTCTGGCTCTCAATTGGAGGGAAAAAATCCAAGGAAGCCTCGCCCCGGACTACTTGCCCCTATATATCGCAAATCATTGGTCTTACTAATGATTGAAGTGTACAGCATGGCTTATAATTATGAATATAGGTTTTGTCATCGCTCCAAAAGATGGGGTTCTTCTGATAATTTTTGATGAGTTTGGGAGGATGCAAGAAGATAACAATCCGCACGTACAGTAATGGCAGCAAGAAATGGCGAAATCAAGGGAAGTATTTATTTAAGCATTAATTCCGGCTCTGAACGTATTTTTTTTCGCTTGTTTTATTTTTTTAGCGTGTAATGCGGTAGGTAACATCAGAACCATTTGCCGGAGTAAAATAAGAAGTAGTTTTAGTTGGGGTTTGTAAAGTATAGTGAATGAATATTCGAGTCATTATTTATTTTGTAATTATCAGAATTGTAAAAATTGAAAAGTCGCGGAATTGGAATGGATTTTACTGCTCGAATACACTTATTATCCTTTCTAAGAAATATGAAAATATAACTGCACAAGAAAATTTTGCGTTGTATGATAACATTTATTTTTTTAAAAAGGTCGTGAAACAGATGAAATGCTATTTTTTTAAACCAGTACGTGAATGAGCAATTTGCCAAGTGATACTCATGTGTCTCAATACGCAGTTAACATCAGATCGTCAATGGTTTCGGACCCGTGCAGAGGCAGTCATTGGAGCCAAAGGTGGTTTCATAGTACAATTTGTTAAAGAAGTATCATCAGAAATGCTTACATAAATTTGGTTCGAATATACATATTTTATCAAAATATTGCTGATAATTTAACAAGCGAAAATGTCTTCAAATAGCCCTCGAATCCAGATGAGATGTTGATGACGATGCCACAGAGATGTTTTTTATGTAGTTCTGGCAGTGTAGGAAGTTTGTATTTTGGCATGATTCAGAGGAACACAAGATTTGTGTTCTCTTGTGACAGCCAGACGATGATTGGTGGTCTGAGTCTGCAGTAAAATCAGTTACCAGAAACTGTTGAAACGCCAGAGCCTACTTATGTTACATAGCTAGGGCCAATTTACCAGATCCTATTTGAACAAAGACTCGCAAAAATCGGTTGTCAGCGTGTTGCCAGCGTCAATGGAACGGTGTCTGGCACCACGTCGAGCGTTGCGACGCAAAGCTGAGCGCTTCATTAGGCAGGTAATCAGCTCAGCAGCGCCACCTGCACTCTTTTACGGGCACTCTGCTGCTCGTGTCTTCTCGGCAGCTCCTTGTGTTGCTCCAATGCACATCTGCGTGACTTTGTAGTGTAGTGTACAGTGTATCTGTATTCGGTGTACCTTTTGGTGTCGATGTGTACGATGGATAAATTCATTAACACTTGAAAACGTATGTTTCGAATTTACCTGAAATAAATTTAAATATTATTTTAAAGGAAAGGGATGTTGATTAATTCTTTAAATATTTATTACTTTAAATAACTAATCGTAATCCGAGCTGCTACACCAAAGGGCGAGTAAAGCTCCGGATTATCAGAGTAGCTACTTCCAGGATAAAAATTCCTGCACGCTTATTTGTATTTCCACCGTGATGGAAAAATCATCTCGAAATATATCTAAGGTTCCAAAACTTTGATACCAGTAAAAAAAAGAGACTCACATGTTTAACTGAATATTTCTATTAGTTCAAACCTTTTTATGAAAAGTATAATTTATTTCCAGACGGAGAAAAATCCTTGAAAGACAGTAAAACATGAGACGGCATCAGAGATTGTATCGTCTCGCAGTCAAAACGACAAACCTGGTTTATCGAAATGTGCACCTTTATGACAAGCATTTCAGTTTTCTTTCCAAAATTCAACTCAAGCCATTCTAAACCATCTAAACGAGTGAAATATTAATAAGTAAGATCTAGTATTCCCCAGCTTCCCTGACATAAAATAATAATTCACTGTGCAGATGTTCACATACTTCTCTCAATCTTACGTCACGATAGGATAAGAAAACTTCATAACGGATAACGAATAGAGCTAATCTTACAAAGTCTTTCCGATGAATCCGCACAATTTTCTTCTAACACGTAAATACAAATAACTCAAGGAAAAAGTGAAAAAATAGTGTGAAACTTCGACAGTTTATTAAGCAGACAAGGAAAACAAAAGTTTATTCAATTTGACCGCCTTGAGCCAAGCTTAGATGACGGTTTCTACACGCTTTCTAAAGCTGGACACGTCGCAAATAACTTCTGGCGTTTCTAACGACTCCATGGCCTTCACGAGTTTTTTAAGAGCTGTGATACTTCTGCGGGTTTTGCAGAAGTTCCTCAATTTATAGCTAAAAATAGTAGTCGAACAGGCTCAGGTCAGGTGAGCTGGAAGGCCAATTGTCTTTCGCCCAGAATTGCACACTGGACCTCTTGAGCAAGTTAACGGTTTTGCTCGCCGTGTGGGCGCGAGCTGTTTTGTTAGAACATAAACTTCTTATTGAAGCCTTAACCTTCATTCTTGGTATGATTTATGTTAACAAGCCGTTGCAGCAGGATTCAGCACTCACTTTTTTATTGTCGATAAAGGAGTGAGTAAAGAAGTCACCATTGTTTGAAACCACGCAGAGGCTCAAGACACTCGCTGTTTTTATTTCGTGGCCATCGTGAGTTAAAAGTCAGTGCTCGAAGAGGCAAACTAGCGATCGTTAAATCTGTTACAAGCTCAGTCAACAATAAAAATCATCACACCAGAAACGAACTTAATGGTCGATCCATTGGTCTTCAACCAGTTTACAACTTTCTTGCACCTCTCCAAACCAATTTCTTTCATTTCATAAGCTCAGAAAAGCTATTTCCCTTGAGCATGAAAGTTTAGGACAAGGTTACTGATCGCTCTGTGAATTGTCATGATACTGACAAGCCTCATCAAAGCCAATGTTGAAAATGGCACTGTTGGCTTGGCCTTGACGCTTCTTTTGAGGACGGCTAGAAAACATCATTTATCTTTTCTTGGTGTGCGAGTAGCTCTGCAACTTTAGCTAGCTTCACAAAACGCTTAAAAACATCGTAAACTGTTTGCCTCGGACAATTGTGGGATTTTATAATAAATTTTGAGCTTTGGCACGAGCGATGAAGTTCACTGATAGCTGAACGTTTCAACAACTCCATTACATAATGTTCATGTAACAAACTCTACAGTGAACGTTAATTTAGGTTTCATAGATAACGATGCATAGCTGGTGCACCTCAGTGTTGCCATCTCTTAATTGGAGGAATCAGAATTGCCCATGTTTTTAAATTTACATTAATTTATATGAAAAACACAGTAAATCACAAATCGTACATAATATACAGTGAAAATTTGGAAAGTTTCTCCCATCCAATATTCCGAACGAAAAACCAAATCGAAGAAATGATGTCTTAGTTTCCTTTCATCTGACCTGGGGCAAAATAGTTCTCTCAGTTTCTAGAGCTCTTTCGTGGAATAAGCTTCCTCAGCTCATAAAAACTATCAATCTGTAAAAGAATTCGAGGCAAACGTGTCACGCCATTTCGCATCTCTGTTTTAGAGAATAACGAACTGCAACATTTCATAGTAAATTCGAACTGTACGATCCACAGTTTGCCTTAAATCTGCTCACTGCTACTGTGAGGTCAGCATTTCAACTCTGTGAGGCGGAAATTCCTATTCTTGTTATAGCTAATTTAATTCATTTCTTATTATCCCTACTATAAAGACTTCACACTTGCCTGTAAAGCGTAATCGATTATGAAACCACAATTAGGTTCATTTGTAATCTATGTGTGGAAATTTTGTAGCCATTTGTTACTCTTAAGCGATACCAATCTATCATCGTGTCTCTATTTTGTCTCATGTGCCTATGTCTGTATGAAATTGTAGGGAATATCGAGAGAGCGAGATACCTAAAATGTTTTTTTTTGTCCTTAGACTGTAAAAACTACCTTAAAAATCATTTACGACAGTATTTCCGCCGGTTTCAGTAAAGTGTTTTTTGTCTTTTCTTCTTTCGTTTCAACTGATAACGAAGAACCTCAAAGGCTTTTTCTAGTAATATTCAAAGTATTTATAAGCTTTCAGTCATCTTGCTTTGGATGAAATATCCAAGAGAAAATAGTTTGATTGTTTCTCTGAATGGCATAATTAACGACCCCTGACACGGCTATTGTATACCTCGTATGGTTTGTCTATCAATTAAGGTCCTTCATATTGAGAAATGTTAAAGGTCCTAGGTGTTGTATTAAAATTCAAGTATTAACTTTTTTGAAATAAATGGTTTTTCTTTCTGTCTGTTTACGAATACCAAGTTAATAATCCTATGGCATCTCTTAGAGAAAGAATTTCTTATTTCTCAAATTCAAGAACAAAATTTCTTTTTACATATTGTAAATTTTGAAATTTACACCTGGCTATTATTGCAAAGCTCCATCTATTCAAGATTTGAAATAAGGTTTTAATCTTATCTCCTACAAAATAAAATAAGAGAAATGAATGATGAAACAATCTCTCGGTCACTGACTCTATTTTTCACATCGAAAACGTGCGTGAATGAGATCTAACTATAAAGCTTTCAATTTTAGAAAAGTTGCAGGAGAATAAAACACTAATTAGACAATCAAACTGTACTTTCGCTCAATTTGACATGAGCGTATCTGTTTTACTAGCTTATCGGATTGATAGGTAGAGATATCAGTCAACTTAATCACTTCATTTCAGAATTGATTCCATTCCTGATCGTGTGCCTTTGATACCTTGTAGCTTATCTGGCTCCTGATATAAATATTGCTGATTTGATGAAAACTTCATTTATGTTCCATACCAGTCACAATGTAAATGCTTGTGATAAATAATTCTTGAGAATCTTGAAAAGTAGAATTAGGGTAAGGGACGCAGATTCTTTAGATGCATCATGTTATTCCAGTTATAAAAGTTAGAACCAAACGCACGTATTTTAATATGCGTTGCTAAACGTCACTGTTCGTTATTCATAATGTTTAATAATGAATGATCCAGCGCGAACAGGGTTCTGAAACTAATATTCTATTTAATTAAAAGTTTGGTTGACATTGAATATTTTGACTTGAATTCGAGGGCATCATCAATAATGCGAATGAAATTATTGCAAAGGGAGGAATGTATTAAGCACACATACAATTCGCGCGAAAAAACGAACAACACGAAATCAAAAGGAAAACAACTTAAAGTGGGAAGGTGAACTTTGTGTCGTTTAAATGTTGGTGTTGTGTAAAATAAAGTGACTCAAAAAGGAGAAAATCTATGAGACTGGGAACTCAGGCTGGAACATCGAAATGTTCAAATTTTACCTTAAAATTACATTTTTTGACATGGGAGCGCGAGGTTGGCCTACGATGAATAACAGTGCGGGAGCTCCTGCCGTGTTGCTCCATCTCGCAGACATGCTGCGCTCTTGCAGTAGAGCCCACGTATTCCGGTGCACGTTGTGCGAAACTAAATTCATCAATGACTGAAGAAAGGATGCTATTCGGAAGTTTAACCTCGCAATTGAAAAAAAGAAGCTGATTCGATATTTTCGTTTGTGAGAACAAATTGTAAATCAGTATGCATGAATTAGTTAAATGAACAATAAGTCCTACTCAGTCAGACAATCACCATCGCTCATGCCGAAAATTCCCATCTTCCTTTCGAATAAGATGATTCCCTTAATATAACCTCAGATTCCAACCCAGTCTATCTATACTACAGGCAGTCACTTTTTATTCTACGACGTAAAAACTCATGTACATGATAACCAGTCAGCTTATTAAGGCAAGCTTTTAACCCCTACGTAAATTGAGTTTTCCCGTGTCTTTAGTACAAAGTGAACAAGAGTGTACTCGTAATTTATTCGGGGCATTTTACTCATATCAATTTTCATATATGATGATGACTGACTGAAGCGAAATGTCCAATTTTGCGATTAACCTGTTTTTAAAATATGAAAAATTGATTGCTCTGTCCCTTGTTTCATCATTCTGAAAGAAACACTTTACAGGCTTGTAGTACCGCATCTTGCAAACAAAATTCAAATGATTTTCTAGGCTTTGCAGAGTCGTGGAGATGAAATATTATCGGAGTTCTTCAAAAGTCTCAATTTTGTCATGGCATAGCTGCGTGGCAAAGTACTGCATTGCACTTTTCTCATATAAGTTTTTATAAATTTTAGTCTTTGGAAGATCATAGAGTTCTTCTGTTTGCCCATCTGTAAGTGATGTAATGTTGTGGAGGAATTAATTATAGTCTGGATCATTTTTTCCGATATGAGGAACATGGAACCATTTTCACACTGAGTTTCTAACACGCTCGACATTCAGTCAGAAAATGATCTTGAATTTCCTCCTCAAGCATCAGAAAGCGATGAAGAGGTTTAGTCAAGGTTGCTAATTTATTTAATCAGTGTTATTTCAATTGAAAGCTGCCCTTCAGGGGAAGAAATTAAGGCATTCATCTGAGGCCAATTCAACGGCCTCTCGGGTGCAAAATCATGTCAGAAAAAGGAAAGTTTCCATTTCAGGAATTTTACTTCTAAAATACGAGTGCCACGGAATATTTTTATTTATATCGAAAAAAAAATCAACAGATTTGTGACAATGATTTAGCCGGGCTAGAGGCATAAGCTACAGCTGTGGCAGCGCTAATATAGAGATGAATCACTCAATAACTGTCGATTCAAGTATTCAAAGAAACGTTTTGCTCAAATTTTCACGTGCTTAAAGCTGAGTTTTTATATTTTCAACGAGAAATTTTTCAAATTTAAATGTGAATTTTAGCTTTTGTGTACCAGTAAGTTTAACTTTTGAAGTCAAGTTTGAAACGTTTCTAATGGTAAGTTTTCAATGTTTTTAAAAGGAACGTTAACGTTCCTAAAGGTAGGCTTTGAACGCTTTAGTGGTTGTCAAAAACTATAGAGAGCCAAACACTGAATTGCACACCAGGTCCCGAATGTCTACTTGTTATCACGAGCTTATCAACACGCCTCCGAGAACCTCGTAGTGCTGCAGATTGAGGTCCAACGTTGTGTGCCAGCGTGGCCTTAATGGGGTTGTGAGGCGTTATGTTTACCTCCAGGAGCGGCATCTCCATTTCGAGAACCGGTCGGGAATGGAAAAGAAGAGCGGTGAAAATTTCATGATGAACCAGTAATTGCTCAGCATCGGCGCAATGATGATGCCCACTGGGTTCACGGTGGTGAAAAAATTGACGAAAAGTTAACATAGCTTGCCTATAACAGCGAGCTGACGTGCAGCCAAGGATATTTGTACTACGATGAGAGTCGCTGGGTAGCTTTGCATTCAAAGTTCTGTAAAATCTAGTGCGAGACTGAGATGTCTGAAACAATTTTGTTTAGTTATTTGGTACACACGATCTTCCTGTGACGTACGACAAAATAAAAAGTCCGGGCCGAAGTGCCTTCTTCTATCATAAAGCAGTTTATTGCAACTTTTTTCGTCCAAGACTCACATTTTTTAAAAGTTGTGCCCCAAGATACATTGGGGTTCCGTTTTCATTTTTTAACTAAATAAATTTTTAATACTAGCTTCCAGAGGTTACGCACCTACCATTCTCAGGTACATCTGTTAAGTGTACAATGCATACAGCAAGTGTCGCTGAAAATCCTTCCCTCTCATATTCCACGCTATAAGAATATAACCTTCGCTCACTACCTTCCCCACCACGTAGAGATATGAGCCATGACCCTATCTGAGGACACACATATTCTAGACAACACTTGAAACGCTTTTGTTGATACAGGCAAGCACGTAGTGCGCTGGATGGCCTGGGAGCAGACCATTCCTGGCTTGAAAATGAATCGTGCATTTGAACTTGCGATCATTTCCGCCTCAACCTTTAGGGTAGAAATGAAAATCTTTTTTTAATTCTATCTTGAATGATGACATCTGATCTTACTGATTGTTTTTGCTCTGAAAAAAGAGTTTGTTTGAAATTATGGCGTAGTGAATAAAGTGCTAGGACGAATAAAGAAAGATAAAGAAGTTAAAACTAATTATCCCTGAGTTAAGATATTTAAATTGATGAAGAAATGTTTCTAGGAAGCTCTGGAAAGCACTAGATTACTGTAAATTGCTTGAAGTCTAAGTTAAAATTAATTCCTCACGAGCACTGCGCCAATTAAAAGTGGGCTAACAGTTGAGAAAGACTAAATTTTTCGAAAACTAGAAATTATAACACTAAGAAGTGTGGTCGTTTCCGAGCTGCAATACTGCGATATCATTGAAATCCAAAATGAAACTTCTCTAGATTTGAATTTTTACGTCTTTCTTGAGCTCAGAAAATATTTCAAATTTGGCCTGCATGATACAGTACAGCGAGTTTAGCGAGATACCATCGGTACATTACCAATCTTGTGAAATGAAGAACCTTTTAGTGAAAAATGCAGTTGTATTATACGTCGTTCATCCCGAGCCGAAATAGACTAAATGACTCTCAAATGAAACTCACTATTGCTAAGTTTGAAATATTTATAACTAGTTATCTACTTTTTAGAAGTTCTCACTCGAGTTGATTGTGAGATGAAAAGTTTTTACCTCCTTCATTCGTTTCAAACTCTTTGTACTTGTGGCATTGCTATAACACGCCAAATTCTTACCATACTTCAAACAAAAGGTTAGAATTTGTTTGAATTTTTAGATAATTACTCTTGGACATGCGTCTAATTCTAGGTTAGATTTTAGATGGCTGTCCGTGAGCTTCCTTAAAACTGCCGGCTTCAGTCATTGAGTGACAGCTAATTATTTGAACTTGAAAATTTGGAAAATCCTAATCTCTTCTCTTAACTCATTAACGTTTACACGTAGATTGTCTTCCAAGCAGAAACGCTAAAATTATTTTATTTTCACTGTGTCGATTTCAAATAGCTATGATAAATACTTTTAGAGAATTGCTAAATACGCTTACGAAAAAAGGGAGTCTTTCAGAAGAAACAATTTAGGCATTTATATATTTTCAGACAATGGTTTCGATTAAGTTTTTGAATAAGATAGTTATATAATGAAATATTCAAGAACACAGTTATTGGCTTTTATTATTATAAATTTTATTTAAGCAAAGTCTGTTATTAAAATGGAATTACTGGGCTATCAATAAGCAAAACCAATTCTCGGAGAACTAAATCAAGATTTCATTATTTAGTCAGAAATTGAACATTTCATGCTTCTGATGTACTTCCTTAGTTGACTCGTTATTAAAACACACACCTATAGTACGCAGTGCCACGACACACGCAATATGCAAAGTTTCTTCGTTAACTGGAAATTACGTGAGCTTCGCGCCAGCTTCCGAAACTATTTTAATGAGTTCTTGCTATCATTCTTCAGATGGATGTAAGAACTGATGCTGAAGATATTCCTGAATAACAATAATCTAAAACACAGAGAAAACTGTTCTTTGACCCATTTAAAATGCACACTCCAATGACAATCCCAATCACAAAGGATTGAAAAGACAATGATCAAATCGCTTTGAAAAAAAGAACCTGTCATGATCTTCGAGATGATGGCCGAGTTCATCCCTGCAAGAGCTGGATGAGGCTGTCGCCTTCATGCTGTGAGGGCTGCGTTGCAGCTCTGAGTTTCAGGAGGCGAATTATGGCCGCTGATTACAGCCATGAATATCAATCCGGCGCACGACGGCGGCAAGTCAACGTTCGGGATCTGCGTTCTTGATTTCAGGGCCAATGCAGTGAATCGGTACGTGAGACGCTATGTATGGAACTCGGTACAAGAGACTCAGCTCATGAGACATGGTATAGAAGATCCAGTACGTGAGACCCAGTACATGAGTCACTTTACTTGAGAGACGGTACGTGAGACCCGCTGCACGAGACCCGCTTAAGGACACCTGCTGGGTAAAAAAAGTCCGTTATTTACGGATGGATTTCTCTGAAATTGTCACAGTAGGTGTGAAATGATGCAAAGATCATTTGTTACCTGGGCAAAATTTTTGTATCTGCTCTGGATTTTTTTTTTTTTTTTGAAAAATATGATAAAATAGTTTTTTTTTTAAATCTATTTCTTCTACAATTTTGAAGTTACAGAACCAGTACTTCGTTTTTAGATTGCTTATATGTCTATATAACCATACGCAATAGGGAATTTTGATAACTTCTTTTTGTGGATTTTGGAAACTTTTTTTAAAAAAAGGTGACATTTTTTCATTTTTTTTTTCATGTCGTGTAATTTTCTAAACAATAGATGTATCAAAAAGTTATATTGCTTATGGATACACCTTGCTAAGCCCTATCGAATGGTATATAAACCATTCTTGTAGCTCTAAAATTGTGGAAGAAGATACATTTGAGAAACCAATTATCAAGTTTCCCTAAAAACGTGTTTTTTCAAAAAAAATTCTTTTCTTCTTATCTTTTGAACTACCAAGTTTTCTACAATAAACTCTTGAGCTTTTGTAGCTCTTTTGTAGCCCTTTCGATTGTAGCCCTTGTAGCCCTTGTAGCCCTTGAGCTTTTGTAGCCCTTTCGATTGATATAATTTACATTGCTGTAGCTCTGGAACTCTGGGAAAAAATCTGCATCAAAAGACAATACGTGTAATTCTTCAAAACAACCACTTTTTTGAAAAAATGAAAAATTTTTGGACCAAATACGCTTTTTTTCAAGTCAACTCCTCTGTTTTGTAGCTCTTTTCAAGCCCTTTGGATTGGTGTGCTCGCCACAGCCGTAGCTATGATACTGCAGCTGTCATCGAGCTACGAATGAAAGCTGCGGTATCATAGATACGGCAGAACAGCTAAATTTTGAAATTGTCAAAAATTATAAAAAATATTTATTCAGCGTTAGAATGTTTCGTTTGAATAATGAAAGCACTTTGAGGAGCCCATGAACGAACTATATTGCCATTGCCACAAAGAAACACGCTCAATTGACGCCCGATAATGAAGGAGGGGAGGGTTCAAGGTCACTCCACCCCCATCGCTTTCCCCCCCTCTGGTGGGCGCACTATTCGGAGTAGACGTAAACGGAAAGTACCAATGGAAGCGCAAGAAAATCCTCTATAAGATGCATATAAAAACAGAAAATCAACACATATCCTGATTTCTACCCAGACTTAATGAGACATGGTCCATGAGACATGGTATATGAGGCCCAGAACACGACTCATGGAATTTGAGACCTGGGAAAAAAGACATGGTATATACGACCGGGTACATGAGTAACAGCAAATGAGACATAAGGTATGAGACCTGTTTCCAAGAAACACGGTACGTGAGATATGGTATATGAGACCGGTCCGTGAGACGCATTACATGATACGTGGTATTTGAGACGCATGGCAAAATACATGGTTCAAGAGACATGAAATATGAGACCCTGCGCATGAGACACGGCTTGTGAGACATGATACTTGAGATGCGAAACATCAGCCATACTCGTGCTCTCTTGCTCACAGAGTTGTTTTGATGTTCGAAACTCGACTCGAGCATCTTCCACGCAGCTCAGAGAAGTATTGCTGAAAAATTTCCTGCTTTCTGGCGTTAAATCTCAAAAATTATTGCGAGGAATTCCCATTTTAAGAGCCCTTTCAAGTCTTACGGCAGACGTCACTAGGTTGAAGTATTACATTTCGATCAATCTGCTGCCGTCACGAGGGCTTTAGCGACGGCATTGAGGCTTTAGCGACGGCATTGAGCAAAGAGGTCAAACTGCCTCGTTTTGAATTCCGTGGCAGAATCCGAGATTGCTGACTTTCTCATTTTAAAAATCACCGTGATTTCTTGGAGCAAATCGTAAATAGGAATCAATTTCAACGCACTCCTCTCAATTGAGGTACGATGTTTTTTCCGAACTCGCTCGCAACTTTTTGAAGTGAGTCTCTCGAAGTTAGTTTTGCGTCATTCGAGTGGAGTCGTACTTGCCATCTCAGCACAGTACAGCTGCGAAATTAGCTTTGGAAAAGTCATGCAGGGGTTTCCTTACAATGAAGTTTTCCTAAGTTAGCCTTTGTGCATAGCAGTCATAATAACAAATAAGTTTTTGGACCTTCTTTTGATAGAATTAGTTGATCTGTAGATTATCATAAATCAACTTAATTATGTTGAAATTCCCTAAATATGTTTAACTTCTGATTCAGAAAATAATTGTTTGTCGCAAAGAATCGAAAAATCTGAGTGACACTTTTCATTTAAAGTAAATTATTTTAATAATTAAAAACAACCTTCCTGAACTATTATTTTTGGAATTACAGTCGCTAAGTTTTCTCACCTAAAACTGACCCGTTCGTTGATTAAATGACATGAAAGCTCTTAAAGTTTCCCTTAGTTTTTTCTTATTTCTACAGGATTTGTATTCAAAGTACGAGTATTTTTCCTCAGTACCTGAACATTAAATCCCCGAAGGGTATAAAAAGGACATATAGAAGAGGAGCGACAAGTTAATGAGCTTCAAAGAGCGCAAACTCCATGCATTAGAACAGTCCGATTCCTTATTTTTTTAAGTTGTTTCCGACCATGAAGTCCGTGGCTTTAGAAGTCACTCACCAGTTTCGATACGGAATATTCGATTTCAGCGTTGCCTAGCCTTCTGGAGGAAATTTAATACTGCCAGTCTGCCTCAGAACAGAATATGTTCGCGTTCTACCTCGTAGAACCCGCGATGGGCCGATAGGACTTTTACTTACTTACTCTGCATTGTACTCGGGAGGCATCGTACGATTCTTAAATATAGTTATAATCATTTTTTCCATTCTTGTATTAAATTTAGAAAACACATTGAAGATGTACCTAATTTTTAATTCTGTATATCACGATATCCCCTGCGCATTTGGCTTTTAATAATTACTGAAACTGTATTGGTTGCTCGTTGGGTTGGACACAATGTGAACTGATCATTGGGCCTAAAAGTATGACGATGCAGTACACGATCATGCAGTACACGAGCGTTCTCGGTGCTTGGCACGCTTAGTAAGTGATATTTTTTTATTCAGTTTTTTTTTCGGCTAACTTCTTTATCTCGAATTTTTCAAATGATCAAAGACAGTTTCTTTGCTCTCTACTCGTAAAGTATAGCTATTCGTTCTTTAATTCTTTGCTGTTTCATCATTAATTTCCTATCTTTTTTCTTCGTGCTGTGTTTCTTTTATATTTCATTCGCCAATTTTGATGATGATGATGGTGATCTTAGCTAAGAATCAGCCAACACATTTTGTGCAGATTGTTAGTTTTCTCAATGAGAGCAGGTAGTGAAAGGCTCCGTTGTGTACTGGAAATTATACAAAGTTAAAGACATAAAAACGGAAGCATAAGTGTAATCAAAGAATTCTGTCTGTGGTGTCGTTGAGACTTTTAAGTCTGACGCAAAGTTGCACCAACTAACAGGGAACGATATTAAGTAACTAATACAATCCTAACAATTCAAACACTCGTTACACACGAAATCGCTGCCGTGATTTCACATCAAATTATGGATGCATCTGCACAATATCCCGCAGTGGACTCAAGAACTGCTCTCATCTATGATGGAATATTCCAGCCAGCGTAGGTATGCTGATAATGAATGCAGACACATCAGCGCATGCCTCTGAGGCAGTCGTCCGGAGCTCCTTCGCACCTGCAGCCACAGGGCTAGAATTTACCCTCAGTCTCAGGCAGAATGAGTAAATAATTTCCTCAACGATGGACCTTCCCTCATTAAATTGCAAATTAAAGTAAACAAAGCAGGTAAGAAATTAAGAAATTAATTAAGAAATTGAGAAATTAAGAGTTTTTGAAACGAAGGCGGACGAATTGTCTTTTCTCTCTCGAAGTCACCCGAGAGTGCTAGCTAGAACCTAAGGCTTAGGACGATGACGGTCAGGTCGTAAATTTTGCGTAAAGTCATAAAAAATGCGTACCTACCTTTTGCAGAACGAAATAAATTAAATTTGCAAAAATTAAAAAGTGTATAAATTGTAGAGGCGTAGATAAATAATAGAACTACAAGGTAACCGTGAAAAGAGCAACAAATGAGAGAAGATAAAGCTCAGGTTTTTACATTACAACTGCCCGCTCATTATTCAAGACGTAAAGTAAAAATGAGCATCGATTGAGACGAAATAGCTTCACATTACGTACCGTAATTGAGACCTTAATTAATAATAACTCTGCAGAGCAGCGAGCAGGCCACAGGATTTAAATGCATCAAGAGGGCCAAGAGGGATTACGTTGCAGCTCGGTGTTACGGTAGCTCGTGTTACTTGCATCGCTGTGTTGCCGTTGCCTGTGTTACAACTTGTCACGGTGGTACTGTAGCCTGTGTTACTCTGCATTATGGTGTTACTGTAGCATATGTTACAATGTGTCACGGTCGTACTGTAGCCTGTGTTACTCTGCATTATGGTGTTACTGCAGCCTATGTTACAATGCGTCACGGTGATACTGTAGGCTGTGTATTGACATCGACCAACAAAATGCGTGCAGAACACCGACAAGAACTGCAGGCTGGAGACCAACTGGTATTGTGTGATACTCCAAACAACACACAGAATACAACATACGCCATACAACACATAGAATATAACATACTCCATACAACGCACAGAGTACAACATACTCCATACAACGCACAGAATACAACATACTCCATACAACACATAGAATACCACATACTCCATACAACACACAGAACAAAACATACTCCATACAACGCACAGAATACAACATACTCCATACAACACACAGAACACAACATACTCCATACAACACACAGAACACAACATACTCCATACAACACACAGAATACAACATACTCCATACAACACACAGAACACAACATACTCCATACAACACACAGAATACAACATACTCCATACAACACACAGAATACAACACACTCCATACAACACACAGAACACAACATACGCCATACAACGTACAGAACACAACATACTCCATACAACACACAGAATACAACATACTCCATACAACACACAGAATACAACATACTCCATACAACACACAGAATACAACATACTCCATACAACACACAGAACACAACACACGCCATACAACATACAGAACACAACATACTCCATACAACACACAGAATACAACATACTCCATACAACACACAGAATATAACATACTCCATACAACACACAGAACACAACATACGCCATACAACATACAGAATATAACATACTCCATACAACGCACAGAACACAACATACTCCATACAACACACAGAATACAACATACTCCATACAACACACAGAATACAACATACTCCATACAACACACAGAACACAACATACTCCATACAACGCACAGAACACAACATACTCCATACAACACACAGAACACAACATACTCCATACAACACACAGAATACAACATACTCCATACAGCTCACAGAATACAACATACTCCATACAACACACAGAATACAACATACTCCATACAACACACAGAACACAACATACGCCATACAACATACAGAATATAACATACTCCATACAACGCACAGAACACAACATACTCTATACAACACACAGAATACAACATACTCCATACAACACACAGAATACAACATACTCCATACAACACACAGAACACAACATACTCCATACAACGCACAGAACACAACATACTCCATACAACACACAGAACACAACATACTCCATACAACACACAGAATACAACATACTCCATACAGCTCACAGAATACAACATACTCCATACAACACACAGAACACAACATACTCCATACAACGCACAGAACACAACATACTCCATACAACACACAGAACACAACATACTCCATACAACACACAAAATACAACATACTCCATACAACACACAGAATACAACATACTCCATACAACACACAGAACACAACATACTCCATACAACACACAGAACACAACATACTCCATACAACACACAAAATACAACATACTCCATACAACACACAGAATACAACATACTCCATACAACACACAGAACACAACATACTCCATACAACACACAGAACACAACATACTCCATACAACACACAGAACACAACATACTCCATACAACACACAGAATACAACATACTCCATACAACACACAGAACACAACATACTCCATATAACACATAGAATACCACATACTCCATACAACACACAGAACACAACATACTCCATACAACGCACAGAATACAACATACTCCATACAACACACAGAATACAACACACTCCATACAACACATAGAAAACCACATACTCCATACAACGCACAGAGTACAACATACTCCATACAACGCACAGAATACCACATACTCCATACAACACACAGAATACAACATACTCCATACAACACATAGAAAACCACATACTCCATACAACACACAGAATACAACATACTCCATACAACACATAGAATACCACATACTCCATACAACGCACAGAACACAACATACTCCATACAGCACACAGAACATCAACAAGAACTGCAGGCTGGAGACCAACTGGTATTGTGTGATACTCCATATAACATACAGAATACGACAGCAAGTTTCGAGGTAGATTGAGAGAGTGGGAGTGAGAGGAAGGGAGAAACACTCTTCGATGTTGGTGTACTGGTCAGTGTAGGTTGTTAGACTCTCGTGCATCAGAAAACGCTTGAGTTTGCGTGTTTGGAAAAGACCACACATAGAATGTGTCTCGCTGCTTCGAAGATATCGCCCAAATACACACGCGTTAAATCGAATGTGCGTTTGCCTGGAAAAACAAGGTCGCTTTAAAGAACAATTCAAAGCTATTCGTATATCATTAATTTACCATATTTTCACATAGGTTTCAAGACTCTCAACCATTCTTTCGGTGCATATATACAGGGCTTCTTTAGTGTGTTCAACAATGCACGCCGAGGCTTAGTCCTGGTCAAATATTGATGGAGATGAGGCTGTTGAACAGCAGTGATGGGTGTGCGTGTGGCGGTGACATGTTTGCACTCATGCAAGTTCTAGCATATGCAGCAGCAGCATATGTTCAGTGGGAACGTACTTGCATGAGTGGGAACATACTTGCAACATACTTGCATGAGTGCAAACATGTCACCGCCACACGCACACCCATCACTGCTGTTCAACAGCCTCATCTCCATCAATATTTGACCAGGACTAAGCCTCGGCGTGCATTGTTGAACACACTAAAGAGGCCCTGTATATATGCACCGAAAGAATGGTTGAGAGTCTTGAAACCTATGTGAAAATATGGTAAATTAGTGATATACGAATAGCTTTGAATTGTTCTTTAAAGCGACCTTGTTTTTCCAGGCAAACGCACATTCGATTTAACGCGTGTGTATTTGGGCGATATCTTCGAAGCAGCGAGACACATTCTTTGTGTCTCGCTTCTTCTCGTCGTGCCGTGAGACTAGCGAACTTGCCTCCGTCCAGGCAGACCCTGGTTCGAGTCCCGGCGCTGGTGGCGATTTTCTCTGTTGGGTATAGGGGAAAAAATTCCAAGCACAATACCCCACTCTACCCAGGTGTCTGAAATGGGTACCGGTCTTGACCGGGGGAAAGCGTAATGGCGTCCTGGCGTTAGTTATAAGGCATTTGCAAATCCAATGTATAAGGTGATATGTATCAGGCTTGAAATTGGAAATAAAGCATCCGTAGATGCCTTCATTATTCATTATTATTGTGTGGTCTTTTCCCAACACGCAAACTCCAGCGTTTTCTGATGCACGAGAGTCTAACAACCTACACTGACCAGTACACCAACATCGAAGAGTGTTTCTCCCTTCCTCTCACTCCCACTCTCTCAATCTACCTCGAAACTTGCTGTCGTACTCTGTATGTTATATGGAGTATCACACAATACCAGTTGGTCTCCAGCCTGCAGTTCTTGTTGGTGTTCTGCACGTATTTTGTTGGTCGATGTCAATACACAGGCTACAGTACCACCGTGACGCATTGTAACATAGGCTGCAGCAGCAACAGATGTGGCAGCGGCAACAGGTGTAGCAGCAGCAACACGTGTAGCAGCAGCAACAGGTGTAGCAGCAGCAACACGTGTAGCAGCGGCAACAGGTGTAGCAGCAGCAACACGTGTAGCAGCGGCAACAGGTGTAGCAGCAGCAACACGTGTAGCAGCAGCAACAGGTGTTGCAGCAGCAACAGGTGTAGCAGCAGCAACACGTGTAGCAGCAGCAACAGGTGTAGCAGCAGCAACACGTGTAGCAGCAGCAACAGGTGTAGCAGCAGCAACACGTGTAGCAGCGGCAACAGGTGTAGCAGCAGCAACACGTGTAGCAGCAGCAACAGGTGTTGCAGCAGCAACAGGTGTAGCAGCAGCAACACGTGTAGCAGCAGCAACAGGTGTAGCAGCAGCAACACGTGTAGCAGCAGCAACAGGTGTAGCAGCAGCAACACGTGTAGCAGCGGCAACAGGTGTAGCAGCAGCAACACGTGTAGCAGCGGCAACAGGTGTAGCAGCAGCAACACGTGTAGCAGCAGCAACAGGTGTTGCAGCAGCAACAGGTGTAGCAGCAGCAACACGTGTAGCAGCGGCAACAGGTGTAGAAGCAGCAACAGGTGTTGCAGCAGCAACATGTGTAGCAGCAGCAAAAGGTGTAGCAGCAGCAACAGGTGTTGCAGCAGCAACAGGTGTAGCAGCGGCAACTAGTGTAGCAGCAGCAACAGGTGTAGCATCAGCAACAGGTGTAGCAGCAGCAACAGGTGTAGCAGCGGCAACAGGTGTAGCAGCAGCCACAGGTGTAGCAGCGGTAACAGGTGTAGCAGCAGCGACAGGTGTTGCAGCAGCAACAGGTGTAGCAGCAGCAACAGGTGCAGCAGCAGCGACAGGTGTTGCAGCAGCAACAGGTGCAGCAGCAACAGGTGTAGCAGCAGCAACAGGTGTAGCAGCAGCGACAGGGACAGCAGCAGCAACAGGTGTTGCAGCAGCAAGTGCAGCAGCAACAGGTGTAGCAGCAGCATCAGGTGTAGCAGCAGCGACAGGGACAGCAGCAGCAACAGGTGTAGCAGCAGCAACAGGTAGTGTTGCTCAAGCCACGGTGGTGGTAGCACACGTCGCGTCCCTGAGTCCGCCGTGCGATCGCGCGATCGCCCCAGAAATTGCGCTCGCATTCAGCGGGTTACTCCAGCTAATTAATGAACTATTGTTTTTTTAGCGCTACAAAGCAGCATTCAATGGTCGAATTTAATTTCCAGTGTGCCTTCGATAGTTTATTCAAATTCGCAAGTGTATATTCACACTTGTGTAAAAGAATAACTTATTCTTTTAAGGTTGGGGTCGTACTTGGTTTCTGATGTTCCCTTCTCATAATATTTTTTAGAACTGCCATTGAAAGCGTTCGGCTGCTGGAGTAAAACCTTCAGACGATTTTGCTGAAAAATCGTGCCTATTTGACTGCAAAATCGTGAGTTTGTCCCTGAAGAATCCTAACTTTGTCAATGGAGAATTAAATCTACCTTACTGAAGAATTACAACTCTCTGAATGAAGAATCACGACTCTCCCACTGAGGAATCACGACTGTCTCCTTGAGGAGTCACGACTGTCCCACTGAGGAATCACGACTGTCCCACTGAGGAATCACGACTGTCTCACTGAGGAATCACGACTGTCTCACTGAGGAATCACGACTGTCCCACTGAGGAATCACGACTGTCCCACTGAGGAATCACGACTGTCTCACTGAGGAATCACGACTGTCCCACTGAGGAATCACGACTGTCCCACTGAGGAATCACGACTGTCCCACTGAGGAATCACGACTGTCCCACTGAGGAATCACGACTGTCTCACTGAGGAATCACGACTGTCCCACTGAGGAATCACGACTGTCCCACTGAGGAATCACGACTGTCCCACTGAGGAATCACGACTGTCCCACTGAGGAATCACGACTGTCCCACTGAGGAATCACGACTGTCCCACTGAGGAATCACGATTGTCCCACTGAGGAATCACGACTGTCCCACTGAGGAAGCCACTTCCCCGCTTGTCCCCAGCACAAATTACGAGGGGCCGACGCAGACGCTCCCTGGGGCCGGGGAGCCTGGAGCTCCATCTCGAACTTTGTTCATTGTTGAGAGGAGTTCCGTCCTCGCGGCAAATGCGCCCGGGAATGCCAGGCTTCGTAAATTTACGACCTGCTTGCATAAGCAGCATCCCTCAAAAAATCTCGAAGTTTAGAAATGAAACGCTAGAGGGAGTTTTTGAAATCAAAGCAAATCCTGCGATCTGGGCATGAGATACTCTCGCTCTGAAGAAAAGAAAGTGCGTAGGGAGTGTTATTTTCTTATCTTTCGCAACGCTTTAACAAGACGTTTTATAGGATGTGTGGTGTACTTTTTGACTCTCGTTCGATGAGAACTTGCCAAACGGAAGTCGAATTAGGCATGTGAAGCTCTGTTATCTGAAAGGTATAACCTGAGCTATATGTGTTTTAGGACTCCATACCGACTCAAACGTCTGGGAAAAATGTAGTGACTCAGTAAATGCCATCAGAAATCTCCCGCAAACTTGAGGTAGGGGTCGTTGGGCTTAGGTAGATTAAATCAGTGGGATTCATTCTTAGAGAAAGATGAATGCCTAGAAAAAAGTAAAACAATCGTTGTTGTGGTTGTACAGAGACTGGTGCGTGGTGTTCCTGAGCTATCCTATAATAACAGTGATAGTGATATTAGCGTATTTCTAGCAACTCCCTCTACAACAGTGCCTCCAATACTTGGGTCTTTAAAGCTAATCATCACAATTTCAATGTGACCAGCACTCATGCTTTCCGTATCGGAGCCTGAAAATTCCTAGTCTTCCATTGGATAACAGAATATTTATCATTAAAGTCTTGGGCACAAATGTTATCCTCTAGTGCTGGAGTTCGATATTATTTTCTTTGGAAAATTTTAAACTTTTTACACACGTATTCAAAATTTAAAGAATCTTTAATACTCCTGTTTTAGTTACGTGTGACTTTAATATCATTGTCCTAATTGGTACAGTCATTACTGTTTTTAGTTTTAATATAAGCCTTTTTGTTATCTCTATCACTGCTCGTGCTGGCCGTAGTAATGTATCAAAGCCTTCAATACGCACACGATTCCGACCGGCTGCCAGCGCACATTGAATGAGTACTGTCTACATCATTTACAATTCCCATCTTCCTGGGGAGTGAGCGGGTCACGCACGCTTTTCATCATCCTTTGACAACATCCTATCTGGAAAAGGGCTCGAATTTATGCGTTTTGCTTCAGAACTAGAGATAAACTTGGTTTTTGATGTGGTCTTCGAGGTAAATCTGCGGGATTCCGTGGCATTTTGTTCTATTTCCAGCTTAAGCAGCTCTTGCAGTCAACGTAAGTAGGTTTGGATGAACGGAATGAGCGACAAGCAAGTGCTGATAATTGGATTACAAGGTTAATCAACGAGGTGTGCATTGCAGTTGCACTAGACACACGGCTACAAGAACAAACTTCTACGTTTTCCTAAAATTTTAAATTAAAAAACTACCAGGTAACCAAAGAAGTTCTGTCCGTTTTTAAAGGAAATAAAGAAAACGCTTCACAGTACATGTAACTTATATTTAGTCTTCGAAGTAATTGCTCTCGGCATCCGCACCTTCTGCCAACGTGTCTGCAGCTGTTCAATCCCTTTACTGTAAAACCCGGGGTTTTGGACGCAAAGAAGTCCTTGAGGGCTTGGCGCAAGTCTGCTTCGTTAGTGAAGGATTTCTCACGAAGATAATTATCCAGGGAGTGGAAGAGGCGGTAGTAGGATCACCCAAGGTGAGGTGAATATGGTGGATGCGGTGGATGGCACAAAGTCGCCCACCAAAGTTGCTGTATGGTATCCCTGACCATTCGCGCGACATGCGGCCTTCTGCGATTATAGGTCTCCAGTGACCGATTGGCCCATTAGACCATTATGAACCACTTGACGACTTGTCCACCAGACACAAAGCATAACCTATGCGTGGGCGAATAGGTGGTCTTGCTATGTGAGGGACAACATCCAGAGGTGGCAACCAATGCCTGGAACGCTTGGAAGTTTCGTACAGAACCCACTTTTCATCACTGGCAAGCACTCGATTGAGTAAGGATGCAGTACGGCGGCGAGAAAGCAACAACACGCGACCTCCAACAGCGTGTGCGAAACCCACTTTCAGTTTGTGCGCCTTACCTAGGCGGTGCAGGTGTAGTCTAACTGTTTCTTGTCTAACTGTTTCACATTGAACTGTTTGCAAGTTCACCACACGCTAGAGTACTGTCCTGTTCAATGGCCGCATCCAGGACTCCATCATTCAAGACCTAGTCGTCCACGGCGAGACTCATCACGGGGGGACAAATCTCCCCGACTTAAACTTATGAAAATAACGCCTTGCAGTACGTTCATTCACAGCACTATCCCCAAGCGCTTGAGATATGAGGCGACCTGATGCAGCTGCTGATAAGCCTACTTTAGAGTCGTTAAGCAAATAGCCCCGAATAAGATCTGTAAACTCCCGTGTCCTTCACTGCTGTCCGGCTTCTATAACAGATGGCCAAGCACGGTGTGCGTGTTTTTATAACGCCTGATGTTCTTACTTTCGGCTGTCCGAATTTGAACTTTTGGTTATTCGTGTATAAGAACTTTTTTGGTTACCTTGTATAAGGATAGCACAAGCTACGACAAAATGCAGTCTTTACCGAGCAAAGGGAGCTACGATGGCGTTCCAGTTAGAATTGTGACGGAGGTATACGAAGTGAGGGTCTGCTTAGTTAATGACTGCTTCGGCTGAGCGTCTGATTTGTAATCCATATCGAAAAGCAGAATAATTACAAGGGGAACCGAACTTTTCATGATGTCCGCACGTACGAGAATCTAGGAGCATCAGACGGCTCACTTGAGAGTCCAATGAGTTACTTTAGTCGTAAATCTATCAATAATTGATTATTTAGTACAACAGGAGAACTTCTATGTTTTCTAGAACAGTTAGAGTGCAGGCAGAGCATGCGTGGAAATTAAGTGTAGTCAAGAATTTTGGGATGGTAATGCTTTTAATTTATTTCAAATACCGGCGTCGTCTGAATACTAGCGAAACTTATGGGAATATATTTGAGGTATAGGAAGCAGTAAAAAATATTTAATAGGTTTTATTCACTGTCAAAAATTCATTTTTGGTTGCAATATGTAACATTTTCATTTCAAATTTATTCCTATCAACAAATAATAGGGTGGAAAAAAGACAGTCCACAGCTTGAACTTGTAATTCCTTATGATGTTTTTGAAAGAACTGAACATTCTGAAGACTACATCAATGTCAACGCTTTGGACATAACACTATGTCATCTCGTGTTCATATGGTGTCCTTCATTACAGTACAGCTTGGTTGATCATCCGGAACCATTGATCATTTTGGGGAGACCATACAAAGTACCGGGTCCTGAGCCCGTCGAACGGATGGTCTCCCCAAAATACATAAACCAGATTTCTCCACTAAATTTCAGTTTAGGCCAATTTTTGCAGCGTTTAACACCCCGAGTTTTAATCTAGCTAAATTTTTTGTTCCAATCTTAAAACCCCTTACCACGAATTTTTATACCGTTGACAACTCAAGATCTTTCGTAGAAAGCTTATCAGACTTTGATAACACTGATAACCTGTTCATGGCTTCGTTTGACGTAGATAATCTGTTTACTAATGTTCCATTGATTGAAACCATTGAAATCTGTTTAGCCAAATTATTCTCAAATTGTTCGGTATTCATGGGGTTTTCCCGTAAGATTATGCAGAAATTGTTAGAACTGGCTGTTTGCAATTCAGTTTTCATCTACACAAACAAATATTACCAGCAGGTGGACGGATTGGGCATGGGTTTACCTCTCGGTCCAACTTTCGCCAATATTTTTATGTGCCATCATTAGGAAAGCTGGTTAAATGACTGTCCTTATCTTTTTAAACCGGTTTTTTACAAAAGGTATGTTGACGATGCATTGGTTCTGTTCAGAGAGAGATCTCATGCGGACCTTTTTCTCAACTATTTGAATTCACGTCATGAGAATATTAATTTTACCAGGGAAGATGAAACGAACAGTCGTTTACCGTTTCTGGACGTCAATGTTGGCAGAATTGATAATACTTTTCAATGTTTTGTTCATAGGAAAGGCACTTTCTCGGGTTTAGGTACGAGTTATTTTATTTTTTTTGCGACCCCTTTTAAACTCTGCGGCGTTCGAACTCTCATCCATAGAGCGTTTAAAGTTTGTTCTAACTTCCGATTTTTACATCAAGAATTTGACTTTTTACGACAATTTTTTCTTAAGAATGGTTTCTCTTCGTTTACTATCGATAAAAACATTGGTAAATTCTTGTCTACAATTTATGATCAAACGCCGACACTCCAATCATGTAATCAACAGAAGTTTTTCTAAAAGCTTCCCTTCTTTGGACATCCAATCTATTAAGTTGAATCAGGAGGTTCAACTCCTTATCAGCAAGTTTTTTCCACAACTTAAAATTCATGCTATTCATGTCAACAATTTCACAATCGGTTCCCTTTTCCGCTTTAAGGATAAGCTGCCCCCTGCTATGTGCTACTCTGTGGTTTACCAGTTTAGTTATTCACGTTGAGAATCACAGTACATAGGTTCCACCTGTCGTACTCTCATGTCCAGAGTAGCCGAGAAAGCTGGGCGCAGCTGTAGAACCGGTCGTCCACTTGGTTCTTCTCCACTGTCCTCTGTTCGATCCCATGCCGAAAACTGTAACGTCCCTGTTTCCGTGAATCATTTTAAAATCCTTGCGGGTGCCCCTCACATCATTGATTTACGCATCCTCGAGTCGCTATACATCTTTAAGCTCAGACCCCCTCTAAATGATACTCAAAGTGCTTTTCCTCTTCTCGTTGCAAATACATGATCATTAGTTTAAGTTTTTTATTTGTTTTGTTTTATTTTTTAGTTTTAGATCTACAACTATTTTCTGTATATGTATTAGTATTCTTCTGCATAGTGTAGTTTTAATTTACTCATATTTGTTTTGCTTTGTCACAGAATTCTTTTTTCTTTTGCTTAAGATGAACTGTTTAGTTCGAAACGTTCAATTCTATTCATTTAGACCTTACTATTTGTAATAATAAAATGGCCATTCGTACAGCGATTTTCGCCATACTTTTCATTTTAAGAAAGTTAGATTCTTTTCGTTCGAATTATTCTATTAATCTGCACGAGTAAATTTATACAGCTATTTATAACTTTAGGCTGTAACCTGCGGTTCAAATCAAAATTTTAAGCATTTGATCGTTTTCTAATGAGTTCATTTATACATCGATTTTTTTTTCTCTAACGAGGAGTAGCGAATTCAATCCGTAAAATTTTAAAAAATAACTTTGCAATGCGGAGCAATCTCAGTCCGACAGAAAAGATGCTTGAATCACATCAACAGTAATGTAAAGATTCTCGAAGATATCAAACCTTGCTCTTACGCAGTTTCGCATTGCGCAGTGTTCTGTAGGAAATTGGGCTCTTTGAAAAGGCTGCGTTCACTCTAGGCAATACTAGGTGACATTTCTGCGAATGCCGGCCAGTCATACTTCGCCTCACTGGAACTTAAAAGCACCATTTGATGCTGTAGCTTTCGTCTTTGTCAAATTTAAACCGAATTTAAATTTGTGGGCCACTGTGAAGCTCGAAATCTCCGCGAAGGAATGGTAATTCATACCAAAAGCAGTAGTATGGGATGCTGTGACTGGAATGTGATGCCCCTTTGAGATCTGTTCCAGTTGCTGCAATTAAAAAATGTTAAGTGTAGAAGCTATCGTGTTTTCATGTGAATCAACGCAACGTCTCATTAAATGATCATCAGAAATGAATTTTAAGGGTTTGGGTTAATATCTGTACAACATCTGAAATTAAGTTAAATCTCAATATTCGATGTTGTGTGATGATATCTGTCGTCCTAATTTTTCTGTTACCATTTATTCTTTACTATCGTGAATTGAGGAATACAACAAACAACAAAAAAATAATTGTTCTTACGCTAGTTGGAAACACTGACAAAAATTTGTACGGCTAATGAAATAGAATAAACTTATTTTAGAGTCTTGCTCATACTTTTGATTTTACGCGTCGGGACGAGTGGATGCAACTCGTTAAAAAGTTACGGTGCACCAAAGGCGCAAGTGGTTTTACCAAACAATAACGACTCCGACAACACTGCTGAATTTTATGAGGTGGCTGAAAGCTTTGTGAGGATTGGCTATTATATTTATATATATATTTTTGAGTAGATATGTGCATTATTCTTCTTTGTTCTTACACATGATAGTCTCTAGAAGTTTTTAAGGTCCGCAAACTTATTACAATGAAATTTTGGCTATCAGATAAATACGGGGTTATTGTTACTCTATGGCTTGGTGGTTTTACTGCTGATGAAGATGAGAATAATAGATTCGTGTATGTAACTTCAACTCAGCCAAGCCTCAGTTACCATTTTCCTCACCAAGTGAGGGGGTGTACATAGTCCAAGATCGGTTCACTTGCATAGTTATCGAGCGAAGTAGCGAACAATGCTCGTGTCAGGAGTAACGGGAAGTAGTTCTGAGGATCAGTATCTTGGAGCGCTATCGAATACTAGCACCATATCCAAATCAATGAAAAAATACCTAAATACATTTCTGCTTTGCGGAACAATACCTTGAAATTGTACTTTGAAAAAGTTTCTTTTTATGGGCTAATTTTACGTGCGTTGTCACAACTCAGACAAATTTACACGTGCGCTGCGTAATGACAGGGAGCGAGGCTTTAGGACGCTGATTAATGATTTAAAAAGCGTGTCCGTTGAGAGGGCGCACTTTTATTTTATACTTATATTAGTTTATATTTATATTTTGATTTAAGTTAGTACAACTCGTAGGGAACGGTGAATGAAAATTCATCGGAATTGTTTTCGGTTGTTGTAGTGCATCAATCCCGAGTGATATGTTTTTCAGTGACCAGCGAAACTGAACAGCTGTTGGGAACTTCTTTATATTCCGCTAAGGTTGTAGTGGTGAATATACATACATGAGTTGAAATATCTTTATAATCTATCATATATATATATATATATATATATATATATATATATATATATATATATATATATATATATATATATATATATATATATATATATATATACATACCCTTATATAAATACATGTATATAAATATATATATAATTATTAAGTGATTCGAAGTGTCTTCACTCTGTTCAAAACAATTATTTCAAGGTTTTTACGAGACCTTAGAGGAATTCGTTTTTATACTTTCAGGTTTAGAATAGAGAATTCCTCTTGACCATAGCCACTGACTCAAAGCTGGTTCTTATAGAAGCTCCATTTAGAACATTGCTCATTGCTCTTGAGACTGTGGCCGTGCTAGACTTCACAAGCCACTATTAAAAAATGTTACAATTTAGAATTTTACCATTAATTTTCATGGCAAACATTACCTAAGAAAGACAAACCACCAGAAATATCTTAGAGTAAATTCCATTCCTGAAAAATCACAATATGAAATTGAAAAAAATCCAAACACGCGTTACAGTTTCAATTCAGCAAATCAGGTTTATTCCTGTTCACAGCTATGCTTCTCAATTTAATTCGTTCACAGTTCACCACTGCAGTCCTTCATCACTTTTCTGTTCACTTCCTCTTCTGTGTGAAGTGCAAGCCTTTCGTACAAATTGAGTTTAGCTAACTCTGAAGAATATGTTTCGTAAATAATGGAAATATCATACATGTACTCACAGAGCAAACATTTTACGTGAAACGCTGAGAGTATTTTCACTCTGTGCGCTATTGAATGCTGAAAAAAAGACACTTTCAAGAACTTGAGATAAATACTGAAAAGGGTACAACGTCAATTTTAGGCTTGTCGTTTACTTTTAGCACAACTGTTGAAAAGAAATTCAAAAGCTGTACTGATGTTGTGAATTATTTGATTAGTTATGGGGTCACATTAATCAACAATTACCTTGGCTACATCTGGAGGAATCAATAAGGTAAACGCTGTCTCGAGACCTAAATTTAGTTCGAGCTGTGTATTGTCATCACCAGGATGGTGAGGCACAGGAGGTGGGCGGTGTGGTGGTGCACTGGAGTGTAGGACGCTGTACCACATCAGCGAGTGGAGAGGCGTTACCGCCAAGGTTAGAATTTCTTGCGCGTTGATGCATTGTGGGAAGACCTCATTGTTGGAAAGTAGCAAAGCGGGAGATAAGAAGTGTTCTTAAAGATACGCGTTGGAGAATTAGGATTAGTGATCTAGTTACACGGATCATGAAGAGGAAAGTTGAGCAGAAAGATTTTAAGGATTAAATTGTTGTTTATAGCGATGATATTGACGCAGTACCATTAGCTAGAGGTAAAGAAGGAATGAATTCATTGCCAATTAAGAAAAAACCAACGGTGTTGGACTTCCTTTAGAGAAGTTAGAAACTTCCAAACAAATTGTGGTACTGCAATTCATTGTATAGCGCATATTTTCATGCAATTGATTATATTCTATGAAGATTGCTCAAACTCGGTTTTTCGAGCTTTAAATGAGCTATCGTTGTGGAAAAAACTGTCATCTTATTTATTTCTATGCTAATTGCAGTGTCCATAAGCGGTTGGCACAACTCTGGTCACCGAGCAGTGCCAAAATGGAATGATGAGAGGCTTTGAGGTAATTTTTTGTTGGTGGAAATTATAGGCGAGCGGCCGGCCTTCATCCTTTTGCAATAAAATTTCATTGAAGTGAAGTTCTACGTGCGGGTTAGAGAGCGAGGGGGCAGCGTGTGTGAGCGATGCTTGGTTGTCAGAACTACACGCATGGTCAGAGTTTTAATTTGGCGGCTGTAATTTGTTTTCTCTGCTAAAACTGTGTTTACTAATATCTAAATTGTTTTAACATATGTTAACTAGTCCCTTCTTCGTTTGCTGCGTCGAAATGTGTGCTAACCCAATCTAAATTTTTCGCCGCTTGAATGCATGTTTTTCGCTGCCCAAGTAGTGAAATCGCTTGGGTGGCGAAAAACATACATGCTTCGGCGAGAAAGTTAGACTGGGTAATGAAAGCGGAAGTATTTCTTTATTAAAGAAACATTCTTAGCGAATTCTCTCACACTTTGCTCTACTCTTTGAGGATGTCTTCCCTCTGGAGACGAATAAACGCAATGAAACAGAGACGAGTTGCAGGATTTTTTTAATTTTGAATGTTGCCGCTGGCTTGACCTTGTTTGTGCCGCAATTATACTAAAAAAACCGGTCAATTATGACAAATAGCCCTCCTTGCGACGTCACCATAGCTGAAAAATAAGACTTCGCTCGAGTTTTCTTAGCGGAGACAAGAATAACAATAATTAGTATGGAATAAAGAGGAAAAACAAGTACATATACTGTTCTAGATAACTAACCCCTACATTAGTAATTTTTTATAGAAAATCAGCTAAATATCTGCTGTTACGGGTAATATTCCGTAGGGGAAATGATCAAAGAATAATTCGTAGTCAAAATAGTGAGCTGTCACAGTGAGCGTTTGTTATTTTAAAATTCGAATACCTGAAGTAGAATTTATTGACCTGGTTTTTCCCTTCTCATAGAATTAGCAGTAGCAATGCAAAGATCTTAGTAATCAGAAACGCATTTATGATACCACGAGTAAGTGTTGAGAGAAGATCGTTGCAGTTTCAAAAATAATTTCAAACTTTTTGGGTTGATTTTAGACCGAAATGTTTTAGTTTTTTGAGAGTTTACTTTCACAGGATATTATTGAGAAATTAAAAGCGAAAGCATAACAGTTTAATTTTAAAGTGAAAGGGGTAAGTTGATACTAAATTATAGTACGAACGGTCAGCTGAGAAACATATCTGTCAACGACGTGAGCATGATGATCGTGAAAACGAAGATTTTCACCACACTGTATCCGTCTGCGCTGGCTCAGCTGGGAAAGTGCTCGTTGTAGTCGGCTGTTCTGTTTCGTTGCATCAAATGGAGCGCTGAGTTGCCGGTAATTTAGGTAACTGGGACACAAAATCGATGTGATGAATCTTTCCTTCTGAGCTCCTCCCTTTATTCGCCCCAGCCAGCGTTTCAGTCTCCATCGTATGGACTTACAATTAGTGCATATTGGCTGCAGGATGATGCGCAAATTAGAAGGTGGAAACCATTACCGAACGTATTGTGTTTTGATCTCCGTGGTTGTTTGAGTTTGTGAATTGATTTTTGGAAATGACCATTAAAGTGAAGAATTGTGTTTGAGTGTCAAATAAAACATTAGATGTTCAATGTATTTTACACTCTATCAATAGTTTGTTCGTGTGCCCAGTAAAAATTTCAAGCGAGACCTACATTTGCTCTTTGATTGGATACTTGAGGGAAAATTTCGATTAATTTGGTACAAAAGACTTAGGGTTCACTCCTCAATAGTTCGAGTTGGAAGTAGCTTGAATCAATGAGTAGCTCATTCTCCTCACCTCATGAGATATAATTCATTGTAAGATTGTATTGGTGATAAATTTTGGCTTTTCCGATCTGTATCACGAAGGTTGCAATGAAATGAGAGGAATGTAAAAGCAAGGAATGGAAGAGCTGCAGAGTCTATTCTCTTTCGAGGTTTAGTTGTCAGTTTTTTCCTAGTCTAGCTTGAACAAGCTTCATGATGCTACCATTTTGCAAAGAGGATTCATTAGCGCTCGCTGCGTTGACGGCCTCCAAACTCTACACTGCGATTCTTCTTATATGGAAACTGTCGACTAGAAAAGTTCTAAATGATCACATTCCAGTGTTTTAATTCTATAAAAACTACGCAGAACTAAGTTAGGTACTCTAAAGTAATTCAGCATTTGCATATCTTTTGTAACACGGTTATAATATTGCATTGTTCAAATCGTGAAGTCGACCAGCATTTTGAGAATCTCCCTAAAAGGGCATTCGGGGAGCAGCATGTTTGCATGAATGTAGAAACTAGTTTCAGCATCGTTGTACGATCACATTGTTGATCTAGTCCTGTATTCCCAATAATATGTTATGACGGTCCATACATCAGAAGATTTCATCCGTAAAACAATAACGTAGCCAAATTATCGAGAAAACGCTTAAGAGTGAATAATTCAAAGTTGATCGGAGTAGGCCCAAATTTTGAGCCGAGGTTTTTTGTCCTCTCTGACTTGAATGCTGAGGTCCTAAGTCCCGAACTGACGTGACGGCTGGGACAGAGTGGGTGGAAACACGTGCTGCTGCTGTGCGGTGCATCGACTGCATTCAATCGTCGCCTTTACAAGAGATAGCCAACCAGAGGAGGGAGTGTGGCTCGCAGCCTGTTGTACTGTTCAAAAATGCACCAGTGGACTCTGTTTCGGAAATTCGTTCGTTAACTGTGATTTAGCTGCGGTTAGCTTTTTGGCACTGCTGAGAAAATGCAAGATTTTCTTTTAGGTTTCATTTGACACCATAAGTGTCACGTGCTGAAACGCCGTCAAATGTTTTCTCGTTACAACTTGTCAAGGTTCATTATCAGCGAAGATGCATTATTTTTGAGTGGTATACGCAAGCGGCATTCAGTTTTGAAAAGGAAAATAATCAACGGTAGGTGAAAAAGTAACAACCCTTCCTTATGAAAATCATCCAAAGGTTGATACTTTTGAACTTAATTATCGTTGCATTTGCGTGGTGTTTTGCAAGCACAAATAAGGATTTTGCCATCCTACACAAAGTTCACTGATTGTGGCGCATTATTTTCAAAGGCGGTATTTGAGACTTACGTAGCTTTTCATCATCTGGAATTTTGTTAACTTGATGATTTCTCTGACCATACCATTCGCGTCATCTCCATCCTAGAAAGTGCGTCTTTTTCGCATTTTTGAACTTCTTATTATTCATTATCAAAATGTTTGTACGTTGCACGGAAACGAATTGATCAGATAAATATTGCAAGATACGCATTTTGAAGTTCGATAACAGGTGTGTGCACGGGTGATAGTGTAGAATTTTACAATCTTAGTTTACTTATCTGTACAACTTGTGGGAAAGTATCTAAAACGTTTGTCACTCTTCATGAATGTTACTTCAATTATTCCACCTAATAAACAAGTTTGTCACTCTCCAAGGATGTTACTTCAACTAATTCAACTTAATAAACATACAAACATCTTAGAAAGTTAAAATTCGGACTTAATAAGGAGACTCGCTAAATACTTATCAGTTAAAATGATACTCCAGGCATTGCTTAGCGGACTCTTACAAGGTAATGCCCATGTGCCGCCCTTTGACTTCCGAATATGACATCACACTTTTTCTTAATTCAGCTGAAAAGACTTTTCTCCGCGGAATGTAATGGCAACCATTACTCAACCCGAAATCTCTTCACATAATGCAAAATTTTTACCAGCCTGTCAGAAGTGCTATAGCAAGAAATGTTCACTATAGAGTTAAAGTTTATTTAATTTATACGCACACTGAAAAAATAACGGGAAAGATGATTGATTAATACAGTTTCTATAATTCAATTAATAAAACACAATTTTTTTTTAATTATCAGCTCCTCATATTAAATTAAATTCTAGTTGCGTTAATTATTGTTATGATCCACACAAGCAAGACTTGCATATTTTCAACTTTGATGATGTGGCACCTAAAATCAGCAACGGTTAGCTATTTAAAATAACGGAGATACCATGAACTCGATGTCTTCTGGTATACGCAAGAAAAGCCTTATGAGGTTCATAAATAGTCTTGCGCGTTGCATTTTATTTATGTATGTATTGTTTCAAATGAAAAAATGTGACTTTGTCTTAATTTTCTGCAGTACTCAAGAATTGGAGGAAGAAAGCAAAACTCGAGGCAAGTTATGTATTGAGTACGTAGAATGTGAGCCTGTGTAGTTTGTACCTCACTAGTTCCCTTAATGACTGAGCGACGAGGAGCAGTGATTAGGTTTTTCGGCTCAATTTACCTGCATGAGCAGCATCGGTCTTTACAGGCGAAATAATAGGAAGCCCGTGACGTTGTGGCCCGTGCTTCTCACGCGAGGAGGCCGCACTCGCCTGTTGGCCTGCGTCAACGTAATTTAGGGCCGGCCTCCTGCCACGGCTGATCAAAACAGCCTCTGAGTGAGGGCGGCCATCCACGGATGGGCTTTTGAACCTTACTTTTCGCGTCGCATATTTTGACTTCCTCTCATTGATCCAGTTAAAAAGTGATGCTCAGATTAAACTTCGATCTACACAAGAACTTTTAAGAAGTATTTTTGTGGGTCAACAGAGATGTGTGAGACAGAGATACGTAGAGATATCTAAGCTCTCTGATCTCTATCACTTTTCTTATCGTAATGTTTCATGTTTAATTTTGAAGGCAAATGACGATAAAGATCTTAATAATTCGGATCTATTCAAGCAGGCCATCACAACCAATTGACTAGAAACCGGAACAAAGTCATTCTCATTTAATTAATCAGAACTCGATCTCAATACAGTTTCTATTTCCTTTGAAACTCATTGGAAACTCGAACTTGATGTCATTTTGCATACACAAGAAAAGTCTTAGGGGGTATATAAAAGAAGTTTTGCATGCTGCTTTTTGTCTAAGTAGGTCTTCATGAAGATAGCATTCAATAATTAACTGTCTCTCATCTACTAGATTATTTATTGCTACCGCAGACATGTTTTTAAATGAAGCTAATTTTGAGGTTGATATGGAATACGTTGTTCTCTCCTGAGTCTTTATGATAATGATAGAGTGATTATTTTTACTCTCTAACGTTAAGCAACAGTTCGATAAGACTTACGTTTATTTAGACAAGTGCTTTAGATTAAATAAAACTCTACACTTTGAAGTTACCGTAAGATACCCAAAAAGCCACTGAATTTATTGGGGCCCAATAGCAGTTGTAGTCCTAGCCTGTCATTGAAATAGCTCTACGTAATGATTCTACCAATGTATTCCTTTAAAAAATAAATGGCTGATATCGTTTACCATTTAACTTCAATCGAGGTAGCCAAGGGTTTTTCTTGTGGCATTTACGTGAAGACTTTTAATTGTCAGGCTTAAAGAAGACGAAGCTAGTGACGATATTCAGCCTGACTCTTTCTTGAGGGAAATATGGAAATTGAAAGCTTCAGTCCAAATGACCTATGCAAGCCAGTCCTGTTCGCAGAGTAGCTAACTTATACGCTTGGCAAAAGCAACAATGCAAGCCATAAGGCTACCGAGAAATTCGTTAAATGGACAGGTAGCTGTTAAGAAACTTGGAAAATTCTAGTTACCGCAAGATGATTTCGACATTGGATGTCTCTGTTTCGTGTATATTAATTTATCCGACTATTAAATGTCGCATGGTTCTCTGATCGATTTGAAGAGCGCATTGTGAAAGCCGTTTTACGTATGGGCGTCCGACAGTTGGGCAAAAAAATGAGGCGCAGTTTCAGGTTTTTCAATATGATGATACCGAGTTAAAAATTACGGAGTAGCTGATTGCTTTGTGAACATCGCTCGTGCTTTGGCTTAGGGCCACGACTTTCCGGGATCTCGGAGACTGGCAATTGAAACATCTTTCATCTTATCTGATGGATTAACGAGAGAGAAAATTGACGCCTCTCTTTCATGGCAAGAGTGAAGGTCATGAGCATCATTCTTATACTCTTGTCTGATTATATCGTCCTAACAAAGCACAGACAATGCCCGTTTCGAAATCGTTAATTTTATCACAGACTGGAGACACTTCTTGCAATTATTAATATTTTCGTTTTTTCTTCGGGTCTTTTGAGTGACACTCTATTAAGAATGCTCGTGCTCAGTTACATCAGTTCGTACAATTTTTTTCTAGTTTTCTCCCATGTCCTACCTCATCTTGATAGTATTAAGCCTTCATTGTTTTTTTCATTTTTTGGATCCATTAGGGTTCATTTTTAGTTTTGAAATTTTCCCTTATTCTTGTTGAGCGCTGTTTTCTAAGGCACCGCACGCTTGGTCGTAGTATTCTTCAACCCAAATTCAAAAGATTCTGCTTTCTCCAACTCGACACAATTGTTTGGCCGCTGCCGAGCTCCTCACTTGACCGACATCATTGCTGGTGTTACAGAGTTAAATATTCGCAAAGCAACACAGTATAGCAGTTTGTCTAGAGGCTAAGGAGAACGTGCTTTTAAAAATTTTTCTATTGGACCATTCTAACCCTACGTCGTCTATCACATGAATTTTATTTTCACTCTCCTGCCGTGCAAAGCTGCGAGGCTGCTGTACAATAGACGCAGCAGTTCAACAACCAGCGCTAGTTTCGACTGAAATAAGCAAAAAAATAATTCCTCTAGATTCTCATTTCAGATTCCTATAGGAATCAAATGTTATTCATCCACTGATGCATCTATCACAAATAACCAAATATAAAGTTTGAATACAGTTTCCTATTCACATTTTAGAACTCCTAGCCTGTGTTAAGGAATGGTACTGAACTCTCTACGAAAAATTTAATTTTCGAGAATCGTTTCTGTATCTCTGACTAAGAAAACAAATTTTTGTAGTTCCTATAGTGACGCTTTTATTCAAAAGTAGGACTCAGGTATACCTGCCAACATTTTTTTTAAAATTGCGTTTGTGTCGAGCAGGATTTAATTGAATAGATCACACAATAAAGTGAAACGCTGTCAATTTGTCCGAATAAGCGAGAGTGTCTACACCAGCTGCGAAACACTGCTGCTGACAATTTTTTGAGCACTGGGCAGAGTGTTGTCAACAAATTTAAAAAAATGGGCTGTTAGTTTCTATTCTTTGCCAAAATTTTGAGAGTAGTTTTACTATGGATATTATAAAAGGGTGAGCTGTAGCTCCAACGCGACAAACAATTGGCCGCAAATCACTGGACTGACTGTTTCTGGCACCAAACGTCGTATCTCTAAAATGCTATAGAAGCGATAGGAAAAAGGATTGAGAATAGAATTGTTTATTATCAAATGATAAAGAAACTGCATTAATATAGATCGTGAAACTTGAAGGACTTAAGAACTTTGGTACTTAAACACTGGCTGTAATATCCGTAGACATTGTTTGGTACGATTTTGTCAGATTTATAATTTTTTCTAATTCCTCACTCCTAGCGAGCGTGATCACTCACAAAATTCTAGTTAAGAGCGAAGATTAATTAAGATCGGTAAAATTTTCCTACCCATTAAGTAAAATGGCAAATTGAGGAATGAAGCCACAGAACTCGCTTTAAACATGCGTCAGGTTAGCGCTCATATGTGTTTGGCTTGCAAAAAGTGCTCGAAAAATTTCAGTCGTTTTTCAGTCATTTGGAGCCTGCCACAAACTTTCAGGCGCTCGTTCTTTTATGAGTTTGAGGATGAGATCGATCGCTGTATTGCTGTTGTGTCCAGGAAGGCAACTTCCCGTCCCTTTCGCGTCAGAATTTTTGAAGAAAACATGATTGTTTTCCAGGGAAGTGGAATTGACTGTAGTTAAAATTGCTTTTTTCCCGAACATAAGTGATTTTTACACTACCATCATTGAAGTCAAATTTTTGAGTTAGGAATTAATTACTTTCTTCTTAGAGCCTTGTCATTGCAAAAATTCACTTCGGCAGAGTCTCTTACATCTCTCGGAAATCCTTAAGGATATTTATACGTCAATCTGCCCTCATTCAATTGAAAGGAAACGGATTAGTATAAAAATAACAAGACTACCCTCACCGTAAAAATCACGGCTAATGCTTGATTTTATTGGGTCTCAGGAGTATGAAACGCCAGTCATTTTTCAACTTGGTATGTGTGCAATAACTTTAATTGTATACTGAATATTTGCGCAATGATAAGTGTGTGATGCATGCATCTGTTTTCAGGCTCCACTATTCCACTAGCTATCCCTTTTAAGCCCTTGAGCTACAGGAAGGCTCCAAAATTTTCATTAAGAACGAATGGAAATTCAAATAAAGATATGTGCAGTCATTTCGTAGCGTTTTGACATCCACGGTACAGTGGGTACCGTGGTTAAAATTGCCAAGATGTATAGTTTATCGAGTAGATATCTCTAATGTTATTGCTCATGATGCCACCAACTTCGGTAACTATACCATTGGTAAGATGATGGAGAGGCCCATCTCGCACAAAAGCAACAAAACAGCAAAGCCAGATAACATTTATTAGCACACGCGAACCGTCAAAAAAGACTATATTTCACAGTGGTCGGTGAAGTTCGGATACGGTTTAATTAGGCTGGGATTTTTATAACATACAGTTCTCAGCTTCCCGAGTTTTCCCCGCACTAATTCTTCAGAAGTAGGTAAATAACAATAGAACACATATGTGTACTTTAATATTACCAATAGTTTAAATATTAATAGCGGAGCCCTCGAATTAATTTACGGCTTGATATAATTACATTTAAAAAAATTACCTAGGTTTCCCATAACGATCCTAAACTAACCTATTCCAATTTATTTTTGCCTTTACTTCTTGACAGAACCTATTCAGGACCTCAAATGAATTCAAGGTTATTTTTCTCAGTGGAATAACCTACTAGACCTTGTCCTGATGATCTTAGCCTGCCACTCAATCTTGACACTACCTAAATTAGCCCCAATCTAATCTCTCCTGTTTTATGCAAACGTAACTCACCCTAACATTACTTATCATTAATCTGTGAACGCACAAAAAATTCACGTTTATTCTTCAACCCTAATAACCTAGCTGACACTATCTTGACCGATGTTAATCTAACCTTATTTTTTCTTAAAGTATTATGTACTAACCAAACTTATTCTAACATAACCTAACCTAACTTATCCTTACCCAACCAAACCCACCCTAAACTCTCTTAACTACATCCATACTCTTATGTTAACCTTTGTTTCTTCAAGGGACTACGAGATTTTGGGAGAAAGTTTCTCTCTATAGAACTGATTACTCTAAAATTTGGTTTACGTGAGTATTTTGTGGTTTAAAATAATTCGCTGGTAAAAATTTTTCGATTTTCGCCATTGAAAACAAGATTTTTGTAGAGAACAGGTTAGGATAGTCCTCAAATTTATTTTTATCAACTCGAGGGCAAATTAAACATGTAACGGATTGAATTAAAGTTCTAAACGAACATTTCATTTTTCAATAAAAATTTTAATCAAGTGACCGGTACTAATTATATATTTATTTTATATTTGGTTGGACTATTTTTAAGGGTGCATTTTGGCGAAGCCTGATACCGCGATACGTTGTACTTCCCCACTAAATACGGAGAGCGGAGTGCGATATTTGTAAAATTTCAAGATAGAAAATGCTAAAAAAAAATATAATCATGAACAAATTTTGGCGATTATTATATAATATTTCTTACGCACGAAAATATCATGCAAATACACCGTTAAATTAACTTGATCGAAATATTACATCAATTACAGTAATTGAGCTCCTTGCCTATTGGTCAAAAACTCGAGACCAGATTGTACAGAATTCTAAGTGCAGGGAAACTTACGGACTCAACCACAGAGGTTGCAACTCACGGTTTAAAATCTCACTATGACCATCTCACTATGACCAGAGCCTGGGGAACTTTCCGGCTGTGAACGTGGTCAGATCGTTGTTGAGATGCATAAGTAAGGTTTGTGGTTACGTGCTATCGCAGTTGAAGTTGACTGTAGTAAGACAGGGGTATGTGGCTTCTTGAAAGCCCTTGGCAGTTATAGAACTGTGAAATCTACACCTTTTTCACTTCAAATTAAACTAAGTCAAGTTCCAATTAATCCGAGTCAAGTTCAAATTAATCCGAGTCAGGTTCAAATTAATCCAAGTCAAGTTTAAATTAATCCAAGTCAAGTTCAAATTAATCCGAGTCAAGTCCAAATTAATCCAAGTCAAGTTCAAATTAATCCAACCCTCAGTTGAGTTAAAAAATGATAGATATAATAATTTGTTAATATGAGTTTTTGTGTTAAATATGTATCTATTGGATGTGATGAGCAAAACGGGTTTCGAAGATTTATTTACACTCATAGATATTTATATACGTAAAATTCCACTTTATCACATATATGAATTCAAATACATGCAAGTAAAAAATATTATCATTGGACGATATGTAGATTTAATTAATAAAATAAATATACAAGTGCGATTCACTGAGTTCTAATGTACGATTCCGTTTAATTACAATTTATATTTGTACATTACCACACATACACATTCCTGCATTAGCAATAAAAATGTTGCCATCCATTCTAATTCCATGTTAGTCAATGTGAAAAAATGTTGGATCCACTTACAATACACAATAATAATAATGCAAGAAACAATGTTTTTAATTCACTACTGATTTTATTAGTGTGTGTTTACAATTCAATATATACTTTAAAGACTTCAATAACTTTTATAATAATCATTTTATGAATATTTTAGTCTTGAAAGTATTATATATTGAATTGTCAACACACACAGATAAAATCAGTATTAAGTTAGAAACATTTTTTCTTGTATTATTATTGTGTATTGTAAGTGGATTCTACATTTCTTCACATTGACTAACACGGAATTAGAATGGATGGCAACATTTATATTGCTAATGCAGGAATGTATCTGGGTAGAAATGTACAAGTATAAATTGTAATCAAACGGAATCGTACATTAGTACTCAGTGAATCGCATTTGTATATTTCTTTTAAAGATTAAATCTACATATCGTTCAATGATAACCTTTAGTATTTGCATGTATATGAGTTCACATATGTGATAAATTGGAATTTCACGTATATAAATATGTATGAGTGTAAATAAATCCTCGAAACCAGTCTTGCTTATAACATCCTATAGATACATATTTAAAACAAAAAACTCAAATTAACAAATTATCATGTCATTATATTACTTAACTGAGGGTTGGATTAATTTGAACTTGACTCCGATTAATTTGAACTTGACTCGGATTAATTTGAACTTGACTTGGATTAAATTGAACTTGACTTGGATTAAATTGAACTTGACTTGGATTAATTTGAACTTGACTTGGATTAATTTGAACTTGACTTGGATTAATTTGAACTTGACTCGGATTAATTTGAACTTGACTCGGATTAATTTGAACTTGACTTGGATTAAATTGAACTTGACTCGGATTAATTTGAACTTGACTTGGATTAAATTGAACTTGACTTGGATTAATTTGAACTTGACTTGGATTAATTTGAACTTGACTTGGATTAATTTGCGCTTGACTCGGATTAATTTGAACTTGACTCGGATTAATTTGAACTTGACTCGGATTAATTTGAACTTGACTTGGATTAATTTGGACTTGACTCGGATTAATTTGAACTTGACTCGGATTAATTTGAACTTGACTCGGATTAATTTGAACTTGAATTGGATTAATTTGGACTTGACTTGGATTAATTTGAACTTGACTTGGATTAATTTGAACTTGACTTGGATTAAATTGAACTTGACTTGGATTAATTTGAAGTGAAAAAGGTGTAGTGGTAGACGAAAACAGAAAAAATTTCAACTGCACTGCATGAGTAGCAAGAATCGACAGGGTTGTCCGTCAAGATAAGGGGGCGAACTGCGAGGCAGATTGACCCATAAAGTTCCACTGTCCTATAAATGGGACACTAAAATATTTCTTTTTAAAGTATGTAAGATAATATTTTAATACACTTATAAGAACATAATTACTATTAGAAAGAAATAAAATGTTAATATATTCATCAACTTTTTCCAGCGATTTGTTGGAAACGACTTAAAAATTCTAGTGAAAATGTATAAAATGTTAAATGTTTAATGACGTTTGAACTTATACACATAGTATCAAACTGTATGCATGTATTGCCACTCCCACATCAAATACTATTATGTATCATGCAAATACATTGGTTCACACAACTGAATACAAAAGTTATGCAGTTATTCCCGATTATTTTTGTAATGTACGTTGAAACATTATTGCCCTATGAATATGACGCTGGGCTTATTGGTGTGCAGAACTTGCTGCTGAATTGGCGCACTACTACATCTTGCCACCTACTGATGTAAAAAAAAGTGCCCAAGCTCTGACAATGGATGAAGTTATAGAATTATTGGAAGAAGTATCAGACGAAAAAAAAAAATTGAGGTCGCCGATGTAGTTATTGTTCCTCCCGAGTCGCATTTCACGAAAGAAGATGAGGCGAACGATGATGAAACTTGAGAGCTCACTATTAACGATGTTCCTTGTCTTCTTGAATTGAAATTAACGGACAGTCAAGTTGAGAATGATTCTGCGCTGTTTCCCACGAGCTCTCAAAAAATCGCAAAGAAAAACAATAAACAGCGGAGATTGTAGCTCTGAACATCTGTGGATAAAAAAAAACATCCTGAATACACAAAGACTTTTAGCAGAACCGAGAGTTGTTCGGGAGCCTTCAGAAAAATGAAAGACGTTTTGCAATATTGCAGTCCACTCTAAATCTTACATGAAATCATCACTCCAGAAATATGCGATCACATCACGGAAGAGAGCATTCTATATTCTGCATCAAGTGAGAGCTGCTTTGATATCCTCTCATTAGATTAACTGAAAACATTTGATTGTGTCATCATGTTTTCCAGCTACTGCAGGTCGCCAGCCACGAGGAATTACTGTTCCAATGACGAAGATTTGGGCCAGTTCGTAATAAAAAATGCCATGACGTGGAAGAGTATCGTTCATTTCTGGAATAACGAAGAATGTGAAAATAATAAATCTGACAAAGTATACGAAATTCGTGTCCGCATACAAATGATGCAAAAATCCTTTAAAAAACTTAGAATTTTTGAAAAAACTCTCTGTGGACGAAATGATTTTCAAAAACTATGAGCATAACTCACTGAAACAGTTCACAAAAAGAAAGCCCGGGCGATTTGCCTGCAAGTTTTGGCCCTGTGCGGTGTATCAAGATACTGTTATAACTTTAATCTGTACTACTTCAAGAATCATCAAGAAGGACCTCGTGACGATCTTTCACTCAGAAACAGAGTTGTGTGTCAAATACTGGAAATTGCAGAAGATCCTGGATCACATTGTGTTTACTTCGATAATTTATTCACAATTCTTGATCTGCTAATTCACTTCAGGGTTGAAGGATATGAAGCAACCGGAACCATGAGACAAAACAGACTGAAAAAATATGTTCTAAAAGAATTGAAGCAGATGAAAAAAACACGAGGATCTTCTGATTACGCATATGATGTCATCAGTGAGCTGTCCATTATCAGGTGGCTGGACAATAAATTTGTCGAGCCAACTATGATGCAGTAGAACCAATTACTAATGTGCTTCGCTAGAAAAATAGAAAAAAGCTAGAGGGAGCCCTACCCAACCTCCCGTACTAAGTACCTACAGTACTACACATTTGCAAGGATGGCGTTGATAAACATGACTGGCTTGTGTCAAAATATGTTTTGTAACAGTGAGCCACTAACTCATTGCCAAAAGTGTAATGTAACCCTCTGTTTGAACTGCTTTGTTCCTTACCATAAAGCGTAAATTTCTTGTGAACACACAGCCTCTTGATGTCAAAAAAACACCACATGAGTTCAGAGTCATATTTATAAGACACTATATGTTTCAGTTTCTAAGTGAAAACTTAGAAACTGAATAAAATGAAAAATAGAAATAACTTAGAATAAATAACTTTTGGCATCAAATTTGTTTATCTTAACCTATTTTTATTCATTATACGGAGTTTCAGAGCAACACTAAAAAACTCAGGTACCCTGGACTGATCTCTTGATTTCTTGATCTCTTGATTACACACTCTTGATTTTCAAACCCTCTATTTCAGGTGTCACCTGACAACGATTGCTGTTCACATGCCAGCAGGCGACACCTGAGATAGAGGGTTTAAAAAATCAAGAGTGTGTACACAGGCGCTGCCTGCTTCTGCGTTACTAAGTGGACCGTTTAGAGTTACAAAAGAGAATCAAACACAAGACTTGAAAATTGGAAGAAAGTTTTAACCTATACCGTCCTCTTGGCTTCAAACGTCACGGGCACAACAATGAGTTGCTCCGTGAAACATTTTCTGTGCAACTCAGTGGCAGAGGATTCATCTCGGCGTGCGAGGGCCTTTGCCTCCTGAAGTTTAATGGAACTTTAGATTATGCAGGCATGTCAAACCGTTGCGATTATGCTGACATGTTACAGAGGACACCTGTTCAAACGATGGGCCTTTGTTTGTGTGATGAATTGATTGTTCTTCCCAGTAGAATAACGCAACGATCCACGATGCTCGCCTGATCAAGACTTTATTTCGGAAGAATGTCTCTCTTTTCCGTCAGCCTGAGCCCCACGTTTGAATCCGATAGAGAACGTCTAGGGATGGATGGTGAGGAATGTCTACAGAAATGGGAGACAATTAGAGACGGTAAATGATGTTCGTGATGCCCTCTCCGCCGCTCGCAGTAATCTATCCCAACCCTTTTGGAGACACAAGCACTCTGCAAAGAATTTTTGAGGTTACCAGCAAGAATAAAGACGTGATTCAATACTAAGTCATTATTTTCTTAACCACAACTTCGGTTTGAGAGTTTTTCAACATTTTGAAATACTGACCCAAAATTTTCAATCAGCTGGCCGGCATCTCAGCTAATTAAATGTGATTTTCTAATGAATTCGAAATCACATAAGTTGTTTTGTTTTCTTCATTCATCATTTTTACCAAAGAGCAAACTTTAGTTCCCAAACTTTAGAAATATACACATGCACAAAAGTAGTCTTCAGTTATTGACCTGGCACTAAGCTTACGATCAGGTGCGTGCTGACATTTTTATGCGCATGTGTCCTTGAGCACCAACGATTTTCCACGCTTAGCACGCTTTTTGTGCATCAAAATTACCGACATGCCTGAAATCAAGGGACGCTCCAATTAAAATAATCCAAAATATTTAGTCTCTGAAATTAAAGGTAACAAATCGACGGCAGAAGGACACCTTGATTCAAGGGGCGTCATAACTGACATTTCCCTTCAGTAATTTTCATGGAAAAATGAATCAGCATTATTCGTATTTTTATTTTAGCAGGTAAGGAAAACAAGGCGATAATTTCCTACCTGCTGCTAGTCTTGCTTATGACAGCGAGCTCCCTGAGCACGTTAACTTTTTTCTATAACAATAGTTTTTTAATGATACTAATGAAAAATTTTTCCGCCCCTACAATTTACCCACAGTTCAAAAATACCTCGATCTTCGTGTACATTTCGTATTATAAAACACTGAGGTTCGAAAAAATTTCAAAATCAATTTATCCTAATCTCAAAAATTGGATGGAAATATTTTGAGACTGCTGCTCAGATCAGTCCAGGGACCAATAGCCCATGGCACTTTAGTTACACAGGGGCCAAGACGGATATTTCCGCTGATTCCAATCATAAATAATAATATGGATCTATAACATATAAAGGGTTAACAGAATCAACAGGAAAAAAGTGCTAAAAGTCCAGCTCCATCATTAGTTCATAAAAAAAATTACTATGTCTATGTCAAATTACTAATTAAATTATATTTCGTAATAGAGGCGCAATATATAAATGTGTGAGGAACTTACAAGCGGGGACAATTCCAAGGAAATTAAAATTAATCCTATTTAATAAGAAATAGTTTCGGTGTCCAGCTCCATCATCAGTTCAAAAAGTACGTACATACATAAACCAGGCTTCTTCTCCTTATGGGAGGGTAGCCGACAGCAGGCCACAATCACCACACTTAGTCACTAGGAGGCGAGAGAGGCAGCACTGGCCGCACCAGACTGCCAGGATCAGCAGCAGCTCAGCACAACCCCCTTCCACAGTCAGGCCCGACAGCCACAGCTGGTTTACCCCGACCGTTTCATTGAGTGCAGCCCCTCCCCCCGCACGTGACAGGTCAACCCCATCACACGCGGGCAGGCTTCCAGTACCGCGTAAAAAAAATAAAATTACCTTCTCATGCACTGCTTCCACTCACTTCAAAAGTTCACTACGTACAAATCATCATGTCCGAAATAGGAGATTAAAAATTTGTTAATGATAGTCACTGAAAAATGTCACGAAAATAGAATGTGTCAAAGAAAAACAAAGTTGAAAAGATTACTATCTAATACATATTCAAGTGATTTTCATGATATTATTATAAAAAATGAACTGGTATAATTTTTGTGAATACTCTCCATGTTTTGTGAAGTCCATATTGTTAGAAATTACGTACTTCTTAAATTTTCCCATAAAGAAAAAGATAAAGTAGCGTTGGAAATTTACGCGCATGGGGTGCGGAGCGGTGGAGGGCAGTGCTTCTGGGCAGACCGTTTACACATCATGGCTGATTCTTCGTAGTACTTTTTTATTTCGAGTGATGACTTTTTTTATTTTTGTTACCTTTAATTTACGTTCTTTGTGCATGTTTGAGCTCCTCAAAACTCTTACTGAAAGGCCTAGTACGCTTTAAGCCTTACTATGGGAATATATTTGCTCTCCTGTTTTGCAGTTCTTATTATCTTAATATTGGCCTAGAGCGCCCAACTTGAAATTTCTACTTGACTCTTAATGAGAAGTTATCTTCTTATTACCTTAACATTAAAATCCATGAGAAGTACTAGATCTTCACATACTAATACTTTCTATTTTTCTTTTTATCACGATTTATATGTGCCTCTTGAAATGTGCCCATTAAAGTTTCAAGGTTGGTGCATCCGTGTAGTTCTTACTTGAGCAATTGAATGCGAGACCTTGAACGATATGAAATATACGCCTACAAAATAATAGCTAGGGCTAAATTCAGTAAATTAATGTAATGTTTCTTCTAGAATAACTTTGAAGTCTGCCCGATACTGCTCGTTTTAACCCAGCCCTCTTGATTCCGCCTATGGTTGTCCGCCGCACCTGAACGATTAATCCTGTCACTTGAGCTGTGCTGTTTAATAAAACTAGCCGTCGTAGTGGTTCGAGGCCAAGCCAGCCCGCTTCGTAGGTGTGTTGCGTAGGGATTTGAAATATCATTTGAAATATCGAATTTCTTATGAATTTCTTCTCGTATAAACATATATAAATACTTGGTAACGATACGCCTTACAGCCTGTATATTCTCTTCTTCCAGTTGTGTTGGGCTGTCAATTATTGTGGGTACCGCGGATGTTGGTGGGATTTTAACCTTGTACCAACATATCAGGAGGTTGCCGAAGTTTAATAAAATCGGTTCCTCGCTTTAAAGGCTTTACTTTCATTCCTAAGTCTAACAAGATGAACCACAGTATGTCTGAATACTACAGCGTGTGGGCAACAAGTTGACTGTTCACAAAAAGCGTTCGATTCGAAGTTTTCCTAGGAACGGAGATGCGTCTCGAATAGTGGTAAAATTACGTGAAATTGAACGGAATTTTTTGGAGAAGTGTTCTCCGGAAGTATTTTGTTCGATCGTGTTTCTAAATTTATAATTACTTCTAAAAATCTGGGTTGTATCTAAATAATTTAACGCATATCTTTATGCAAGTCGTGAAGCATAGCACACCTTTCAATCATTAAATATTTAGAGGTACTAATTTGAAAAAAATATTAAGAAACACTAGAAACTTAGCTGTGGAAATTGAAGTTCCTGGGAAAAAATATTTTTCTATCTTTTTATAAGACTCTAAATCTTGCTAAAAAAATGATTAATGTGATGAAACTAACATTTAGTCACCGGACAAACCTTGTCATGTTTATGTCACAGAATTATCCATGTTAATATCATTTTTATAAAACATTCTATCGAAAAATTTAGTTTGATTTCATTCAGCATTGATTTAGGGTTCCAATACTTTCTCTCAAGTTTTCTTCCACTGCAACTGCATGCAACGTGAGGGGATTTACTTATAGAAGGTTTTGCATGCAGAATATGACATGGGTTCATTTGTGTTCGTCTGATGGTTAGTCGACGCCAACCGATCTGATCACTATGTTCAGATCTAACTCCTTTGACGGACCCAATCGAGTAATCGGAACTTTATTAGCTGCGGGGAGTTGCGTCTGCGATTGCTTGCCTTTGAAGATGCGTCCGTTGCACTGGACGACGTCGGCGATGATCAATGAAACTTCAAACGAACAAATGCAGCTGCCACTCTACGTAGGTCATAATTGAAGTAAATTGGTTCCCTGCTCGACTATCCTGTGCTTTGCACGTGTACCGTCTTTGTAAGCAGCCTTTTTGTAACTTCGCTAGGCACTAACAGTTTTCAAGAAGTAGGCTGGAAAGTTTAGTTGGCGACGAAATTATTGGGATACACATGAAGAATCATTATTAAATATGTTTTTTTAGAATCAACCATTCGAATAACTCGTAGCTTTTCTTATATTCTTAAGAGGATTAAATGCAATAAAAGTCCTATTTTCAAAAGAATAGATTAAGGTTAAAAATTGTAACGAAGTAATAATCTAAGTGGTGGAATGAAAGAATCATTCGTGTGTTAGGAGAAATTGAAGGCGTTTACATTATTTGTTACTTATTGTAGTATGGCCCCTCAATTTAGTAACTTTCACCATTCCTATATCATAGTTTTTAGTGACATTTGAACATGTTTTCGCCTCAGCATCTTTCTTTTCTTCTACATTCAATTCAACTTACTAATTTCTAAAAACATTTTAGAGCGAGCCAAATCACTTGAAATTTAAATAATAGTCGTAGACTTTGAATAAGAATCAAATCAAAATTCATCGACACGGGGGTATCGGTAAGATTTTGTTCGCCTTTAGCGATGCAACCGCTCGTTTACATGCCTAAACAATGTCCGAGTACCAATACTTTGTGTTTTTATCCGAAATTGTGATACCATCATATTCACTTTTACTTTATTTGCAAATGATTTTTCACAGATTCTCAAAAAGGAAGCGCGCCTGAACTTGTTGTGTCTGCCTCATGCGCTGCTGAAGGAGGGACATGTTCAGGTGCGTCTGCCCTGACATTGCCGGCGGAGGCGATCCCATTTCTCGTTTATTAGCTTTTAATTTCATCAAAACCTTTACTAATTAATTGAATTTCTTGCGGAATAGGACAAAAGACAACGAATACAGTCGAAAATATTAGTAAGAAATAATTTAGTGAAGAAAAGTTACACACTAACCTTTAGTTGTCCTGAAAGCATAGTATTCCCCCCCAATAGGTATTAGCGCTGTCAATGTTGTGTTTCTTCATTTCAGAGACTTTTCATGATTTTAGTGTCTTATAATCTTATGAAATTATTGGTGATAGTGCGTGAGAGCATCAGCTATTCTTCAAGGGATAATTAATAGTTGTCCCACTAATAGATGTTTGATTTTATTTGATCTGAGAGTCCCAGGACAAGTTTACATTATTAAATGGCTAATAATTAATTTCAATGCTATGCTTCATTTTAGGACTATCGGCAAATTTTTATGCATTATTGGTAAATTTGACACACAATAAATTATGCTGCTACTTTTCAATGTTCTCTGTGGGACTAGTGACATATTCTACATCTTAATTCACTAATTTTATTACAATTTTATTTTTGAAGTAAGAGAGTGCAAGTTATTTCTAAGAGAAAAAGAAACGACTTAACTTAGCTTCGGATGTGTAGTGAGTAGCAGGAAGCATCCCAAAGTTTACATGATGCTGCTCATAGTAAATGTTAAAATTTGACTTTTGCCTCTCCACATAAATGCTGGTGCCACAATATAGCTTTACGGGAAATTAACTCTCCGACTTCGACTATGTGTAGAGTTCATAAAGAAGTATACAGTATATATTTACAATTTTAATATCAGATAGATTGCAATCTGTTCAGGAACTACATTTTATTAAAATATTAGTGCTCTCCGTGGCACAGCGGTTAAGGGATCGGACTTGTATGCTGGAAGTCGCGGGTTCGTTCCCAGCGCTGGCGCGGAGATTTTCCCCGTTAAGTATAAGGGAAAGCTCAAGCACAATACCCCACTCAACCCAGGTGTCGGAAATGGGTACCGGCTTTACGGGGGAACCGTCATGATGTCCTATATTTAGGGTTAGTTATAAGACATTTGAAAAACCAATGCTAAGATCATATGTATCAGGCTTGATTGGAAATAAAGCATCCCAAAGATGCCGATGTTAACCTTTTTTAACCTTTTTTTTTATTTAATTGCATGGGTATGAACTGGTGAAGTATTGAGCATAAGCCCTTTGTGTTATCATCGACATTTTGTCTTAATGAGTTAAAGCTAGTCGTGATGGAAAAATATTACAGCTGTATTTTTTTATTAATTTCTTTTGACAAATTGAGGAAAAAGAATTTTGCTGGAATATCAGCACAAAATCTAAAACTATTCAATATTCCTAACAAAAATGTCTGGCAGAATAACACATTGCAGGTTGAATGTCATATAAGTGAATGAATTTGTACAAAACGTATTTCCTTTTTAAAATTATAAAAATGACAGAGTTCACAGAAGTATATTTAGTATGAAAAACTTGTATATCTGTTGGGAGAGTTTGCATCAACATCTGATTTAGGATCATCAACATGAGGGCAGTAGGTATAGGGTAGAACTATTTGAAAAGTGCATTACTCAACAGGAATTTATTATTTTGAACCTGTTTAATGAAAATTACATAGAAGTATATATTGAAAAATGAACAGCTCTTTTTACCTAAATTTTGATTTCTTGATTATTTTGTTGCATTCAGTATCAGTTGATTATGTTTTTCTGTCTGTGTTTTCATCACCAGATTATTTAATTTTAATAATTGGTTGACTATGAGAATGTAGAATGGAGGCCTTGTTGCTCATGACAATTTGATAATTTAGCATAGCATTTGAGTTAAGGATGCCTCATAATGATCAACTTGTACCATAACAGAAATTAGTAGCCACATGAGGAAAAAACAATGCATACTTTCATACACTAGACTTAATAAGGGTAAGAAGGGAATCTAATGCTGATATTAAAAAAATTTGAAAAGTGCACTATTACAACAAACTTTCAGGCAATACTTCAAGTCTTCAGGACAACTAAAGACTACAACACTTTTCTACAAAAGTAAGGTTCGATAGTAATATGCTGTGCATTATTCTTTCTTGAATGGTATCTTATATAAAATTTCGAATTTAATCCGTTGTGGCTGAAGATCAGAACGTTTTACCACTAATGAAATGATTTAATATCTACACGCGACTGACTGAAACCAGTAATAATCAAAATTTATATTATTTCTGGATAAATCTTTTGACTACATTTAAGATTGAACCTTAGATAGAGGTTGAGCCTTTAAGATCACGCGTACAGTCCTGCGACAGATTGTATGTTCTTCTGAGTCTTCTTTAGCTGGTGCAGACCGCTCCCAGTTTTACCATTTGTGCCGCTAAGTCCATTGAGCTCGCGATGAATACCTTGTATAATATAATTTTGACTGGGTTACTTTCTGTTTCTGGAGACAGTCTCCTCGCAAGAAGACGTGCAGTGACCGTTGAGTCAGAATTTTGTGACGTTTAGCGCTCCAGTCTCTTAATTCGTCACCCTCGATTTTTCCATTCGTAATGACACGGTTTTCGTGTGACATGATTTCCCTTATTCAGCAGTTCTTTTCGTTACAATTCGCTAAACTTCGTGTAATGATTGAATGAACCTAAATATCATTAACATCCATCGAGTAAGTTAAACAACTTCTCTTGACTTCCAGAGTAGTTAACTTCCTTTAACGATCAATAAGACACTCTTGAGCTCCCTTACTGTCTTTTATCAAGCACTTAATACAATTCTAAACGCTTAATTCTATCGAAGAAAGATCATTTAATTACAGTTTCCTCGTACCTGAGTTTATTGGTAGTTTTATTTTTCGAGAATTTTCCTTATTCAGTAGTAAAACTTGAGTTTTTACTTCATACCAATAGTAGTTTTACATCTGCCAGGCTTGCTTGTGCTCGGGAAGCGCCTGCAAGCTCGTGAAAGCTTAGTAGTTCTGCCGTCCAAGTGGAGTAATTCAGGTTCTATTAATTTTTTGGTACATGTTTCACACTTCAAGGGTACTCATATATCGCTAAGGTTGTACGGCTGAATTAATTTTCAAATTTTTCTGCAGTTCTATAGCACTGGTCGCTTCGAATGGGTGCGGGCTGCTTTTCTCGTCCCAAAAGCTAGTCTCAAGTTATTTACTCCTTTGAGAGCTTGCGTTCACCCACACGTACTCTTACTTTTTGTAAAATTTGTTGACTCATTGTTTTGTCATAATTTGCTTCATTTTGTAAAATGTAAGACTCAAGGTGGTTTGTTTTTGCTCATCCCTGTTAAAGTACATTCCCAAGAGTCGGTCGAAGGGATTTCTCGTTGCTTGTCCCGTTGTTTTTCGATCTGAACAACACACGCTCGGGTTCACACTTCACTAGTTTTTATTATCTACCAAAGATCTGACTGGCGTGTCAGTCAACAGCCACTGTTGCTGTCTTTTGTACGGCAAGGTTTAAATAATTAAAATTTGTGTCTATAGAAATCGTAAATCAGTAATGTTTTAGTAAGAAATTATATTTTTCTTTAGATCCAGGGTCAATGATTTAGACAGAGCCAGTGCGGTATATCAGTTCAAGTGTGACAGAATTGAATGTTTCTTAATGAATGTTATATTGGCATGACTAGGATGACTTTGAAACAAAAATTAACAGCGCGCAAATATCAAGGTTCTATTAATAATCCTTTCCGGGTTGATCAAAGTTGCTAACCCTCAAATAAAGACCTGTATTCGGATACAAAAATTTAAACAATGTAGTTTAAAAAGAGCTTATTCAAGTAATAGAAGCATTACATAGCCATAAACTTGTAGCTGCCCTCAACGAAAATCCAAATGATTTTTTGCTCTGAAATTACACAATAGAACTGCAGCTTAGAAGGTTGAAGCATTTGCTCGATTGTCTATTTCAGCCCTAAATTTTGAGCCATTAAACATATAACCGTTGTGCAGTGCTATAACCTTATTTTAGGATTTCGTATTCCTATGGTTAAAATTTTGTCAATCTAATCATCTTGTCCTGGGATTTTTAACGTTTTTATTCTTTCTGACACAGCTTAACAATGTGAATGTAAAATTTGTATGTACATTTACAGCTTAAAGATGATTTTATCTACATTAAAATGTCGATTTATAGACTGAAAGATATAGAACTTCAAAAATTGACAGTGTGACAGTAAAAATGATGACACAGTTTTCTTAGCTTGTTAACACATTAAGAACTGAAACAATTTCGTAAAGTTGAAAAGTTAGAGAAGAAACCTGAGTCACTCTAAACATTGTGGTGAAAACAAACATTTCGGTTACCCTGTGAGTCTATTTCCAATATTCTGATGGCGTTGCAATTTTAGATTCAGCCTGCACTGTTGCTGGAATCTGAGTTATGAGCCTTGGTAAATTTAATACGCCGTCTGAAGCTTCATAACGTGATTCAGCAGCAAAATCGTCTAGTGTTTCTTGATTTTGATGTTCTCTCACCTCAGATTTGGCTTTATATTTAATTTTAAGTGTTTAATTTACGTTCGAATGTTCAGTGGCAATATTGTACCGATATTCAAAGTTAATGATTTTGAGCAAACTTTTCAGAACATCGCTGAAGAATTCATTAGTTAGCCAGACACGTTTACTTTTGGCAATATATTGACAATGAGACTGGTTGTTCTTGTTATCCTCGGTCAGATTTCGGAGAAATTGACTCTTATCTATATTGGGTATATAGGAATTGGTGAAAATATGAAATACTGAAGGGCATACAAATAGTGTCATCGTTTACGATGCTTTCGAAGTGCTTTGAAATTATCAGTGAAATTTTTGCTCGTTGACTAAATTGACAAAGAGTCCTCAATTTCTTGTCCTAATTTATTTCATCATAAAACTAGTGAAAAAGGAAGTTAATGTTTTCTGAAACACAGGCATGGCGAGAATAATAAAATCGACCATCCCGAGTGCGTTGAAGTTCGCGGCACAAACACGGTTGAGTGCGTCAGGTTATTTGCAAACGCCCTTCAATGCACGTTGAAGGCAACTTCACTTGATGCGCTAAATAAATCTTTTGGGCCGACATTCAATGCCTGAGATGTTTTTCTGTAGCATGAGGTTTCTAATAGTGGAACCCCAATGTAATTCTCTAGGGTCGTTTATTGCGAAGCCATCGAGACAGTGTCAGCATTTTTATTTACTCCAGGGGAGGCGGTAGTTGGCAGAATGATCGGACGTTGAGGTAAGCAAATATATTATGAGAAGAATGAAGAGAAAAACATTATGTATTTGTTAATTAGCAGATTCCCTTTGTTTTCTACGTTCCTGACAACGGTACGTCGAGTTCCTTTATTTAGCTCTAATGCGAGTCTGCCTAATCGAGCCCAATAAATGGGGCTGCCTCCATTGAGCCCTAAGAATGGAGCTGCCTCCATTGAGCCCCAAAAATGGGGCTGCCTCCATTGAGCCCCGAAAATGGGACTGCCTCCATCGAGCCCCCAAAATGGGACTGCCTTCAATGAGCCCTAAGTATGGGGCTGCCTTCAATGAGCCCTAAGTATGGGGCTGTCTCCATTGAGCCCTAAGAATGGAGCTGCCTCCATTGAGCCCCAAAAATGGGGCTGCCTCCATCGAGCCCCCAAAATGGGACTGCCTTCAATGAGCCCTAAGTATGGGGCTGCCTTCAATGAGCCCTAAGTATGGGGCTGTCTCCATTGAGCCCTAAGAATGGAGCTGCCTCCATTGAGCCCCGAAAATGGGGCTGCCTCCATTGAGCCCCGAAAATGAGGCTGCCTCCATTGAGTCCCGAAAACGGGACTGCCTCCATCGAGCCCCGAAAATGGGGCTGCCTTCAATGAGCCCTAAGTATGGGGCTGCCTTCTTTGAGCTCCAAGAATAGGGCTGCCAAAATTTAACTGGTGACCCCGCGTAAGTCTTACGAACCCTCTTTCCGAAGCCAGCTCCAATTAAGTAGCTAAACCAATAAAACCCACTCGTGGGTTTGATTTCATTAAGCCTCGATCAGCCTCTCTAATTAAGCGCTAGTTGAGGTTTTGGCCTCACAAAGCAGGCAGTTAAGGGACTGCTTTAGGTACATCCCGAATGACTGACTTGACTAAATCTTCCGTAAAGGATCTGTTTCACGAAGCCCTTTTACGTCAGAGTGTAGAGACTGCATCCGTGGAAATGAAATATTGCAGGCTGGTTCTTTAACCAACCTTGCATCATACGTCTTCTTGCGTATATTGAGTATTGAGTGCAGTCCAGTACTCTTTAGCTTGAACTTAGCGGCGCCGAAGACCCGATTCAAAATCTCCCGCAAGAAAATTGAATGCGAGGGCTTCGTCGAGGATTTTGAACGATGGTGCCAAAAATATTATACATTTTTCTTGGAAATGTTTAAAATTACTATCTCGACCTCGTGTTTAGCCTTTGGAATTGATTTACTGTCAGTGTATTCCAATAATCCAAATTCCTTGGATTGTTAATGTGGCTTCATTGGGCGTGCGACGCACCCAGTGCTGCATGGGTTGAAATTCTAGAGCAATAAAACAATGAGGCTTGCTTCTCCTTGTCTCATCATATCATACCGTAAAATAGTATAACGAGATATTATACAGTGTAATGTGATAAGAAAGTGTTCTTGAATTCCCTTCAGATGTAAGACAAAATAATAGGAACAGCTTGAAAATAATACAAAATCTTCATTAGTGAGGGTAGGGCCATGCACCCTTGGCTCGAATGAGTGCTAGCATCCGACATGAGCTGGACAAATTAAAGCTGTGCGCAAAATTTAACGAAATTTACCCTATTTCGGTTCTTCATCTGAAGAACTAGCCCGTGAATTAAAGTCATTATTCAGTAAGCATTTTCCTGAAGTAAATTAATGTGTCATAGTGATTAGCAACGCAAATATTGGTTAATTTTTTCGGTACAAGGACTCTATTCCCGGGCTTATGAGCTGGTCTCCGAAACATTTTCAATTTTTTGTTCTTTTTTTGAATAAAAATGACTAATTTTATTAGCATTTTCTTCGCTTTTAAATTTATAGGAAATTTAACGAAATTGCAGCCATTTCTCATGCAGAGCAGTCTCAAGTTCAAATAGTGTGCGTGGAGAAAGAAGCAGACTATGTTCTTTAGAACACCCCACAAGCGCTCAATGATTTGAAATCAGAAAAATCACCACACCACGTGAGATGCTTCACTGTATGCTCATCAAACCATGCTTGAGCACCTTGTGGGATGCTTGAGCGTGAGCATCTACCGTGGCAATAGAAGCGTTATCTTATCATATCTGACTTTTTTCAGGAGACCGTTTGCAAAATGGGGCGTAAATGATAAAGAATACTGCCTCAGAGACCGCCCGTGATCTCCCCTCAGGAGTTCGAGAGGCTCCAAGCCACGGGAAAAGATCTCATCTTATTAATCATGCTTCATGACAGGAACCAGGCAGTTTAAATGCTTCTGCCAATGTTCGCAAGAGGAACATTCGTTTGGTTGTCAGAAATAATGCAAATGATGATGCTTTCAAACAAGATTGTCTGTTCCCGTTGCTGCTGTGTCCAGTTTTGAAGTTCTTAGGGTCTTGATACTCCTGCCGTCACCTCGCAGTATTTTGCGGCTCCACTGATGGCTTTTGGAATTGCATCGCAGCATTCAGCTTTGTATAGCTTTGTTCTGGGTTCTGGAAACGGGTGTTCATTTCAAATGTTTTCGGGGGCAGAGTGGTCTCAAGTTTTCGGGTGACTGTATTTTTCAACCTGATCAGTCAACTCTGAATTTCGCTGACTGTCCTACACACATCCCAGAGGACACCTTCAACCAGTTTGTCCAGACTGTCATAGTCATGGAAACAGTGGCCCTTGAAATGACCAGAAGGTCGGTTGTCCTGAACACACACTACAGCAAAGCTAGCTGCAATGCATATGCGAGCTCCAAAAAGAGTTCTTTGCATAAGGGACAGGCCTGGCACAAGGACACTCTGCAGGGAACAGAATTTTCTTGAACAACGCTCCCAGTCGCCTTTGCTCGACAAACCCTTTTCCTTTCGCCTCCACTCGGTGACAGACAATTACGACGCTTGGCCATGCTAATTGAACTGTCGAAGTCCGACACATTCTTGAACGGTGTGTCTTTTTATGTTGTCCTATACCTACATTTATACGTAGTTTAGTTCAAATCTAAGCCGCATAAGACTTTGGTAGGACTGCATAGTAATGCGGGAACCACACTTATGAATAATTGCAAGCAATAAGTAATTGAAGTGATTTCCAGGAATAATGAGAAAAATGAGTGTCAAGTATTGCAGTTTGTAATTTTGTGCGAGGCTTTCGAAGTATTGCACTTCAGTTTTCACATCAATCCAGTTATGAACGACTCAAAGGTTCCTGGGCATCAATTTCTTTTCTATTTTAAAATCCAAAAAAGTTTGAGGTGTAGAAAAGTATGTATGTGTCCAGATATTATGTGTATTCGCTGTGTTTCTGACGCATTACGCATAGCGTGTTCACAAGCCGAACATCATGCAAACAGAACGTGAATAACATCACATTGAATTTCATACATGACCGTTGTGACACACATTACAGCGACCAGCCTGTGCTCTGCTCGTAGTTTGACGGGAATTTTTTTGTGTATTTCCACCCTAAAGATGATATTTGCAGCACAGAAACGTAGATTTTATTGACTGAAAGAGATGTAAGACTTGTAACGATTGACCGTGTTTCAGTAAAAATGTGTAGTACTCGTAATTTCCTTCGTATTTTGACAAGTGAAGAACTCGAACAAATCTAACTACTCTAAATACATTTCATTTGCGATAACCTGATATGAAATGCGTACAACTACGGGTCATAACGAAGACCTGTGATCTCTACAGTAGTAACTCAACTGTTGACTACAGTAACTGTAACTCAACTATCCGATTACAGAGCGTCGAGAAAAATTCAGTGACAACATTTTCTGTGTTGAACGTGTGACAGTGAACAGATCTCGACTCCTCATCAATTATTGTGCTATCTCTGGGCGGGCATTCGTTCTGCTACTCTCTGCGTCTTTACCGAAATTTTTAAACTTAGACCAGTAGAGGGTGCGACAAAACCTCTATGGGAAAGACTTTGCCCGGGTCATAACAGGCAAATTACATTATCCACTAATCCAGTAAAATTAAAAATTATCTTGTTTTCATCCATGAATTTTCTGAGACTTAAAACAATGAATTAATCATACGATGTCTCCGGCCATAAAATGAGAATTCTAAAAAAAGTCATACTATATATTAAAATGTTGACAAATACATTATTAACTTCGTAAAATACTGAAGACTGAAAATCACTTTGCTAGAGTCTGACGCTGTGCCTCATTCCATTGAAGGAAAAATCATAGTCCATAGGAGACGTTGTGGGCGACCACGCACTTGTTGGCCAGCTTACAACTTTTTTTCGAGCAGAGATCTTATATAATCACCTTGTAAGGACTTTCAAAAGCAAAATTTTTGCATCATTCATCAGTAAAAACTATCGACTCGTCCCAAGACAGCCCTGGCCTTCGATGTTCCAAAAATTTTCTAGCATTTACCATCACTCCAGGGGCGATGTAGTCTTCCTGGCTTTGCGCAGGCCGCTCGTGTGCTTTGTTAGAGTAGTACAACCCTCATGATTTCTCGATCCTTTCTAGGGGAGGGGGGCCATAGTTGTATTTTGCTGATGATCCTCGTGGACATTTTCCCTTGAAATTGCAAGAGGGAAAGTTTTTAGGCAAAAAACGAAACTTCTAAAATAAGAGAGTCATCGTTAGTGCGTTTGAATGAAAAATTTTGCGAGTAATTTCACGAAAAAAAAACTTAACATTGGTTCCGAATTCTTGCGTCGAGTTACACCTCATGCGGCTTTGTCCTATTTTGTTCTTGAATCAAGGTTTTGCAATGCGATCACCAATGAGCGATTTTGTTCCATTTTTTAGCGGATCCTAACTCTATCTATTGTAGCAATTCTCTGCCATATTACCCATTACTGAAATAATTCCCATCGACTTCGACTTGCGAATTTTTACTCTTCGACCACCAGTCCCCCTCCAAAACCCACACTTTTATGGCCAGAGCAATAGAACTGTGTTCGTACACAGTTTTTAGCCAGGTTTTTCATAGCGCGGATAAAAATCTCTTCCGGTAAAGTTTGGGCAACTGGTAAAGCGATAGCGTCGTTTTGTGGCGAATACATTGTGGAAATATTTGGGAAGAAAATAAGGGAAATACAGTTAGTTCGTTCTAATTATTGAAGCCTTGTAAGTCAGTATGTTAGCATGAGACATTCTCACACTGAAACGCGGGGGTTTCGACACCTGAGCTCCCACGATATTCTTAAAATACGCAGCTAAAGAAATCCCATTGTAACAGTTATACTTATTTTTCTCACCGATTTTTGATTCACGGAAAAAGTGAAACCTAAACGTTCTCACAGCTCAGAAAATTGTTTCACGAAGCCATGAACGTTCACAGATTCATCGTATAGTATTCTCAGTAGATTCGCCAGCATCACTCTAAGTTCAAACAACGAGCACTGGTTCACTTAAGAGCCTACGATGTTCCGGGAATTGAGTTACTCAAGAACACCGAGGACTCCGCGCGCATGTAAATTTTCTAGCAGAGCTCTGAGACGCTTTTGGCACCTGAATAAATTACTATGAGAGCGTCTCCAGCCCGTTCTGGCGCCCGTGATGGCGCATTTATAATGAATTATGTGGGCCTAAAGACCCTGAGCGACTGAGGACTTCGGTGTGTGTTTAGCGAGGTGTAGTGCAATTTCGAGCTAGTCCTCAATAGAGCGAGGGCAGATTTAGTCGCGTTTGAAAAAAGGATTATCAAACTTGCGGAGGTAGGACATGATATTTACAATATCTGTAATATTGGAATTGAGTAAGGTTTGAGTAAGGATATGAAACAATGCCGTCTTTAAATTAAATCATTAATTAAATTAGACAAATATTAAAAACTTATTTATCTACAAGTAAAGTAAAATAGCTTTTGCTACACGTAGAAAATCTTCAGTCCCTTCCCAAGAAAACTCTACTGCAGTTTTTCAATACCCATCTGCAGGAGGTACAGAGTTATTGATTAATGTCTCTCCAGGTTTTTGAACCGATTTTTAAACAAACTTCTCTCAGGTTTACTCTCACTGTCGGTCGACGCGGCCACGTGGCAGAATGTTCTTTTGGTCAGAAAATATCTGTATTTCAAAGAGGAATTTATATTCTAAAATAACCTGATCAATAGAACTGTCCCTTCAGCTCGCCAGCGTAAGCATTTGAAGTTGAAAGCTAAATGCACCGCATCTGCTTCGCTATATAACGACATTCTTTATTATAGGATAAATTGTGAAGTTGTTCTTCCGTTGATGCAGCGACCTGCCATGGCAAACTATGCACAAATCAATATCATTCATAAATTTTCGAATGAGAAAGAAATGATTTTTAACGATAGCTCATCATACTTTCATCCGTCACTTTCAGGGAGAGCAATCATATTCAATGCCGCATGTGGATGGTTCAAATCTGTGCGACACAGCGTTTACTTGAGCGCACAATTGAACCCAAGTGAGCATTGTCTTTTGAGGCATTCTTCAGATACACCAGGGCTTCTGCTGACGCTGTATTTCGTCACATGGACTGTTTATGTCTTCGCGTATCTGCCATGGCTTGCATTGCTGAAGCTTTTGGGAAACTGTGCAGATCTGCTACATTTTTTTTGTTGCGGAAACTTCTGCCACGTCATATCACGCCATAAATTTACCATTTTACGATCTTTGGGAGATTTTATTCAATCTCTGATAAACAAGAAAATGCTAATTTAATCATGCAAACTCACTATCTTAAAGACCGTGAAACGCGTCGGTTCATTACCTGGATGTATTTTTACCGCGTACTAATATCAGAAAATATGGAAACGTCAAACTGAAGAAGAGATCTTTTTATTCCCTGCTGTCTTTCAGAGGCTTAGTAAACCAGATTATTTTTACTTGGTAATTTCGTTATAACAGAAGCAGATATTTATATAAGAAATTCATACGTCAGATGCCAGCCGAAGAAAGAAAGATTATTTTTTTTTGCTTAAAAAATAATGAACAAAATTAAGTCTCGTAACTTGTAAAACAGGGAGATTTACCTCGATAGGTGCCTTGAGTTTGTGTTTTTTACGATAAACTCTTAATAGGAAGAGCTTACCGTGAGAAGCCTATAAATCTACACACCAACTCAAGGCATCCATTGAGGCAGAAATCTAGCGAATTGGACCAGATTTGACGAGGGCAGTAATGAATAGCGAGTGTAATTTTCCTGATATCCAAATGAGCAAAGTATATATGCAATCCTGAAAAATGCTAGTTCTATCTCGATTACTTTTTGAATACAATGTTCTTGATGAGACAAGAGCGCAGACAAAAATCAAGAATCTTGTCTGCGCCCCCCCCCCCCCCCCCGCCCTGAACGCAGACAAGATTCTTGATTCTTGTCTGCGCTCTTGTCTCATCAAGAACATTGTATTCAAAAAGTAATCGAGATAGAACTAGCATTTTTCAGGATTGCATAAATACTTTGCTCATTTGGAAATCCTGCTGTATTGTGGGAGTTATTAACGATTCTTTTAGGACCGATATGTAAAGGTTACCAAACATTTCCTCGTGTTGTTAACACGCGAACCAATTCATTTCATCGAGAGTGATGCATCTGTTGTTTTTAAAGTTAGTCCTGAGGGTATTTAATACTTTAGGTGATATGATTCCTTACAAATTAACCAAAAGTGCTTACCAGGTCAGGAAATGATACACAAGCACTGCATCATTCATTGGAGAATGGATCACTAGATAATGATGCGAACCGGACATCACATGCTACATCCACGTGTAGTGACCTCATCAAGCATACAAATTATGCTTCATAAGCTTAACAACGTACAAATTAAGTCAAAGTTTCAAAATTCAATCGTGAAATTCAATTTCAGTGGCCTACTTTCAATAAGCAGGTCCGATTTCAATAAAGATATAAAGATAGGCACTCAAGTCTTGTTTGAACTGAAGACTAACAGAGACGCACACAACCAAGTGCGCCATCCAAATGTTCGGGAAGCAAAAAAGAATATGTTTAGGTTTTATGCAAACGTGACACGTTGTGTCATGAAAATGAAGTGATGTGTACTGTATTTTTCTGCAGGATAAAACTCAATTTAATACAGAGCACAGGAAAGCGCAATAAACGCCATCATGGAGCTAAATAGCATATTGTAATTATTTCTCTTTTGCTTTTACTTTGATGTCTGTGGGTGATGTTGATGTCTTAAGGCACGGGACTTGGAACCGATCCGAGAAGGGGCGACTGGGTTCGATTTTTTTGCTTTCTTTTATTTCATTATACATGCATGAGATAGTGAACCAATTGGTAACTGTCAAATTTTCTTAGCTGAAAATCAGACATCAAAACGACTTGGAGTGCTAGCATAAAGAAAGATTTTATTTCAGTATATCATTTGACATGAGATATTTCAAAAAATTGGAGCTAATTTTGCTTGGTTTAAAAAATTTAACACTTTTTCTCTTTCGAAGAAAAAGAAGAATATGATGGATTCTTTGTCCAATGCATGAGTCCGTTAGAAAGTATTATTAAATTGAGCCAAGGTTTCTTTTCACAAAGTCGGGAAGGTGGGGAAGCTATAAAAATTTGCAGGAAGTTCCTCAGTGAGGGCTGAGTTCCTCACCATCAAATGCTGCGTGTACCCAAATGAAACAGAATTCAACAGATAAAAATAGGTTTTCGACCACGCGGCGTTGCCAATGAACTACTTTTACGATGTTTGATGCATTGTTTAACCGAGCAAAAATGAGGCTAAGCTTTGTCTCAAGTCTCAAAGCTGATAAGTTACAATTCACACAATAGAGTTTTTTTAAAGCGAGTTGTTTAACTTGTTATCTTCGAAACAGATAGTGTGTTGTGTATAAGACACCATAAAATATCAGTTTTTTCATCAAAAATATTTTATGAATTTTCCTGCACGCTGTGTAGATGTTTTTGATATGTAGATCAGTAGTGTATACAAAATGCCACTTAGAGCACAGTTCACAACAATTTCCTTATAAATACTTAAAAACTAATAAAATATGATGATATTTAGCTTAATTGACTAATTTTTGATGCTTATTATAGCTAGAAAATTCTTACACAAACGATCAACTCAGATTTAGAAATGAATTTAAATTTTTCTCAATCTACACGAAAGACTTTAATCAATAAAAAATATTTCCATTTATTTTTCTGCTATAGAAATGCTATTTTAAAAACTATCATCAGTTTTTATACACAAATTTCAATATCTTTATCTATTGGAAAAAATGACACAGCATTATGCTTAGGAATAATTCAATTGTTCGAAGCATTTTTTAGAATATATAAATTACAAAGTTTTTTAAACACCTACCTTGAAGTGGATGTCTGTCTTTAGATATAACGATAAAATCAAATGGTTATTTGTAAGTTTCAAAACAAAACTCTTTGAACTCATCAAAAAGCATGTCCTGAACTATGATATGGGTGAAAATGTTCTCATCAGTTAAGTCTGACCGAAAAAAGAATCAGAACGATATCATTTGTTCTAATTGTTTGTTACGGTAATAAATAATAATTTTGTGATAAGTAAATTCAACTACAGTTATTATGTCCTCTTCTTGTATAAAAGCTACCCGCTGGACTTTGATCTCTCTCAGTTGCTATATCATTAAAAATGTAAAAAAATTTCTTTTTTGAATCTACGTCACGTGGATCGAGAGCAATAGTTATATCTTGAAAATACTCAATTTTAAATTTTGAGTTATGTTTAATTGGTAAATTTTCTAAGAAATCATCGATATTATCATTACCCTTTTTAAAAAATTCAATTATTTTAAATTAATCATAGCCTTCATCAGAAGCATTTTTACATTTTATAATGTGGATGATGTATTTATTTGCTATATAGAAAAAGGTGATTAAATCAACAAATTTTTCCAAGAAGAGCTTTAGTGATGAAGAAGTTTCACCACAGTTTGGGCGCCCAACGATGAGGCATCTTAAACTAGGAGAAGGAAAAATAAAATGATTCTTTTGAAGATTTCTTTTACTGTCTTTCCTCATTTACACCATTTTATTTACATAATAAAATATAACTCTTTTTCCAAAATTTTATTTTTCATTTGTAACGAGTGTAAACATCCATTTATTAATGAGATTAAAGCTAAGTTAGTGTGTAACGCTCCTCGTTATTATGAAGGTGCCGTGACTCGCGGTATCGTGTCTTCGAAGATACTATACCGGGTGTCCCACAAAAATGTCCCCGACTCTTTAATTGCTTATATCTCCACATTAAATTAACATATTTGAATTGTCTTTTCTTCACAATGCAGTAAATTTTTTTTCTTTTTCGAATGAGTTAAGTTTTTGAAAATCAATTGAATAACCACTCTACAATGATCGATTTACTGAAAGGGTTGAAAAACTAATAGTTCGAAGAAAAAGTTTTTAAAGCAATATTAATATTCTTCCTTATTTTATACTTTCCAAAAAATGAACAAACAAAAATTTAAAAGAGTAACAAATCATTACCTTAAATAACGTTTAAATAAATAAGGTAATTTTAGAATCCTTCGACATACCTCCCATTTCTCTCAAGGGAAGTTTTACTCCTAGCCACCATTTAACGAAAAGTTTTGCGGATTATTCCACCTTTTCTTTCAGTTCTTGAAACACTTCTTCAATTCGTTGTCGAAGAATTATTAATGATGGAGGTGATACGTACTTGGGGGTATGTATGATTCATCATTGTGAAATTATTTTCAACATTAGGTATTGAGACATGAAGAAGAACACCAGTGTTGTTTTTGAAACTTTTCCTTTGAACAATTAGTTTTTCTACCCTTTTCAGTAAATCGATCATTGTAAAGTGGTTGAAGAACCGATTTTCAAAAACTGAAATTATTCGAAAAGGAAACAAAATGTACTACATTGTGAAAAAAGACAATTCAAATATGTTCAATTAAAGCGGAGATATAATAAATTTAAAAGTTGGGGACATTTTTGTGGGACACCCGGTAAATAACTGGTCTTATTCAGCGCTCGCCCTTCACAATGGATCGGAGAGAATTAGCCAGAGAGCGACAAAGAAGATTTCGAGACAGACTAAGAACGAAAGAAGGACAACCTATTCGAGATATGAATAGATTGCCTTCGAGATTGAATTCCTGAGTGTTAAGTCAAAAGATCGCATCTACATGTACTGATAGGTTAGACATTTTATCAGGATATGATAGGTGAGAATAGATTAAATTAGGTTAGCATAGGTTAGGTAATGTTGACGAAATTTTTTCACGGGTCCGCGGTTTTTTATATGTTTGACATATGATCAGAATAGCTTCGGTTAGGATATGATAGGTTAGTATATTTCCGGTAAGGTAGGGTTCGGTTAAAATATGATATGTTAGAATTTGTTTGATAATGTTGACCGAATTTTTTCACGGGTCCACCTAACTGAACGATGACATTGGTTCAAGTTAGGTTAGGATAGGTTAACCCTTTAACGTCCGAATTTTTGTACTCATATTACCGTTAACACAACCACCGTCACTAAACTGGCACTGGCATCAGGCAGTCACCAAGGTCAGGATGGGATAGGAACTGCCACCCGGCAGAGAACTTGAAAGATCACATTAGGGAACTAATTGAACAAGAAATACAATATATTGAGGGTATTTTTGAAAGAGGACACTGGTGTCCTCTGGGACGTTAAAGGGTTAAGATATGTTTGGTTAGGAGAGGTTAGGTTAGCATATATTAGGTAATATTGACGGAATTTTTTCACTGGTCGAAGTTTTTCACGGGGAATTTTTTTATGTTATCGAATCAGGATCGATTCGATTAGAATAGGATAGGATAGAATATGGTAGGATAGGTTAAAGTAGAATATATTATGTTGAAGTTGGTGAGGTAATGTTGACCGGTCCACCTAGCTGGGAAATAAATAGGTAACGACTTCTGGGTAACGACTTGAACATAGGAGATAAGGTATTCGAAGGCACAACTAGTGTATGAGAGCTATTATGAAGGCAAAATCCTGCTGATTTCAGAGACGAAGATAAAAGAAATTATTATGAGATGTTGTATTTAACTACGCAATGGCTATTTAAGGAAAGATGGCACCATAAAAGTAACAGGGGAGAGAAATATTGTTAATTTATCGAACATTTTCATCGACCAGTTCAACGAGGAGAATTTCGTTCTGCAGATGAAACAGTTAGAACAGCAAGTCCATTTCACGTATCTGATTTTGAATCAAGTTCGAGTCGAGACAGAAGTCTTTCAACAAACCCAAAACCTAGTTCATATTTAGTCCTACAGGTGTTTTTAATGAATTGCAAGTTCTCACACACGAAATTTTTGAGCGAAACTTAATAAAAATGATATAAACTGATTTGATGATCGTCTGTTTAAAAATGGAATCTCAAAGCTAAGTAATAACTGATAGAAAAGTGATATTACAACAAATTTTACTCCAGCAATTAAGTTGGAGTCAAAAAAATTTCAAGAAATTGCATTAGTGGGGTTAGATATGTATCATTCTATTCCTAACATCGATGAAAATAATGATAAATTTTATTTTGAGTTACATGGTTCTTAAAATGTTATTAAAATTCCAACAAGTTGTTATGAAATAGATAGTATCAATGAATTAATAAAAAAGAAGCTATAAGTTTAAAGTTAAACAAACACCAATGCACACCAATACTTTGTTAAACAAACACCAATACTTTGAAATGCATAATAGTTATTCATTTACCAACATTAAAAATATATTTCAATAGGGAGCACGCTTTGAAATCTTTCTTAGGATTAGGAGATGTGGTTTTAGAAGGTTGGAGACCATGAAAGTAGAAATATAGTAAATATCATGCCCGTAAACGCAGCACTTATTCATAGGAGCGTAATTCACGGCTCGTATCTAAACAGTCCATTGTATAAGGTTAACATTAACATCGGCATCTTTTGGATGCTTTATTTCCAATCAAGCCTGATACATGTGATCTTAGCATTGGTTTTTCAAATGTCTTATAACTAACCCTAAATATAGGACACCATGACGGTTCCCCCGTAAAGCCGGTACCCATTTCCGACACCTGGGTTGAGTGGGGTATTGTGCTTGAGCTTTCCCTTATACCCAACGGGGAAAATCTCCGCGCCAGCGCTGGGAACGAACCCGCGACTTCCAGCATACAAGTCCGATCCCTTAACCGCTGTGCCACGGAGAGCCACGAAGAGCAAATATTTTATACACTTTTTTCGCAAATGTTCCTTCTGGCTATGAGATTGGGGAAAATTGAAACAAACCGATTTATTTGCCGATTTATCAACCTTTAATTCATGATTTGAGATTGGGGATTAGTGATCAAAATAGAAATGTACTAAATGCAAGAGGTGAAGAAATAACGGTTCGGTTACATTTAAGATCAAGAATTGAAAATGGTTCGAAAAAGTTTCTATAAAGAATGTAGACTATACAATGGATTGAATCGATTAAAATTGTTGAATCTATTTAAACGATTGAAACTCATGATTATGAGCCACAAATTGGAACTGATTTTAATCGTGAATATAATGATATCAGAATCGTTATGCAGAATCAAGATCAGTTTTTACTACCGGATAAAAGTTTTGTATATATCAAATTAGGTTTGAATGAAGAAGGTGGAAATGATTACAATTTCCAAGATATAAATATATCTATTATTAATAACGGTTTAATGTATTTGTTTGATCAATTATATATTGCAAAATAACAGATGAATAAATAGGTTATAGTTTTCCAGAAATTCCATGAAATTAAAAAAGTTGATTAACACGTCAACGAAATGTAAAAGAAGAAATGAAATTCTTTTGGAGCGTTGATACAAAGAAGAATGAAAAATCAAACGATAGATTTAGTGAACCTAATCATTACCTAGGTTGAGTAAATGGTAAATTCAGAGCAAAAATTTTACCTGATCATATGTTTGGATTTTATGAAAACTATTATAAAGTGATTCATTGAGTTAAGCACACACTTACTCTGAGAAGAGGTAATAAATTTAATTCTATATTTAAAACTGATGAAAAAGATCCCAATACCAATGATTACAAAGTTAGTGATGGAAAAATTACGATAAATAGGATAGTTTTGAGGATGTCAGCTTATAAATTACCTGATAAATTCAAAATCAAACTATATCGCCAAAAAAAGAAGAAATAACTATACCGAATGCTTTTTCAAACCGACATATAGAACGAATCGTTGTTAACTCCCACTAGGAATTCCTCGATTGGACATTAAATAAAGGTGCAGGAACCTTAAAACATCAATACATTATTTTGGCATTCTAAACCAAAAGAATAATTCTAAGGTTGAGAACAATGCTGTGTTCGACCACTGTGACTTAACAAATGCTTATGTTCAATTAAACAGTGAAAGATACCCGATCATAATTACATATTGATTTCAAGAACAATAATTATGTTACAGCCTACAACATGCCATCAGATTGTGTTTCTCATCAAAATTGTGCTGGGGAATACTGAAATTTCCGATATTTGTATCCAATATACGTGTTTGACCTGAGCAGAAAACATAAGCGAATTAAAGGTAATACAACTGACGTAAAAGTTAAGGCCGAATTCAAATAAGATATTCCAAACGATGTTCGTGCATTTGCATTAATTTTATCAGCTAGAATAATTCAATTACAATCTCATGGTGATAAAATGAACTTGAACTACTAAAAAATGAACACATATTCATGTAATAATGTTTAAAAATGATGTACCGTGTAAAGTGTAAGAAAAAAACTGATACTGATAATCCTCAATTATTAATGACAAAGAACAATAAGAAAGTGGTCAAAGGTAGGTGTTTGATTTGTGAAAAGACAAAGACTTCTTTTGTTTCTGAAAAGACTGCGAAAGAAGGGGGTTAGTATTCACAATTCCAGCTTTATAAGCAGACTTTGGGGCTGGAGGTGCTTCTGCAATAGCATTTGCAGTTGATAAGAAAAAAGCGGATGATAAACTATGGTCAGAGTCAATAAGATAATGAACTATGGTATGTAAAAAAGACTCAGGTATAAGAATAACTCCTGTAAAAAAAAAACTTGCGTCAAAGGTCTCTACTTGAAACCACCAAAAAATAATATAAATCAAACCACTATCACAGAACACTAAAAGTATTGTATAAAATAATAAATATGTCAAATGTCAGAGACATTTTATATTGAAAGAAAATTGAAAATGACCTCTTAAATCTTGATATAGAAGTTGGGTCAGGAACACATTGGACCTTCTTGGTGAAAGAAAAAAGATATATGTCATTACTAGAGCCATCACTTCCAGTCCTAAAAAAATGGTCAGAGTAGCGCAAAAATATGGTCAAAATAGCACTAAAAACGTTAATATTGCAAGTATTATAGCAAAATCTTTCATTCCTGTCAAAATTGTTCTTCATTGTAGCAAAACAGTGCGTAAAATTTTGCAAGTTTTGGCTACAATTTAGCAGTTTTATTTCATGTGCAGCTATAAAAAACAGATAATAGTTTTCACAAGCCGGATTTGCGACTGCAAATGTCTAGATAACGGAAGAGAAAGCGCATTGGACTCAAACTGCAAAGGATCAGCATAAATTGAGGCCAATTTTAACACTCCGAAAAATTTCCATTGTTATAAATTATCCTCGTCTTCGTCTGCTACTACATTGTGCAGGTTTTATAATCATTTATTACATAATGACTTCTTTTTGTTTGTGTGCCTGGTCAAAACAGCATTCAGAGTAAAATAACATTTATGAGATAAATACAATTTTTTATTTGTATTTATAGTCGTTATAGCATTAATTGAATAAATGCTAGAAATCTGGGCGCTAGTTATGGTTTGACAGTTATGGTTTACTACTACAACTTTGACAGTTATGGTTTAAAATATCCAAAATAATTTTTTAAATATTTGACACATAGCTAAATTATTTGGTCTGCTTACACAATACAAAACTTAAAGAAGTCATTTGTGGCAATTTACGCATAAAAGTTTTGAAGCGTTTGGGAACTGAAAGATTTGATGAAATTGTCCTAGATCTGTATGACAAACGTTTATAAATATCAGCTTAATTTTTATAAAATAATATTTCTTTCTTATGATAAATGTTAGGAACTAATATTATTACGGCGAAATTAGTTACTTTAACTTTTTTCAAAGGATCCGAGGATAATTCTCACGTAGATACAATTAAGAGTTCAATTGCAGACTGTAATGTAGAATCAATAACCCATACCATTTCTGAAATAAAAGCATTTTTGGACAGTTTGAGAATGGAAACGTTTAATGTATTTTCGAATGTAGAATCTGGCTGAAATTTACTGAGAGATCTAAAGAAAAACTTTCTCAAGGATTTGATACTCTACAGTCAAATTTCATTTCAAACGATGTTAGGTTAATTGATTTAAACTCAACGGTAACAGAGGTCATAACTAAACAAATGGAAAATAAATTTAATATTTTGCAGCCAAAAATACTTCCCGTTCAAGAAAGTTGAAGAAACAAAGTTGAAAGTTGAATAAAATTGGCAATAACCGAGAAAGTTAATGATAAATTTAACATAAATATAATCATCTGCAGACTGAATTCACTCCAACTGAAGAGAGGTTGGATAATTTGGAAGAGAGAACAGAAAGAGTAGATGCAAATATCGAAAGTTTGAAATCAAGCATTGCATGTTCAGTTAAACATGCAATTGGAAAAGTGGATAAAAAATTCGATACAATTTCTAGAAGGTGTTAATCATTTGAAAACAACAGGTATTTTAATTAATGACGAATTTAACATATGTCAAGAAAATTCAATAGTTTGAAAACATCAGTTAAGGATAAAAATGAAATATTTAATAAGTTTGAAAAAGATTCAATAATAAATTTGATAACATAGTGTAACGCATAAGTAATAATGTTGACGGAAAACTCATGATCATAGAGAGTAAATTTGATTCATCAGCTACAATGTTGGAAAAAATGACATATAATCTTATTTTAAATTCTGAAAAAATACAATGAATTTCAGAAAAACCTAATGGAGTTACGAGCTAATTCCTTTAAGAAAATAGAATAAAGGATCTAACTACAGATTTAAATGATGTTAAAAACATTTTCCAACAATTTACACAGGATATCATAACAAACCAGAACGAAGTTTGTAAATTGTAATCAACGTTAAAGAAAAAAGATGATAAATATCAAAATATGAAAAAACGTTAGCATTGTTACGAGAACGTGTAAACAATCTTGTTGCTTTTCGTTTTCGAGGAAACATTGAAAGTTAAGTTTAGTTTAGAGAATACTCTATAAAAAATATTAAGAGTAAAGATATTTGGTAGAAGGAATAACTCTAAAGGTATTTCTCAAGTAAGAGGTCCTCCAAGTAGTGGCTTCAGGTATTCAGGTGATGAAAAGTATTTTAATTTGGATAAGGGAAGACTGGCAAAAATTTCTTTTCCATTCGAAGATCATGATGGGGCGAATAAGAAATATGTTAACGATGTTTTCGAAAACTTTAAGCTTTATTTCAAAATTTACGTAGAGGTAAGAGTGAATCTTTTCAATGGAAATCATCTGTTCAGAAGTAATGCTATCCAAACCTCATTTGCTGAGAATACCACAGTTCTAGAAGAAAAATCAAGGATTTTACGCAAAATATCGATGATCACATTAAGATATCGGATCAGAAATTTGATTTTATACGAGTTGTTCTATTAGAAAATGTTGGATTCTTAAAAGATGAAATTGAGCGATTAGAAGATGAGGCGATAAAAGTATCAAGTTAGATTATGCTAATCTAGAGAGAGTATTATACGATATAAGTTCGTATATTGAGACATTTAAAGATAATCTACATCAAAAGGATATAGATACGTTTAAAGATGCGGAAGAAATAGCAAATATGAAAAGTTAGTACAGAAATTGGTTGATGATAATGGTGATATGAAACAAAGATTAGTAAGGATCGAGAACACGTTGAGAAGGGAAAATGTTGAGTCCGTTAACTAAAAAACATGATGGTTTCAGAATGATAAATATATGGCCTTCTAAAATTCTTCCTAACCGAGCAACAAATAAGGAAAGTTCTAACACATGTTTTACTTTCTCTCCATTCATTTAGTAAATCTACGTGATGTTTAAATAAATTAGACATTTCATTTTATTTGCGACATAGCAGCTGTAAATTTAGGCTCAGTCGATGCAATTTTTGAAATCGGTATCCTGGTTTACCCTTCCATCTTAACCTGAAAGCGTGAGAAATGCTCTAATCTAAACATTCTGTGATCAGAGTGCTTATTTAAATATCTTTCTCTCCTATAATATATTTTCACATGTAGCTGAAATAATGATTTTAAGAAGTATTCATAAGGAATTAAAATGGTTACGCCTCTTTTTTTATGCTACGTTTCTTCCGCACACCAAAAATAATCTCGACCTATCGAGTCTGGTGCTGGAGTTGTATCTGGACCAGCTTGCACCAGGCGTTTTTTTAGCCCCTGTTCGTTTCTTCCGGCGTTTCTATTCTTGGTAATTAATGGAGATCGAATTGCATTTTCACGTAGCTTCTAAATGGTTTCCGAATGTGCATTTTTCCACTGATAACTAATTTCTGCGTAGCCTTATAATTGATGATACCATTGCTAATTATCTTTTTTAATATTTCAATTTCAGGGAGTGATTAAGAGATCTTTGATTTCCTTCTGCCATTTTGTATTCGTGATGAAGCGTGCCTCTTGTCATTTTCGTCTCTGTTACAGATATGAGATATTATTGTGTTAAATATCCTAAAAGTTAAAAAACCAGCATTTCAATATATGTATCTAAACCTGAAAAATCTATCATATTGTATGACTTTCTGCATTTTTCGTAACATTCTACATTTTGTTTTAATGTCTGACAGTTTTAATGTCTGATTTTTGATACTACACATGTGGACGAATGAAAAGGTTTGGAATGGCACAGAAATCTCTGATGAATCAACCCTTTGTCACCAAAACTCAAATAGTTTAGGGAAAATTTTTCCGGGAAAAAGGTATCAATACCCTATAATATCAGTGAAATTACATCAGCATGGGTCTTTCCACTAATGCTACTCCTTTATTTAACAGAAAATAAGTTTTTATAAAAAATAATGTTTAACGAGATAAGTGTTCAAAATTAAGACTTATGTTCATTATTGTGAAAATCGTAAATTGAGTTTTATTTAAAAATGTCCGTAAAAAATGAACGTTTGAAAGCACTAAGTCAAATTAAATAAAAAAGTTTTTAAATGTGTTATGCGAACCATGCGACTCGAATTTAGCAAAACTAATCGCAAATAATGCGGGCAAGGCTACTACGACATCTAAAATATGTTTTCATGAATGCGCGTAATTTACCTTATTATTTTGTTATCTACTTTGACATATCCTCCTACTAGTTAAATAACCATCTTGGCAACAGAGTTCAGTCAGTAGACAAAGGATATTAAACAACACTTGCCTCTGTTTTTAAGCCCTGTATTCCTCTAGTAGTATATTGGTAGTCTATTGCTCTGAACGTGGTTCCAATGTAACTGATGAAACTCCTTCATTAGCTCACTTTATAAAGGATTAAAGCTTACTTCAGCCTTCACTTATCATTGGACTACCAGATCGTTCTAGTTCTGCATACATAAAAAACATTTATTCTTTTAATCGAGGTGAGGAGAGCTTGTTCATTGCATGAAAATGATTGGCTTGCTTCAGGTAATTGACGGTTCGTGAGGTAACGATGGGAGGTTGTCTGATGGTAAATAGTTGCCTTCCGGAAAATAATTATCTGCTTCTAAATATTCAGCCATGAAACCCGTTAAGCTTTGTCTTGCTTCGATATGATTGTTCTTAAAAACTGTTTATGGCTTACAATGGTATTTCTATAACAGGAAAATTGATGGAAATATTTGTTATCGATTAGTCTTTTGGTTGATCAAGAAAAAAATAAAATTTCTATGTTAAAATGAGTTAATTGTTAGTGTAAGAATTTTCTACTTATAAAATGTATCAAAAATTTGTCAACAAAGCTAAATTTCATTAGATTTTATTAGCTAATATTTTTATAAGGTAATTTTGGTGAACTGTGCTCCAAGTGGCATTTTGTATACCACTTGGTTCCCTAGCTCAAAGTGCATAAGTTTGTTCTCATAGTGATCATCGTAGCCAGCGCATATTACAATGTCGTGAAAAGCGTTTTCTTCATTAATTGATCTAGCCCTGAGCAGCAGGAATTTTCATCAATCGAGTGATGACAAACACGACAAATGAAAACAAACAAAAACAATGTAATTTCACTATCTAAGTTAATTGATAATAGAAGAAAAGGTTTTGCTAAGTTATGCTAGTAATTGTTAGAACAGTAGACTTATTCATTGTTATAGCTAGAAGTTACTTATTTCTGTAAATCTAATTGTTTTCAGAGTTTGTAGAATTAGGCACCTGATTTCATAAAAATCGCTTGCTAATTTCCTAACTTATTATTCTAATGTGGAAAATGTAATTTCGATGAGTTAATTTAATAATTTTACCATGATTTCTTATTACTTCAATAATTTCCACAAAACTATCGAACTATTGATGATAACGAAAAAAATATTTTAGGCAAGAAAAAATTCCAGTTTGTATTTTATTAAAACAATGCTCTCAACTGGGCTGTACAATACATCTATACAATACAAATGCTACTATTTGACTGGGAAAGTAATCACGCAAATGAATGAAAACTCTAAATAAATGATGTTGATGTCGCTAAAAATTTTATTTCAAATTTTTCCATCACTTTTTTAGTTCAACTAGGACGTTCTCAAAAGAAAGATCGGCTCTTCGCATTTATTAAAGATACGTGTCTTATTTTCGCATTTAGTTACGCGTATAATCCTATACTGAGTATTGGGTAATGGGTAGAGGGTCTGCCAATGCTGTGCAGGCAACGCATGAGGTGCCCACAATCAGCCCCGCGCCGCCGCAACCTTGGATTAAGCGGTTTTCGATTACCGCAGCAGTAATTATACAACGTACCAAGATTCAGATTTAATCGAGATCCGATAAACGTGAGATTATCCTCGGGAGAAACCGTTTTCAAGATTGACCTACTGGATGCTATTCTAATGTGATTAATTTCTGTACAGATCAGATGAAGAATCCAGTAAGATGTCGGAAACACGCTTGCTGTTGCTCTTAGTATCATTTTGCCGAGGTTTTACAATGCTGAATTAATTCCAACTAGATTTATTTCTGCCTAAGCACACCAAAGGGCTAAAAATGTCGATCATTGCATCTATACCTGCTTTAAATATTTTGCATCATTTTTAGTAGTAGTTCATTTGTTTTAGTACAACTGTGTATGACAATATTCTCGAAGTGCTTATTAAATAGAAAAGACAGCTTTGAGTGTACGAAATATTCTGAACTTTCATTTACGTCAGAGAACTGAGACCCATGGAGAGATCTGGGCAGCATATGATAAAGGACGCATTATTGTGTTTCATCAAAGTGGAAAATCAACGTGGGACATCTTTAGAGTACCCGGTCTAAATATCACAACGATACAGAGAACAATAGCACGCTGGAGACATTGCAAATCCTGTTCATAGTGGAAAAATTATGCAAGTCTTTAACATTTTGGTTGGCAGAGACAGACGCTTTTTGAAGAGATCGGTGACGAAAATCAGTGTTAGTCATCGCACACGATAACCATCGAATTTGGTGACGGCGCCAAATAATATTTTCAATGAACTTTGAGTCCAGTGTCTGAAATGTATTTAGGCTAAAAGAAATTCACCAGCAATCTATAACCGCCAGTAGCCAAACGGAAAAAAAATTGTACTTTATTGAAAAGAGTGCTCTCTTGTTTATTATCGCACGTATGTGGACATTTTTTTGACAACGATATTTAGGGGATATATAATGGAATTCACTGTCATTAGAGCGTTTTTGTGAGAAACTATTTTGATAACTGTCTTTGCATAAAGAATTATTGCAAAGGGTACGAGTGGGAGCGACCTCTAAAGTTATCGGACTCGACCCCTAAAATTTTTTTTGAGCATTTCAAATGAAAAGTTTTGACATCAGCACAGCAAAATTTATACGATTTTAAACTATGTACATATTACAGCTGAAATTAACGTACGAAAGAACACCTCCACGTATGATAAGGTGCGTGATGAGGAAGAAATAAGTCAGAGGTTGGCCAGAAATGCCTCGATAATCGTGGACCACTGGTCAATGAACGTCTCACGTTCTATTTCATTTTAATTAACGGGCAGACACTTTTCTTGAAATTTTGACGTCATATGTTACCCTTTAGCAGTTGAGATCAGAATTCTGTACTACATTAAAAACTAAAAGTAAAGTAAATTTTTGGTTTAATGAAGGAAAGGGAATCAAAATAGGTCGATAAATTAGCGTGTGACACACTTTTAAAGAGAAGATTCGGTTCTTATAGGCCATCCTGTGCATTAATCTACATAAATATTCATCTGAAAGAGTGATATGTGCTCACATTGATACGTAAGATTTATTCCCTCCCACAGACATACGATTCAACTACGTTGGTTCGCATCGGTTAGGAAAGATTAGGTTCGGTCAAAATAGTTTAGGATGAAAAGTAGGTTATATTAGGATAAATATCATAGGTTAGGTTAGGTTAGGATTGGTTAAGTTAGATAAGGTTGGGATAGGTTAGGTTCTGACAGGATATGTGAACTTAGGATTGCTCAAGAGAAGGTAGGTTGAGATACGTTACGATTGAACGGGTTAGATTAAAAGTATGTTACTGGAATTTTCCACGTGTTAAGAAACGCCAGTCTCGACGGTACGTCTGTGTTATTTATGATTATACTAACCAATATATTTTTTCAGGAAGTCGTACGTCAAAGGGAGCATCCAGCACGAATAGCTAATCAATAATGTAGTGTGAAAATGTAAATTGAGGTGTAGCTGCAATTTATATTATTCGTAGAATGGACTTCATTTTAACGGTTTTCCAGGCCGTAGCTAAAAAGAAATGGAGAAAAACTTTCAAAATTCATTCTTGCTCTCAAGAAGTACGATGGCGGAAGCAGGAGCCATGGTGCGTGAATTACATATATAAGTGAGACCAACGCAAGTTAGCGGAACGCTTTTGCCAACTGATCTTCGTGTGTGTCGCTTCTTCTTGAAACGTGCGTAGAGTGATGAGCATGTAGAAATTTATGCGAGACTACCGGTTATTTTGATTTTCATTGGTTGTCTATGTCTTAGGTGTTATACAGAATTAGCATGTAGTGTATTCGTTTCCTCAGGAATCGTTCTTCCGAATGCGATTTTCAACGCTTTGAACGAAATAAAGTAAAAACTGCAGTTTCCCTCGGACACCAAATGGTAACGTTTCGTCATAACCTTCTACATAGCGGTACCATTCGGTTTGTCTAGCGCTACGAAACCGTCAGATTTCAGCCGTGCGCTACGGTGCATTTTTGGTACTGGTATCGTCACCATTTGGTAACCACAATGGCGGAGAACTAAGTTGATGCGTACTCATTCACTTGTAATAAGTATTATTTCTTTTTCTTGACGCCGCAAACAGGTATAAAGTGCGTATAATTTGCTTTATTGCAGCTGCATCTTTTGTTGAGCGTAATTTTTTCAATGCTCTCGTCTCGGGTCGCTGAAAATTAGCCGATGTTTTTGATTACAGCGAAGAGTTTGGGAAATGGCGTCATCAAAAAAGTTGTGATTAAACTGATCTGACAATACAGAAGAAATTTTTCTAATTTATTTACTTTAATTATATACGAGTATTTGTCTGAGCTATTACGCACAGCTTGCAATGAATTAATGATTCAATGAGGAGCAACGCTGTTTGAAGATTGGGTAATTCATCATTGAATTTTGGTGCACAGGTACTTGTATTGCTTAATAAATTATTTTGAAACAGAGTAAAACTTAATTTCTCTAACCCTTGATCCATAATAATTTTTTAATTCTGAAAATTTATGCAAGTATTTTTTCTTCAATTGAATTTCCAAAATTTGAAGGTTCCCAATGCCAAGTGCCAAATCAAGCTGCAAAATAATCTATCTCAAGTATCACGTACTGGTGTTATGAGGGAAGATTAATATTTTTAAGATGAATTCCACATAAAGGACAAAAGTTTTAAAATTTCAGGAGAGATTTCTATTCAATTCATTTTTGTAAGGGTGACGTTTAACAATTTCAAATCGCTACAAACTTCTGAAGCGTGTGACAGCTCTCTTCATAATTCCGTAAATCTTCCTGATCAATTTGGTAACGTAATACTTCGGATTAGTCATCATGTGAGGCCGCCTTAAGATCGTGTTGCAAAATAGGGTAATTTAACACAGGAAGAAATAGATAAAATAGTTTTTAAAAATAAATAGCATAGACGCGCAGAACGAAATAAATGGTAGGAAAGCGACGTTATAATTGTTCGCTTAGGGCCAAAATAGAGCAGGGTTCACAAATTTGTCAGAAAGCGATTGAACCGACTTGAGCTCGAATTACAGCTTTCATTTTACCCATGGTATTTATCATACAAGGAGTTACAAGATTGATTCTACAAGACTGCAGCTCTTTCGGCCATAATTCAGTTCCACGTCTTGCAAATCTGTCCAAGTTGAAGAAAGGAATGATTAGGCATGTAGAATCCTTCCAAACCTATCCAATAAATTTTCAATTGTGTTCAAATCGGGCGATTGTGGAGGCCGGTCCATATGCTCAAATGTACCCTCATTTACAATGAACCAATCTTGAGTATTTCAAGCACTGTGGATGAGAGCATTGTCGTTCTGAAAGACCCCGTGACAATCAAGAAAATAACACAATACATGGATGGATAAACGTGGGCAGAAAGTACTTGCAAATACTGCTGGGAGTCCATTTTATTATCACGGAGAGTGATAAATCCATGTCCATACTAGCAAAAACAGCCCCAAATCATCACATTACCTGCTTCCAATCCTCAGCAGTTTCATGGCGAATCCTCACATGTTTTTCCGATTGACTGCTGACACTGATGGCTCCCTGAGGAATCAGTATTACCGTAATTGCATTTATCTTCTCTTTTCTTCGTATTTTTTGCATTTCTGACTTATTCTTTTTTCCTTTCTCTACTCTTTTCTGTTCATGTTTCTAATTCATTTTATTCTCTCATTTATTCTTTTTCCAAGTCTATTTCTCTTCTTTTAAATGTTTTTCTTTTTTTTAGTTTTATCTTTTTTCTTCTTTTTCTGGTTTTCTTTTTATATCCTGTTATTTTCATGTTTCTCTTTTTTCCGTTTTCTTTGTTCCCATGTTTTTAATTTTCCTTCCCCCTTTATTTTATTTTTCTTCCCTTTTAATTTCATTTTTCACCTTTTTCATTCTGTTGTCGTATTTTTTTCTTGTTTATCCTTTCTTCCTTTCCCCTTCCTTCCCCTTCCATTCCTCCCCTTTCCATTTTCCTGCCTTCCAATTTTCCCGTCTTTCTCATTGCTATCATTTCCCTTCTCTTCCCATTCTCCTCATCCATTCTCCTCCACTACCATCGATTCCAATTCTTTCTCATCTTCCCCATCATCTCCAATTCAGTGTCATGCTATCCAATTTCTTTCAATCCTTTCCAATCACTTCTCGTCCTTTCTCTTCCCATCCATTCTCTTTCCTTCCATTCTTGCGTTCTTTTTACTTCCTCCTTTTCTTCCATTTCCTTCCTCCCCATCTCCTTTCATTCCCATCTATTATATTCTAATCCATCCTGTTACAGAACGAAAAATATGTAACCTGTTGTCTGCTGTTCATCAAAAATGGCGGCGTTCGTTATGGTGATGCTCCATAAAACTGAGAAATAATTTGTCTCTCTAATGAATACAGCAAACGGGCCTCAGATCAAAGTTCTAGGTGAATCCGGGCACTCATAAGTGGATTAAAATCGTGTATCTGTGCTACGGAACAAATCTTGGAAGATTGATAAAGTGAGACGACAGGACCGACGCTGCTCATTTTACAGCGTAGGGTTTCATGATGGGAATGTTTTTGCTAAAGCTAAAAATTTCCTAAATTTACTCCTTATTTTTTTCAAGATTTTCTCATTTTATAGCGGCCTCAATTTTTATTAGATTCGTTTATGCTCGCCCGCTAAGGAGCTGAAATCTTTGCCCTGGTGATGGGAACGTCGACCGATTAGCATGACTGACGGTAATGTACCACCGAGACGATGATTAACTACCTCCCCAAATCACGAATTTTTCAATTTAATGTTGTGTGTGTATAGTCTGAACATTTATTCGGCACTTTAATAATATTTTGATACGAACCAAGAAACTTGTTCATTATTGCGCTTATGCAATTACACCGTAAGTTATTCTTACTTCTAATAATTCACTGATCAGTACAGCTCTCGGTTCACGTTACGGTCTTTCTCCCTGTCATAACAGCATAAATATTGTAGTTAGTGTACCTCAAACGCGGTGCCAGATCAAACAGAACAGTTTTCAAAATAAAAATACCAGATCAAAATCGGAATAACTTATTTTCCACAAATAGGAGATTTAAAAAGGGTCTCATCATAGTTATTAGATTTTTGCTGCGGGAGGGGGGAGAAGAGTGTTGTTCGGTGAGTGAAATTACACGGTTATCCTAACAGATTTTAATTTGAATTTAATTTATCCGACACAAGATAAATATTACTCTTTTTCATTTGAAAGGTATTTTATTGCTCTGAATTTTGCACAAATCTCTTTTAAATTAATTGTGTACACAAATTATTCAATATTAAAGATTATTGCACATAATTTTAGAGTCGTCTACCATAAATTAATGTCCGTAACAATTGTGTGACCTACGACACGACAAACATATTTCGGCACAGGTGTTGCGGCAAGCAACCGTTCGTTGTGAATCAGTGTCAATAACACCTTCGTATTTTCGTCCTCCTGAAAATGTTTTTTCCGTGCAATTATGTATTTTCTTCTCAAACACAGGTATTTAAAATAGATGTATAATTTCAGAGCATTTTTCTATGGCTCAAAACCTTTTTACCTCATTCGTAGGACATATCGGATTTTTTCAATTGAATGAAAACTAGCAGTTGTTAAGTCATTTCGAGTAACTCTTCTTGAGAAGTGATCTGTGTAGTTGTGTTAGATATTACCCTTAATATTGTGATAAATAACGTACCTGTTGTTTAAAATACCCGGAACAATTTCTGAACGATTAGCATAGAGTGTTGAGTAATAAAAAAAAATTTATGCGGATGCGAATGATGATGAAATTGAGCTGTCAATTGATACAAAGTTGTAGATTGAAAACCTGCAAAACTTGTACAAAGTGAAACTCGTTGAACTTCTCTTGAAAGGAAATGTTACCCTAAAGATCTGTGAGTGCTCTCCTGATGCAAGACTTGGATCATGTCTATCTCCAGGGGGACTGCAATACGGAAGTGCAAAGCCACGTGCCGCTGTACGGTAACGTTGAAGCACTCGCGTTCGGTTGCTTCATCAGCAAAATGAAATTGTGCGGATTCAAAAGAAAATATCCAGAATTTGACAGAGATTGTGTTCTGCGCTTAAAAGACTGGTGGCTTCAATGGATTTAAAATAAATCCCAAGTGACGTACTGACTGAGCTGTGTAACTACTAAGGGCAAAACCTGTGAGTCGTGGCTGTAGAAATGGAAATAAGAAGAGAAAAGAACGTGTTGTTGAAGAAGAAAATCGGTGAGAAATTAGGTAGATTTTTTCATTTCTATTTCGAACTTGGGAATTTCAACTGTCCTAATTCGGCTGATACATTAACTTGAACTTCTGGAAGTTCCTGCGACGAAGAACATCCCATCTGAAGAGAATCATTTCTAGACAAATCAACAGAAGAGCGGTAAGTCGCCTCGCAAAGAAGCCATTAGTAATCTTTTCAGCGCCCCTTCTCGGCATTAATCTATTTCTTTCAGAGTCGCAGAACTTTCAAAGAGGTTTGATGGAATTTGTGTCTTTTAGAAATTACATGGTGGATGCCCTGCTTTTGACAGAATGAGGCCTTAAAAATGGAGTTAGATTGAAGTCTTAATTTATAAGACAGGCCTGTGATAAAAAGTATCCCATCGGAGGAATGGAGAAAATTCCATTCAAAAATCGTTAGGAAATGACGAATTCTTATTTTGGCGAAAGAGCTCAGGTGAGTTTTTATGAAATTTTTTCACTAGATTTGAATCTACGGAAAATATCCTTGAGGAAGATAATAGTTCACGATTTATCCATCGCTAACTCTCACAAGTCCCTTGCATTATTGAGGTCAAGTTGCGGTTGTTGCTGGCAATGTTGGCTATGATTTGTGTGGAGAGCAGAGAGAAAATTGAAGACATAAGAGCTCAGTTTAAATATGCAGGACTCTTTTTCGCTGTTTTCTTCATGAATCGATACGATTTGCCTACATGTCAATTGCCAACATGAGTTGGATTTTAATCCCAGATATTTTTAGGATGGAAAAATATTGCCTCGAGCAATCCAATCACTCTCATGGGAGAAAATGTTTCATTTCAATCAGGAGAAGCACTGTTCAAGAAAAATATTTTGTGTGCTGTTGAACAACGCTGGGTCGTAAGGATTTTTTTAAGCAATTGAATAATTGCAAATTGCAGTGTAGCCAATAGTCACCTCATTTTTGTGCTTGTGCAAGTGTCCACTTGACAGCATTGTCACCGTTAAGGGAACCGTGACCTGAAAGGTAGTATGGGTATGAAGTATTTTCAATCACAAACGTCTGTTAAACCGTAAACTTCTTTAACGCATACCTCATTTTATATACGAGTTAGTAAGTTATTAGTGGACCGTTGATTCTGAAATTGTCAAGAGCAATGTGAAAGAACTAAAAAATTGTTGTTGTAGAAATGTTATACCAAAGATTTTCGCAAATAAGTATTTTATTAGGGTCTAAAACGTGAATCTTTGAGAGCGTTCTCCATCCAAGTCAGTCAGTTGTCTCGCTATCCATCAGATCTAATGAGCCACTCTGTGTGGAAATTTAGATTTCGCCTATTTCTCTCTATTCGCGAAACCTTCAGAGCCCATTATTCTACCTGAGAATAACTATCTTCTTCATTAAAACCAGTTTACTTACGTAAAGAACTGGTATAAAATATGGAAATAAAGATTTTTTTCATTTGCCTAACAAGGGGCTTAGCTTTTCCCGTTTTAATTTGATTTGAAATCATGTTGATGTTGAAGTGCCACCAGTTCCTGAGTATCCTACACCGAGAAGTCACATTGGAAAATAGCAGCGAAATTATACCGGGTGTCCCACTAAAATGTCCTGGACTTTTTAATCGATTATATCTCTGCGTTAAATTAACATATTTGAATTGTCTTTTTTCACAATGCAGTAAATTTTGTTTCCTTTTCGAATAATTTAAGTTTTTGAAAATTGTTTAATAACTACTCTACAGTGATCGATTTACTGAAAGAGGTACAGAAACTAATTGTTCAAAGGAGAAGTTTTGAAAACAACACTAGTGTTCTTCATTTCTCAATACCTACTGTTAAAAAATATCACAATGATGTATATCACATACCACCAAGTATTCAAACCCTCTGACAGGTTATTTACTCCCTTATTTCATCATTTGAAGACACCTAAAATGCAGCTCGCTAACGATCAAAGAATTTTTATCGTATTGGAATATGAAGCAATGACAAACTGTGAAAAAGTGAGAAGAGCATTTAATTTTCTTTCTAATTTTCTAACTGTGTGATACAGTCTTCTTATCGGGCGAGTTCATTTCCGAGAATTTTTAATCAAATGTATTTTAGGTGAGGGCTTAAATACTTGGTGGTATGAAGGAAACATCATTGTGAAATTATTTTCATCAGTAGGTACTGAGAAATGAAGAAGATCACCAGTGTTGTTTTTGATTTTTTTCCTTTGAACAATCAGTTTTTCTACCTCTTTCAGTAAATCGATCACTGTAAAGTGGCTGTTTAACGATTTTCAAAAACTGAATTTATTCGAAAAGGAAACAAAATTTACTGCATTGTGAAAAACGAAAATTCAAAAATGTTAATTTAAAGCGAAGATATAATCAATTAAAAAGTCGGGGACATTTTTGTGGGACACCAGGTACCACATCCAAACTTTAATACTCACATGAAAAATGAAAGTAAAGAAAATTTTTGAGTCTTAAAGTGAGGAACGATGAGTTTTGTGCGTCGAGTTAGAACGCTTGGTTAAATCCAGCTACATCAGCTCGCTTGCTGATTTCTTAGTGAATGATTTAACAGTAAGAAAGGTATGTCGAATGAAAACTTCATTTGCCCAATGGTTCAATTCCATCTGAAACATTTTAATCTAGAGTACGAAAAAAGACTTACTAAACCAACGCAAGAAAACAGAGCGGTCAGGGCAAAGCTCGTTACCATTTCTCAGGGCAAAGCTCGTTACCATTTCTTGAGCAAGGAGCAAGATAGGAGCAACTGGCATTTGTAAAAAAAACGAAAAACAACAACCCTATCCTCATTCCTTTAACTCAATTCGTTCGTGAAAATTATAAAGATCTTTAGAAATTAATTTCAAAATGATTTACAATTTCCGTACCGGACATTCTCTGGGAACGCTTGCACGTGGATCAGGTTTTTAATTTCCTCTGCACTTCCTTTATTATCTTCTTTGCGCAGCACCAAACGATACGAAGAATTCAGCTCTTTTCTGATATGATTTTTCGACAATAAGTAATTATTGGTGCATATACATATGTAGTGTGTACCTCAGTTTTATGTTCATATGATTCATCTGTATTTTGTTGATATTTGAGAAGTATATGATATTTACCGATGTCTAGGAAACGGATAATCCATGAAAAATGAACCATGAATTACAGTCATTACATATCGTAAGTTCTTACCTATCTCTAATTTAACAATGCCAGTGGGAAAATGGTAAAAATGCTCTGATCATTTTCTCTCATCTTGCTAATGAAATTTTTTCACTGAATTTCTCAGGACAGGCATTGTCCGTGCTTAAATAAGTGTCTATTTTAGAGGGAGCTATGGTTCTAACTTCAGAATAGACTAAAAATTCCATTAGAATGAGTTTGGCGAAAAGTATGGATGTTGTTAATCCATGACCTCAAAACTCAAGTAGGATCTGTGGTCCTACATGATGTATGAGAGTATGCGCTGCTCTTTCGAAAAGAGTGAATGGCATGTTCTGAAGATGCTTTTTGTGTCTGTGTCCAGGAGTCAGAATTACGTCAATGAACGAATTTTAATTTAATTTCTTACTTTTTTGAAGGAATATAAAAGTTGTTTTCTCTGCATGGAAATGACAGCTTAAAACAAGACCGAGAGAGGTTTTGTCGTCTGAAAACTGTTCTGTAGAAGTTTTGGGACAGTATAAGGAATTTTCTTCGAACTCTTAGATACTGGCCGGCGAAGATCGCCCAAGAGTGAAAGATGATAAGTTTTTCATCGGACAATGCCGTGTTTTCTCTGAACCTTACCTAGTTGAACTTGTTCAGAAGAACCTTTACTCTAGCCATCCGTTTTCGTTTTGGAGGTTGTGAGTTGGTGACGTTTCCGCATCTTGAATGTAATAACAAATTTTCAAACGGCCACTTTCCCACTGAAAACAGAGATCCGTTGATCTCTACGCCTGCTTCTCCACGAGGAAGACAAAGGAGTATATAACTTCAAATCTGATGAACAAGTACGTGCGACAGTTTTTCTGATTCCGAGTTAGGTAGCTGGGTCACTGCTGGAGACGAGAGAACTCAAAACTGTGGCTACAATGTTGAAAATAGAGGCCCTCTGAATTTGCATCAGTGCAGACCAACGGTGGGCTGCACTTTTACAATTCTGTAATCCGACAATAAAATCCACGTCCTTGAGCACCTCAAGTCCCTTGTCAAAAAAAATCACTCCTAAGTATAGCTAAGACGTCCGAGAGAGTAACAGTATTTGTTGAATTATTTTAATTGTTACACCATTTCGCACTTCGATTGCCCGACAACATCCCTACCGCTTCTCGCGTCAGAACACCGACTAACATCCTTTCACACTAGTGAGCACTTCTCAAATAAAGCCAGACTGCCGGAAAGGGACGAAAATCGATAGCCATTGCCGTCGGAAGCTGAGAATTAGTGTTAGAACTTAGTCCGCACTCGGTGCGCGCTATTCATTAAACAAACTCATATTTTCAACTGCGCTAATATAAGACAGCCTAAATTATAGGCCTGATTCATTTTGTCACTTTAGGAAGGACATATTATCTCTTCTAGAATGTTTCTGAGACGACATGAAGAACCTCTAGAACTTTTAAGAACTAAGTGTAGACAGGTCTATAGTTCGCTTTATTAAGCATGGTCAAGCTTTGAGTTGTTCTGAAATGTCTGGTATCGTCTCCTGCATCCTGTAATCCGATCATTAATTAGGTGTGGAACAATGGCGCATTGAACACGGAGCGCACTGCTCCCGAACTTAGGGACTGTTCTGGCCCGACTCTGAGTTACGGACGGATGTGATTAACTGGCGTTGACATCACGCAGTCGTACGAGCCTCCTCTATCAGAGACTCTATCTGCTTTACATGGGTGAGTGTGGCTTCTCCAATAACTTTTGGAGGCTCTGCTGATTCTCATCTATCAACCTGGTTACGAGGAAAAGTTATTTTAATTTTGAAACATGCGATGTCGATAACTTAATAATGACTACTTTGATCATTGCCACGGGTTCCCTGCTGTGGCGCTATGCTGTACCGTAGTTAAGATTAAACCAAACATAGAATAATCGAGTGCTTGATCGCATTGGGATTATTTTTATTATAGAACAAAAACACATAGGTGAACGTAGTGACTTTGTGATACCGAGCCGCCATAAATAAAGGAACACTGACCGAAGAAGACTCGGAATGCGTGTCGCGCTCGACTGAAACGTTTGCACTTAACTGGAACATTCGATGTGGAATCAGGTACAGGTGCACTGACACTTTAAGTTGAAGCTGTTAAACTAAAGATTTTCAAGTTAAGAGAAGTTCAGCAATAAGGGAAGATCAAAGAAAATTTTATGATCATAATTTACGAGCTATAAATGAATATCTCGTGATTTTGTAAAAAACATAAAAGAAAATTGCTAAAACATCATTTTTACGTCATTTAAAGATGATGTTTAGATTATGGGTGAAGAAATATTGATGGTTACGTTAAGAATACGTGGATCAAAAATTTGCCAGCATAGCTCGTCTTGCCGTGATATGGACACTGTGTGGGCCAGCCTCTCCTGCTGTGATGGTGGTAAAAGCGTGTGGCCTTCATGAGGGGTGGTGCAGAGCGAATGCCATGATGCCAGAGCAGTAAATTTAAACCGCGGATATTAATGGAAACACAAGTCATGTTTGAGCATCGTCGTGTTAAAGAATTTTCTTGTTTTTTCTATTCCTTCGATGTTATTATTTCCAAGTGTGCTGTAGCTCAATCATTAGAAATAACCTAGAATGTTCGAAACGAGCACATTTTGAGTTAGTGCTCAAAGTTTTCATGACGCATTTTCTGTATTGCATAATTTAAAATTTTCCATTATAGTCCCTACATCACATTGCTAGAAATATATGTATAAAATCATTAATATTAACGTGCTTGATGCAGAGAAAAGTTCTTTCAATACGCATGAGTGCCAAGCTCTACGTTAAACTCTTTGTTTCAGTTACATTTTCTTCCAAAGTTTCATCGTAAAATTGATGAAGCAAATTCATCAAAAATCTTTTACATGAAACTCCCAGGCCCTCTTTGATCCTGTAAATTCTTTTATTTTAGGTTTATAGCAAGGCCGGTATCTTAAAAATTGTATTCTTTCTTCGCAGCAGCATTGACTTTTACAATGTAACAACTTTTACCTCATTGGTTATATGCAATTTTTCAGCCTCTCGACCTTTCATTTGAGGTTTATTTTACTTTGACATGTTTAAGTCTGTCCTAAGATCTTTATCTCATTCTGTGCTCCGGATGCGGACATGTTCTTGTTTACTGAGGGTCTTCGTTTGTAGCCGAGGGGAGCTCATAAATCCGATCTAATCCCTTTTGTGCCTCCATCAGCGAGCTTTGGAGCACAAACCTACGATAAATGCGGATTCGTGAAAAGGTTTTTCACGCAAAAATAACATTGTCATCAAGCATTGAACGAAAGCAGTTCAAATGAGAATGAATAAACTGAGGGAAATTTTCAGTTTTTGTGCAAAGTGGTGAAAAGAGGACCTCTTAAATTATTGGCGAAAATTTTTACTATTTATCGGGCATTTTGCTGGAAATGATTTCTTAATGAGGAAGGAACTTCACATTGGGAAACACTGCCGTATATTTCGTATGACACTCACTTGAGAACATAACATTTTAAAACCCGAGAGTTTTGTGCCACTAAAAACGTTGTTTAATAGAAAATAAAATAAAACAAATTATTTCGAGGGCAGTTAAAATTTGTAACAAAATTTCATACAATTTTTACACAATTTTAAAACTCTGTTATGGATTAAAATGAGTAAAATCATGACTCTTAATTCTCATCCACTTTCACAGATGTGGTCTTCCCGCCTGAAGCGCAAGCGCCAGCAGTGGGCAACCAGCCGTCAGAGCCTGTCTGACCCTTGCCTCGAGAGATCCAGTACAAAAACTTCCATTGTGGAGTATGACGATCAGTTCAATTTTGATTCATCTGATACAGCTCTCTCCATCAAAAAAGACTATTCGTCTAATGTTGCTTCTCCTGCACAGTCCCCCTTGAGAAAGCCTGCGGTTGTGGTTGAAGAGGCAAAATTAAATGTTCCATCAAAATCTTTAAAACAGCCACCCACTGGATCTCCCTTTAGGAGAAAAAGTATGCTAGCAGCATGCATGAGAGTGAATTCCATGGAGTTATTGAAGGGATGTACACCAAAATTTTTCAGAAGACGTTCATCTGAACACTTGGTGGGGAAAAAAGTCCGCACTAGCAGAAGTCAAAGTCCAAGTAAGCCTAAACGACCCAACAATTTAGAATCTCCTGAGATTGTCCGGCGACTTTCAGATTGTAGCCCAGTCACAAAGAGTGGCTTTCCGTATAAGAAGTTCACAGATCCATACTTTATTGGGTCTTCGCCCACAAAAACCAGAAATGAAAACTGTCATGGGAGAATCGAGACCGTTCCCGGTATTTCAATATCGCTTCAGCCGGCCGATGGAGATGACGTAGATCAGTCTGCCAAAAATGGCACAAGACTGCTTTATTCCGCGACAAATAAAGGCTTGAGGCCGGATATGAAATTGGGCAGTACGTCATTTGACACAGATGAACTGCAATCCGAAGTTCAAGAGCTACCGTCAAATATGCCACGCCGCAAATCTCGAACAGGAATTTTTGACGGCCTCTATACGAGTTTCAGCACGACAAGGAAACTTAGATTGGTTCACCAGTTGTCAATGGATGAAACTCGCAGCGACGTGTACATGGAGCTCGCAGATCTAGCCTCTACTGGAAAACTTGACAATGCTCCTCCAATTCCTTACGTTGGGGATCTTTCATTCCTGATCCCAGCCAATAGGAAGAGACGGGATTTCCAGAGACAGCAACATCTCCCTTACTCAGCGCCCACAAGCTTAGACGAGTCCATGGCATGGAGGCCGAGAGAAGAGAATGCAGTGACGCTCTGCCTGGACTCGGCTCTGCGACCAGCTACCCTCCTCGAATACGACTTGGGTGAGTACTGCCTTGCTCTCTCGGTCTCGAGGAATACTAGCGTATAACTTTTTGGGTAGTTTATAACTTTTTTAGGAAGTTTAACGACAGAGGAGTAAACGATGAACGATGAATTTATTGAATTAGGGCAAGGAACTTATGAGAACATCTTAAAAATCAAATCTTACTGAATATACATCTCTAACACTGTCTGAAATCATGTTGAAATGCTAATCTATGTTAAAAGTAATTCAATATTGAAAATGCAGTATATCAAAGAACATTTCCCATAAAATTGGGGCCTTAAGCTCGAGAGAATGAATGTTATTAAATATATGTCACTACTCTGAACGTCACACGGCAAATAGGAATTCTCCTGTAAACTTTTATTGCATTTCGATACGTTGGGCATTTGAATAGCGATCAACAAGCGTGTGCGCACGTACTAAGACCAAGATTGATTTTCGATTTGTTTCGGCTCCTTGTTTTTATCCCTTCCTATTTCTTTATGTATTGGAATGCAGTCTGTAGGAGGGATGATGTTGTACTTAAATTTATGGTTACGAAGGTTTAGGAGGTCGTGTGTAAACGAACATCTTTATCCAACAACACAATTTCCTCGACAAATACATCGGTATCGACCTTCATGCCAAGATTAAGTTCTTTAAAGCCTGCAACGTAGTACTGTATTTTAGCCCCTGACTCACCGTTTCATCTGAGCAATCGGATCACTGTATTCTGATTCTCTTTGTTACACGCAACTACCAGAGCAGCCAAATATTCTCGGAAACAGCAGCAAAAAACGGAGGAAATGAAACGCAAACTTCGCTCAATAACAACAATAGTAGTATCTACGAGAGCAAATTAAGATGGGCAATAATGCAAAGCAGATCAGGTAAGCTTAGGATAATTTCTGACTAACTTTCGTACGTAAACAATGACCACCTCAACTAGGGCTCAGTATTTCCTCATGCTGGATAAAATTATAATCGAGAACTTAATTATCCTCATGAATTTAATATTAACTCCGATAACTAAATATTTGGTTTGTTGAGAGTCAGTATGCCAAGTCATATAGAAATGCAGCTTAAAATACTCGAAATTAATTTTTGCGAACAATTTTTCATTCCCAAACTTTGATCAGGTGTGAAGTATTATCACGGCAATTAAAATTGATGAATACGAACCGTAACATTGCTAAAAAAATCGGCAGAACTAGAATGCTTCATCCTTAGTACTGAAATAAAAAAAGCTGAATCCACTTTTCTTCGCTCGTAAACTCAGCAAGTCCTCTAGAATAGAGGTGTGTTTAAAATATTGATATGAAAGAAAGTCTGCGTTTAACAAATGTAAATTTGCTGTACATTTTTTAGAGAATTGTATCCAACTGTCGCTATGTTTGTTGCATCTAAGCTTATGACCATGCCTTTTCAACGATTTATCAATGAACATGAACTGTGACATCTATTATAGTTTGAAAACAAAGAGAACAGTTAAAGAAAGTGTTACCAGTCATTTTTATGGTTGAATCTCTTAGAAGATTATATCGTCATGGTTGTAGCCTACAAACAAGATAAAATCAGCCGTTTCAGACGACTATTTTTCTGATGTCAGGTTATCTGAGTTCCTGGGACGATGCATCCAAAAGGGACCATCAAAAATTCCTCATCACTTCACAGAGCTGCTCTTTGACGGGTTCGGAAAACCCAACCTCAGGGAGACACATTCTGTGATGCAAACTTGAGGGGCTTGGAGGGATACCTAGTGCTGCAAAAGATTCTGGGACAGTTTGTATTAAGCTAATGTTTCATTTTTGCACCATGGCTTAGGCGAAAAAATGTTTTGAGTCGACAATATTTGTCAAAGTGATTATACACTTAATTGGTAAGGGGCTTAATTTATTTTCGATTTGCTGCATCGTTTGCTAAAAAATGAAGGAAGTGAAATGGCGCACAGCTTGAAATTTTTACTCGATAACATCATTAGAGATAAAAACAGTACCGTTTTAGGTTCAAGGGCAGTGTATTATAGAGCGAATATTAACGCTTGACTATTTGATGACTAAAACGCAAGATTTCAAGGGTTACGACACCTCAGAGTCGTCGTTCTAAGTGACCGGTCATCGAGTTCCACAACAGATGTATCATTTATTCCAAGAATTATGTTTCTTTTCTTTCATTTGATTGGCTTACCACTTACATTATTACTAGAATCAGCACACGTAACATGAGAAATGCACAATACGGATGACGAATAAAGACGGTGTACTGACGGTAGGTTGCAGAGCAAAAGAACCTGCACAAAGACAGATTTTAGGAAGCAATGAATGGAGTGTTCAATTAAAAGGACGGCACACAGACGGCTTGATTGTCTTAAGAAACTGCCGCTTCGAAGCTTTTGCAATTGAGGACGAAGGACTTCTACAATCGGAGCAGCGGGGAGTGCACTCTGCTTCGTTCGGATGAGCCCGAGAGAAAACATGGCCATGCACCTGAGCCCTGTCGTGAAAATGCACCTGCTTCCGACATCTAATGAGATAAACTTCCATGAACTCACTGGGACTGTAACATTCAACTGAATTCTCTCGTATAACAGTGAATGAAACTTTGTTTCGATCCTTTGTTCGTTGCTGCAGAAACGTTCCAGTAGAAAATTATTTATGAATTGTTGCCTGTGGGGCGTGGGGCGGAAGTGGTCTGAAGGTCACAGTTGTTCACCTTCTTGTTTGTTGTATTTGAGTTTTTTCATCGATATTCTTTTTACCAGTGCGATTTAAAAGCTCAAGGATGAGTACAAGCAAGGAAGTAATTAATAGCAGATAAATATACTTCCTGAGCATTCGACTCTCACCAGCGTAAAAATATTTCTTTCTCATCGCATAGAATAGATTATATGTACGAGTACAGTTGACAAGTAGCTCAGAGTAGAAATAGACAATATATCAGTAAGTGGTGTAGAATTAAAATTTAGCGTACAGCAGAAGATACGTTTTTGAAAATGATGAATCTCTTACAAATGAAGAATTCCATTACAGGCAAAACCATCACAAACAGGGTAAATTATACACAGGGTGAGTGAGTGATCGCAGTGATCACAGTATATCCCTCGAGCTGGTATGCAAAACAATGACGATAAAATTACTGAGTTCACCGGCATTCAAGAGTTGAGGAGGATCTTAAGAACTGATTTGTTGCAGTAAATTGATAAATCATTCGAAGTTCACGTAGAAGTACTCGTAAAAGATCTAGAAGAAAGTCCGTGAGAGCGAAAGATTGGCCTGCACCTCTCTGCCTCAGCGACAGAGCGAGCTATTGGCTGCTCTGGACAAGCAGAAACATGACTCGCAGGCTCGAGTTGTGTCAAGGCATCGAGAGGAGTGGAAAAGGTAAGAAAATAATGAAAAAGAAATAACAGCGTTGTACATGTCAGCCATCAAGGTAAGAAAAGTTAGTCGATTGTTTGAGTTGTTGTTTATACGCGAGGTAAAATCGTATTGAAAAACATCGAAAAAGTAATTTGTTTTTCTTGCATTCATGGTTCGTTTTGTTCTAAATTTTAATTTTCTTCCTCATATCGCGCAAACCGAAGTTTTTCTACGTTTGGAAAAACTTTTTAATTGAAAGCAAGAATAATGCTGAAAAGATGGTAAAATATGAAAAGTTGCATGGAATTATTTTCAGTTCTTCAGACTTCAGGTTTTGACAGGATTTTGGCAGATGCTCGATGGTCTCACTAATGGCAGCCGTAGGAGCTGATTACGTCTCTATGATGAGCCCGACGCTCGTACAGTAAAGTTTACGTCCTCTTGTTTTATGATGATGCAAAAACGGCCGACATTTATTACGGCAATAGAACCTTTTTTAAATGAGTGAAAATTTTTGGTCTCACATTCAATCAAAATTTCGCATCCGATGCATGGACTTTGAGATTTTATTAAAAGTCTCGTATCTAATTCACAGAGTCTCGTATACCTGATGCACAGAGTCTTGTAATTGATGCATAGTCTCGAACTCAATGAACTTAGTCTCCTATACGATGCTCAGAGTCTCGTATCTAGTCCACAGAGTCCCGTCTCTAATGCAGTTCTGATTTACATAATAGTGTATATGACCTAGAGAGTCCGCATCGGACGGGCAGAGTTCCTTATTTGATGGACATTCCGTATCTGATGCGCCTAGTCTCGTGTCTAATTCATAGCCTCGCATCCAATACACAGCTCGAGCCTCGTTTCTAATGCCAGGAGTCTCTAACTTCTGTTTTCGTTATGACTTTGGATTGATATCCTAAGTCCTTGTCATGACGTTCTTCATTACAGTGAGTTTCTGTACTCCAACTTCAGTTCTTTTTTTTTCATGCCTCATGATAGTAGTGATAATAATTATGATAAGATGGCTCGGTTGTTCTTATAAGACAGTTGTTATTGTGGATTATGAAAAAATAAAAAAGTTTCAAAGACATGGTTGAACCTCAGTCAATTTTTTCTTCTCCGCAGTTATATAATTAGATTTTACCATCAAAATATTAGTGAAGTGATCTGTTCTCTTAAGGAAATAATAAAAAAAGAAAGAGTTAACGAGTAAAATGTCATAATAAAATAGAACAAATCAAGTCTGAACCCACCTCCGGCAAAAATATATCCAAGTCTGAAACAAATTGCTCAATATCATAGTTTAACAGCTGAAAATGAGCTTGAACAAACGATTGAAATAGCTACCTTCATGAAAAATGAAATTATTTTGACGACAATGTTTTCAAAAGATGTGAATTCATCTTTTGATTGCTAAAAATTATTGGAGAACGTGGCATTTTACTTTTATTCTTTTGTTGGTCGTGCAACATAAACGAAACTCAAAAAAATTATGGTTCTAAAATATTAAACTAAAGATGAAAAAATAAAGCAATAGTTTTTCAAGGATACGGATTTATATACGACAAAAACATGTATGATACATGACAAAAGTGTTCAAGCATTTCAGTAAAATAATTTGAATAGAACTTTCAAAATATTTCTGAAATGTTATTGTATGTAAACAAAGCTTTGGCAGCTCGGACGTTTGTAGAAAAAAAATGAGCTTTGTTCAGTCAAGAATTACACGGTCAGTTAAAAATACTTCACTGTCACAGAAGGCCGTCGAAAAATTACGGCCCAAGTAAATGACGGTTTTAAATTTTCCAGGACAAAAATCATTGAACTTCATTGGGAATGGATTTTGTACAGAAATATTTGCGGATAATTTAGTGTGTCATTTTCCACCGTAAGTTCACTTATACATAAATTTAAGGAATAAGGCGCAGGCACCAAGTTGCTGACGTCAGTACACCAAGGAAGACCAGTGTCTGTGCACGCCAAAACATGCAGAGAAAGGCGAAATAAGCCGACAGTTACGGAAAAGAATCAACAACGGAGATCGTAGCATTCAGTATAGTGAGTGACAGAACCATTAGTATAGAACTATGCAGAAGCAACTTCAAAAGTTACAGACCTCGTAAATTTTACCCTGAGGAGCTAACGAAAAGCTTGTTGCAAGTCGTTTGAAATTTGCATTAAAAAATATTTTGACCTGTCTTTGGACACTAAACCTTGGAATAATTTAATCAATTTCGAATAGTTTGGGTGTGGTGCATCCTATTACGACTGGACAGTGAAGGAGTGAAGTGCAGTTCGCGCTGTGCTTAAGCTTTTATTTTTTCTCGTTATTAGACATTTCTGTAGTGAGCGTTGAGCGTTACTAGCGATTACAAGATTGTATTTGTCATAGGAAATCGAGTGCCACCCATTGGTATAAGAGCAACTTTGTACTCGCATTTCTAAATAGATCAATTAAATTTCCATTAGGGTAATTCGTCGAGAATCTCACTCGTAGAATAAAAAGATGAACCGGTGTAAAAACGTACATTCCATTTTTTACAAACGTTTCGGAATTATTAAAATTTTATCATCAGTGCTGAAACAGGAGTAAAATACAAAATTTAAAAAACTCGATAAAAATATACATACAAGGTGTTTTATAAATACGAGACCCGAAAAAAATCTTTGATTACGTTTGATTCAATGAACAGATTTTTGAAAACAAAACGGCATTAGAACCCTGAGATTTATATATTTTATTTCGTATGTACGTATTCATGATACAACTGTCAAAATGAGAATCTGAGAGCACAGTAAAATTCATCTTGCTTTGAAACTGCCACCAAGATAACGAACTGGACCAAGGAACAATTAGCTATCATAAGCACTGCATACTTCTCTAATGGAAGTAGCATTGTCTAAGAACCCTAATTTGTTTTCATTCATGCACAAACAGTTGCATACTCCTAATTCACACCCGCAAACATGCTCACGCTAATCCAGATACACCAATAAACGCACACTATGCATACACACACATACACACACACACACCTGAGATTCTTGAGATGTAGTTTGGAGCACAGCTCAAGGCCACGATGAGTCGCCGCCGCACACACACACACACACACACACACACACACACACACACACAGAATTACGTCAGTAGGTGGAGGCAATGGATAACTTCACTGCACTAATGTTTTTGTTGAGGTTAGGTTTATGAGTGAATGTGTAAAGGAACTCTAAAATTCTAAGGTCATGCTCACTATTAGCTCCGTATGAAGTTGAAAAAACAGTAATTTCAAATGAATGGTTTGAATTGTCACAGTGATCTCTAGTTGCTTATTGGGGTGGAAGGACTAGTGCACAATGGGTTCTATGAGATATTTCTGTGTTGGCTATGTCTGATGAATTGTTGAAGTTTGGTACTACCAATGTAAGACTTCATGCAACAGTCACACCTATAAAAATAGACGCAGCCACCCCCAGGCACTCATCCAACGGTTCCTTCCTGATAAAAAAGATGCAATCTTAAAACTATTTTGATAAAACACTCTGACGTTGACCGTTGTGAAAAACCTACGAACCCTTTTCAGCTCTGCGTTCAAATAACCCAAGAATGGTTATTAATGGCTAATAGATCAAGTAGAAGAAAATTTTTCTCCGAATCGCATTTTGATAATTTAGTGTCAATCCCCGTTCCTTCAATGTAGGTTAACTAAAATTAAAATTTTGCATGTCATTTAGAAAATAATTTCAGAAATTATTCTACTAAATCTTTCATCGGAATTCTTTTCTTTTGATGTTGGTGATTTTTTTATAGATTTGTATACTAGACCTTTTTTGCATTGATTTTTGTATTAATAATTTTTGTACCACAACGTTATAAATGAATGTTTCTGATAGAACGAAACTTTTAGGACATGCCCCATTAGTATTCAAGCAATCTCGTTTCAAAACTAAACTTAGTTGTCTTCGTTTGTTTCTCTCAGCTCAAGCTCGGGAGTCTTTTTCGACATTTTTTTCAATGCTAAAACACTGAAAACTTTACTTCTTTTCCAAGTGTTACCCCGAATTAATACAGCAATACATAAAACTAGCATGGCAACAGTTACTGTGAAAAATAGAAATGCTGGCACAATGGCTAGGAGTCGCGTCACCTTGCGTATTTGCTCCATATCATTGAAGTAATGAAGGATGGGACATGTACTATGACATTTTGAAGAAATGTCATAGTGTTTATTCAAAAAGTGTTTATTCAAAGACAGTAGACGTTCAAACAAGACAATAACCCTTAACACATCGCTAATTTAAACCAAAAATGACTAAATAAACACAAAATCAATGTTTTCCAGTAGCCAATCGCTGAACCTTAACCCAATCGAAATGCTTTGGAGTACATTAAAGAATTAAATCAAGCAAAGAATTTCAAAATTAAAAAAAAACGTGGATTGGAGAATGGCCAAATATGTTTCTAAAAACTTTCAAACGCTTAATTTCTTTATTGTGAAACCGTATTCAAGTAGTAAAAAAAGTAACGATTTTGCAACTTAATGATAAATGTAAACTTGTTTAGCTGAACGTTTTTGTCTGGTACCGGTTCTTATTGTACATGAAGCATGAAAAGTTAAATTATTTATCTTGTATTGTTTGTTTGACCATAAGGAAAAATTATCTGAGAGCGTTTCGTGCATGGTTTCTTGTCAAAAATAACAGTTTAATAAACGTACAATCTCATGCGTGCAAATATTTGTGTCAACCCACCGTAAACAATATTGTGCACGCAATACATGTGTGTACGTCGGCACAACCAGACGTGCTCATCAGACTGGAGTTCCGGAGCACAGTCGGCCTGACTGCGAGCACGGTGCTCAATTAGCCTGTCCATTTCACTAAGCCATCAGAGATCCCGCATGTTCCCATGATTTAAAACCAGAGTTTAATCAACCACGAATGTTACATAATGTTATTCAAGATCTTTTTCTGCTGTTAAGCTTCCATATTCTGCAAAGCTTTTAAGGCTTTTGCATAATTTGGCTGTAAATAGGGACAATTCAGATGTATTACATTTTTAACAATGACCTTTTACTAGCACATTACTGCTTTCATTTGTATAACAAATATATATTACAGTTAAAACTAAAATTATTTTGGCCAAAATAAATTACGACATTTAAACCGAAGGTAGTATTACGACATTTAACCGAAGGTAGAAACAGGTATAACCTAATATTTTCCACATAATTATGTACGTAGGAAAGAAAATGCTGCATCCAGTTTTACCTCACCAGCTTTAGAATTGTATCAGGATAAAAATATTACATTTACGTAAGCATCGCAAGCACTTCTGAAAGATAAAAACAGCATGGTACCCTAATGGCTAAGCTGTACGTATTCAGAGGGCGAGTGAATCGTAAACTAGGCGTGTTAACGTGTGATATTTCCGCTAAGTGCCTGGGAAATACGCCCATTTTTTGAGGCATAGCGCCTCGCTCATTTTTGATTTGACGTAAACTGCCGCCGTCCTGTACAACCTGCCATTTCATCAAGTTGATGAGCCGTATTTCACTAACGTAGCCATTACAACCTTGCGCTGGCAGATAGGACTGCCGAAAATACCCGTTAAAGTTCTTGAACATCATTACTTCTCTCCATAAATTCCATGTTTTTCATTTTTCTTGTCCCGTCAGGATAATCTGTTCACCTCTTGAGTTTGTCTTTGGTGGGCTGCTATAAGAGTGTTCAGACTCTTTATCCTGAAAACTCAAACATGCGTAGCTGGTCGCATTGTTCAAGCGTAGAGGCATCCAAAAATATTCTACTCGCATTTTTAAAACAAGAGCAAGTCTACTCAGGAACTAAAAACATGCATCCACAAAGTCGCAACATAAGTAGCTCGTTTCGTTCAGTGATTACGCGTATCACCTGAGAACATTGTAGAATGCAACCAAATAAGTGCGTGTGTGACCTCAATGAGGGAGTAAAATATTTGCTGAATGAGCCTTCTAGAAATAACATATTGTTTCAGCATAGCACTAGAGATCTGTCATACAATCTAAAGACAACAACAAACGTGAAAGAAATCATTTTGCAAGTGTCAATGAGCTCACACAAAAGGAAATTTGCCTTTATCTATGCTTGCGCTCGTTTGAGTGATCGTTGGGGTGTACCTGGGCGTACAGGTAAAATGTGTGGGAAAAAGTGCGCTAAAAAAAACAGGAGTGCGTTTGTTTCAACACAAGAAATCGGCCTTGTCACGAGGGTGTAGTTCCATGATATGAAAGTCTGTCGGTATTGTTTGAACCGTTTTAATTTCATTTTTCTCTTGTTGTCTTGACTCTATTTTCGTGTGAAACACTTTCAAGGATGAAGTAAATATTTATAAATAAGTGATTCTGATCCGGAGTAGTAAATTATGCAAACATGCTGATTGTTTTTCCCATTTATTCATTTTTGAAGTTTATACTTCAATTTCGAAATTTAGAATACTTAATTGGGTTTTCTTACCCAGTTAGGGTCAACACGATTTATGAACGATTTTTTTGGCCATCGTGGAGGGCATTTCTTCTACTACCGATTCCAGATTTTGTAAATTTAAATCAAAAGGAAATAAAAAGCATGTTGTGTTCTATTATATGTTGGCATTTTTCAACCATTATTTCCGGCATGGATGCGACCTTACCGGTCAAAAAGCCTTTCCTAGCCATAACATTGCTAAAAAAAGTAAGATATTTTTGAGTCTCGTTAATCATTCCTCTAGAAGTCTTCATCTTTCGATGGGGATGAGTTTTTGGAAGTGATGTATCCCAAATGTTTACTGTTTATATATCTCCTGGATTGAGTGATTTTTGTAGTAACTTTTTTGTCATTGGCAATAGTGCACCTGTCATGGGATTGGGCTTACCGTGCAAAATCGCAAGGTCTGCATGCTTGATGTACTACAAATACGTATTTAGCTAATTGAAACATCATCATTGAGGCACGTATTTTTCAAGTAAGAAGTCAACTCAAGCCTCAGTGCGTAGTGAAGTTTCAATTGGTATTCTTCCTCAAAGTTTTTTTGCCTCCTGCATACATTTCCTTTACGAAGCTTTGAAAGTGTGCTAGCAAGCAAACAAAGAGCAAATCTAAAAGTGCTAATTCGGAAGAGTGAGGTAAGCAGAATTTGAAGTTTCTTTTTTTTAAATCCGATACTTCTGCGAATTCCATCTGCTGAACGTAAGCTCGTATAATGAAAGCACAAGATGACCTTCGATCCACTTATTTAAGCCGGGAATTCTGAGCTGGACTTTATCGACACTCGACGCATGACATAAATTCTGTTTTTAGAGGGATGTAGTTTCTTCCATTTTTTTATCATTTCAGACGAACAATAGCTGATGGATTACGTAGAACGTTTAACACCACAGTTTTAGGCACACCCGTGTCCAGCATGCGTTAATTTTGTCATTCACTATGCAGAAGTCCCTAATTTTTGCGCTTCCTGTTGAAAGACCGCAAGTGATGATTGACTCAAAGATAAACTCAAGTGTATTATATTTTTTAATTGTTCATGACTTGCTTGCATATTTCTTCCTCACTCGGGTTTTCCATTCCTTTTGAGGTGAGTTGCAGCAGTGGGCGAGAGTTGATTAGCCATCTACGATGTAAGTCTCGAGTTTTTGCAGAAATTCAATGAGATATTTTCCCGCTTCTCATGAGAGCTTGGCGCATTGAACTAGGTCCACCAGACTGAAAGAGATTCATAATCTTTAGTCTCCAAAATTAGTGTTAAGACTTCTGAGCAATCGCATCTTCTAGATACGTAGTGATTGAATTAATCTTTTTTCTATGAATTGTTTGGTTGCTTTTGAATGTTAAAGTTTTTGTGATTCCTTAAAATGAAATGGAGCTTTTAAATTATAACATTACTGTCTCATCATAAAGTAAACATTCGAAACTTGTGCGAAATACTAGGTCAAAAATTTTTCATGAGAGGTAGGTTGCACATTTGCTCACCGATTAGAGGACACTCTTCGCTTCTTCTTCTCTCTACGGAAGAAGACACAAGATGATAGATGTTATTTTAGTTCAATAAAATTGAATATATTTTCGAAGCCAAACGAACGAGTATACTTAAGAAAAAACCTGCCCATTCATGCCCACCAATTACTTTACTTTGAAAAGAGTGATTGATTACACCTTTCTGACGAGCAAGTCTCCATGGTTTGACAGCGATATTCATCAAGAATATTGATACACTGCTTATTTTCGACTCGTATTTGAAGAGAGAACAGTGAGAAGTTACATTCCGAGGGCTTTTAATCTTAAAAATTCGAAGAGCAGCACGAGACCGCATGCAGATGCTGTAGAAAATGATAAACAGCATGAAGCATGAAACAGAGATTCATGCAGGGAAGCATGACTGCATGCAAGGGAAGTCACGCAGGGAAGCAGAGGAAATTTCACGGGATTGCGCTACAGGTGCAAGTGTATGAGTGTCTATTGAAATCGCAAGTTATCTAAACTATTTACAGCCCTGTGCGACGCCTTTCCATTCAATTCACCTACATGCGCATTCTAATTTTTTCACGAGTCTCAGGAGGTTTTTGAAGAAGGCGGTAACAAAAAATCATACACTGTGCCGCTATTTGAGAGTCAGTTTTAAAGCTTTTTCAACATGGGACAATTTAAAGTTTTACAAACCCAAGTAATATTTAGTGTCCTCCTAAATATTAAGTTTCCAAGGATAATAGCCCTAACTTTATTTCTCCTCCATTTAATATAAGCCATGAGATAATAAAGGCACTGAATTTCCACTGAACTTCTGTCGGACGGAACTCGTTTGATGAACGTTGATTTTTACATTTGCCATCACATAGCTCTCCTTTGTTATGGTAGCTGCTCTTTGCCCTCGTAGTGAGGTAAAACACAGTTCAATTACACTAACAGCTTGCACCATGGTGCCAGAATTTCAGTGATCCCAAATGAATTGCTAGAATGCTGAGAATTGCACCGATTTCAGATGTCAATTCATTTGCTCTCAAGGATGTTCCCAATCAGTTCACCTTTTTACTTTGCTGAGTAACACCTTAACGATGGCTTTCCATTGACAAAGTGAACCGAGACGTTTTGTGTACGCTATGAACTGAAATCAAAGACAATTCAGTTGTACATTGTCTATGTACAAATGTTCTCGAAATCTTAATTAAATATATTAGTTGAGCCAGCTCTGCAACTTTTCTCTTCACTTCAAGAACGCCTAATCGTAGTCTCTCTCTTTACTGTGTTTCTCAGGCACGACCTCATCATTTTAACCACGCTGTCATTGGGATATCTGGGGATATCTTTTATTTCGCTCTCAAGCACTACGTTTTTTGACACAAAACACCCTTAATTCGTGAGCCACAAAAGTTAAACAGTGTTTTGTACGAAATCGAGCAGGGCAGCAAGCGATACTTTATTAATACTTCTTGGAGTGCCTGTTAGGATAGAAACATTCCACAAACAATTTTACTATCATTAAACTGTTAGAGAGCCATCGTACCTGCGAGATTATAGTCGTTATTTAAAATATCAAATGTTTCACGTATGCTGATTTAGTACAACATAACATGGATGGTATGTAACAAAATTTTCCAATAAATAATATAATATTTAATATTTAGACATGAAGTCTTTATCTTTTATGACTGCTCGTCGACGGTTTCCACGTGATGATCTTATGAGTTCGGAAGTTTGTGGTGATATATTCGCACTTTCTTCAGCTCAATTTTTTTATAACTCTACGGGATTTTTGGACTTTTTTGTGTGATCTACTTCTTCCAAAAATCTTTCAACGATGTTGTGGTCTGATTATTGGATTGGCCTCTGGAGACCATTGATTTAGCGTTTAATCAACCATTAGTGGGTGAAATTTACCTTGTGTTTACGGTTGTTGTCTTGTTTGAACGTCCACTGATAAGTTTTGAATTTTCACTTTGCATTCGGGATCTCATTCTGCTCCAGAAAGCGACAGAACTTGTTCCTATCTGCCGCGCCTTCAATGATGAGGAGAGTACAAGCGCCATGCGAGGTGAAGTAACTCTAAGCCATTATGCTACCACATCCGCACCTCACAGCTAGCGTAGTATTTTGATGTTCAAAGCCGGTTTCCTCCGCCCTTCAGATATAAGGAGTGGCATCGTATACAAACAAATTTTGATTTTATCAGACCAATAGACAGTTTTGAAAAACTCGTTTACCCTGTCCAAATGTTCTTTTAAAAATTTCAAGCAACTTGCATCTTACTCGCTCACAAGCGAGTTCTACGAGTCTTTTAACTTTTTATGTTGCTTCTGTGTAATTCTCTACTGGAAGTTCTGTCAATCCCATATCTACTGGAAGCTTAGGTAAATATTTTCATCTCTTTCCAAGTAATCACCGACTTACTTTTCCCTTTCCTTAAAATGTTTTGACGTGCAAGGACACTGATCTTTGGTAGTGCACTGACCTTGGCTAGTTGTGATTTGGCCACATTCCTAAAATGTATGAACAAGTGAATCTACGGTGGAATTTGGTAGTTTAAATGAAGCAGAAATATTTCCATCTGAAAATTTTTCGGATCGAAATCTGATGATTTGCTTCGAGGAAGATTCTGGAGCTAACTTTAAGCTCTTGGTTAAGGTCTTTTTTGCTATCTTCTGCAAAGGGAGTTCACTTGTAACTGACCTTGTCATCCTTGACTCAACAACGTAGGCTCATGTTCTACAAATTTGTTTAAATGTTGAGGTTTTTCCTCTACAATAGTCTTTCGGATGGGGAATAATTACCATTTCAAAGTTATTTTAGAGATATGGACAAATACTGCTATCATTCGCCGTCAATTTATTTGTAGCGTATGAACCTGCATACAAGAAATTGTTATTTTATATTTTTAGCTCAAACATTAAGAACTGCGAGCATATTTTGTGCGAGTTTCCTCAATAGTGATTGGCTAATAGATCGATAAACATAAAATTCCACGTGAGAAGATATTGTTATTTACCTCCTGTACACTCACAAGAAAATCCAGTTTAAATATGTTCAAATTTAAGCCTATAGACATTTGATCTTAACGCTTTACAGCTTAGCAGCAGAACATGAGAATTGCTGGTGAATTTTGATAAATAAGTGCGTTGATGTAATATGAAGGCATTCAGGAGTCTGAATTCAGTGACCCGTTTGGTGCTCCTCTCAGTTGCAGTAGATTTCATCGATGAGCAGTTAATGATCATCTCATTAAATCAAGATTCAAAATATAAGAGCAATACCCAGTTTTTCCGTTACGTCCTGTGTTTTTTCCCACATGCGATGGACTCGTTAAATATTCGGTTTCTTCAACCTTGTCTGCCACACGATCACACCATGAAAAGCACATTCTATTGCAGCCTTCGCTACGTGCGGACCGTCGAGTACCGAGCGCGAGAGGGCTGAGGTTTTCCTGGGTTGCATCAACCTGCCGTTGAAGAGAGACTCGCATCTCCTATCAAAAATGTTTAGAGCAATCGTTCATCACAAGAACTTTTGAATGAGTCGGAACAATCAGCGTCGAATCAATGGAGGTTCTGTAATTTACTGCTGGAAAATGAAACCTTTTGTTTCTTTTGTTTATGGCTCATAGAGACCATTCAATTTTTGTGTGTGAGGTTTGTCGAGTGCAGCTGAACATAATATTGTGTGGCCTGTATAGTGCAGCTGAACACAATATTGTGTGTTTGTGGCCTGTACAGTGCAGCTGAACACAATATTGTGTGTTTGTGGCCTGTACAGTGCAGCTGAACACAATATTGTGTGTTTGTGGCCTGTACAGTGCAGCTGAACACAATATTGCGTGTGTGTGTGTGTGTGTGGTCTGTACAGTGCAGCTGAACACAATATTGAGTGTCTTTCCCGTACAGCGCAGCTGAACACAATAGTGTGTGTGTGGCCTGTACTGTGCAGCTGAACACAATAGTGTGTGTGTGTGTGGCCTGTACAGTGCAGCTGAACACAATAGTGTGTGTGTGGCCTGTACAGTACAGCTGAACACAGTAGTGTGTGTGTGGCCCGTACAGCGCAGCTGAACACAATAGTGTGTGTGTGGCCTGTACAGTGCAGCTGAACATTTCAAGGCCTGTACAGTGCAGCTGAACACAATAGTGTGTGTTTGGCCTGTACAGTGCAGATCAACACAATACTGTGTGCGGCAGGTCCCATTATACGGGTGGATGTGGGGCTGCGGTGCGTGGATGTAGGAATGAAGTGGGTGGGTATGGGACTGCAGGAGGTCGTGAGTAGCATTTGTTACGAATGGTATGACGAACAGGATTATTTAAGGATGTTATTTAAAGAAAGAAATCTGTTGCAGGCATTCTAAATAAATTTTCATAAAAACGTTGGCGGCTTGAAAGCACATGGTGGAATAACAAATCAAGAGCTTGTTTGATTTCTTGGAAAACGGAACTGCGCCCGCCCTGGCACAGGAGACGTAGTTCATGGAGGGACAAAAAATGCTCATGCTACGTACTCAAGTATCGGGCAAGGCCGTTAAAATGTCTCATAAATTGAGTTGGAAAATAAGGGGGGAAATAGGTTTCTGTAGCTCCATATGTTCAGGTATGAGGGGATACTTTAGCAATGAGATTTCTTAGAGTAATGTTAGAAATTAAGTAGTTCTTAAGTTGTCACGAAAATAAAAAGCAGCCGAGCTTTGGGAAATTAATGTGCTTGGAGCGTAGAGCGGTCAAACGAGGGCTTCTGGGCAGACTGTGTGAACTATATTACGAAATTTTGGTTATTAATTATTTTTTGTTTTTGTGATCACTCGCTCGGTTTTCGTTTACTTTACTATACGTTACTATTGCCAGGTTACACTCCTTTATAACCATTAAAAGGGCGGCTTTGTAAGTTTTGCCCTTTTATAGGAACGTCCTTGTACGCCTGTTCTGGAGATCTCTGATATTTCGCTATTGGTCGTTGGTACCAAAATAAAATTCTACTTTACCTTACCTTCGTACTTTAACTTTCTAGTTTTCCATTTGAGACCTTTAATACATGTCTCTTGAAATGTGCTCGTAAAGCTTCATGACCAAACTTTAACTAATTCTCTTGTGATATATCTTGATCGGTATGAGATAAGTGGTATATGCCTAATAAGGGGTAACTGGTTTTCATTTCGGCCAGCTATTTGATTCGTGTCTCTCCTTTTAGATAATTTTGAAGTCTGCCCGAGACTACGCTTTTTTAAGCCAGCCCTAATATGATCGACCGCACCCGCATGGTGAGCCTGTCGCCTCAGCTGTGCCGCGTAACAAACGCTATCATCGTAGTGCTTCGAGGTTGAAACAGCCCGCTCGATAAGTGTGTTTAGCGCAACGGTGTGAAGTGTCTTCTTATATTGTGTAAATATCTGAAGCCATATAATTACTACTAAATACAAGACTTTGAAATACAACCCGTATATTTTTTAGGACTACGTTGGACTGTCCTCTGTAAGTCACGCGGATGTTTGCGTGGTTTTAATCTTTTACAGGCGCATCAGGAGGTTGCCGTAGTTATCAATAAAATATTCTCCCTTGTAGGGCTTTGCTTAATCTCAAATCTAAAAGAAACCCTTTTTTCTTGGATCGCTTTAGGGAGGCAGAATACGCGAGAAATAGGTTCTCCGTTGAATAAAGGCATCCTCAAGAGGAAGATCAACGATGAGCTTGAAGAAATTTTTCTAAGAATTGGGGCAGTTTTAGAGCAACTATCAGAAAGGATGATTAGTGAAATGCTAGATGTGCGAGTATAAGAAATGTTAATCTCGATCTTAACGAAAGTGAAATTCTTGTCATGCGGTAGTTGTGTTAAAATAAAACTAAGAAATATCAACAACCTTACTGGCAACAATACGTCAGGGTTCTAGGAAAAAGTCATAATTTCTAATAATCTACATCGATTGGAAAAATCAAAAACACTGACATGGTCTGGATAAGTTCGGAAAAAATTGTTTGAATAAATCTCTATTCGATAATGCTAAATTGCTTGACAGTTTTTGTGTGATGACGATACATATACACTTACATATTCGAACAGTTAAAAAAGGGATAAATGGAAGATATATGTTGATAAAACTCAAAACTGACCCGGGAATAATTAATGGAGAGCAACTCTTGTTTGCTAGCGGAGGGTGTTTGTTGATATTAAAACTAGCAAACATCTGCAGCATAACGGGAGGTGCGCAGCAGGAATGAAAGAGAGATGATTCACAAAAGCTGCCTTCTTTGAAAATTCCAACAATTCTGCCCGTTGCACCCAGATTTTATATCGAGAACTGATGTCTGAATGAAAATGATCAAAATGAGCTTCTGTATGAGGTAGTAGTAGTATGAAAAGTTTTGCGAATAGGACCCAACTATGCCGTCCGCAGCTATTAAATGTGTTACGTTTTTCTTTGAATCGTCGTATAAAAGTCTGCGGTACCTTAATTCCATATTTCAATACCTTCATGATGCTAGTAATTGTGCTAGATAGTAAACTAATCGGGTAATATAAGATTTTAAAAGGGTCATTGATTAATGTAGATTGAATTGCAATTAGGATATTTCATTATAACGACTGTATACCAGGGTGTAATTCGTGTTAGGTCATTTTTTGGGAAGTTACTATGGCTCAAATATGTAATTTAGCGAACAGGTCAAATTCCGAGAACACATGAAAACCTCAGAAATGCGGTTTTAGAGTCGTATGTCAGTCTGGGATTGAACCTGGGTGTACAATTGTAATACATTAATTTTGACCAGTTTATTGTAGTGTCAACGATAATGTGTCATATGTTACACTCGCATTTCTGGAAACCTGTTCAAATTTTTTGTGTGCGGGTGTGCTTTCCCTCCTATTGCAAATTCCCTAGTCATGCTAGTTAGCGAGAGACACACAAATCTCGTGACTCATGGAGGGCATCTCCCAGCAGGTGGTGGAGTGTATAACTTAGCGACTCTGGTGTTGGGAGTGTCAGAGGAGGCAGCAATTTATTAAATTGTAGGGTGTAGGCCTGATGTTCCCCATTTAAACTAGTGTTGCATCGTGTCGAACCAGCTCGATATTCATAATTCTCTCAGAGAAATTGTCACCATATTTCTTACAATGTATGTTTGAAAGAAATTAGGTATCCTAGTGACTTTTTTTTCAACCTATCTACTATTACAATGAAGTATTAGTAGAATAGCTCACTTTTCTGGTTTCGGAATAATTTTATTGTGCCTCTGACTCATCCCCTCCAAAAATAATTTTCATCGAGGAAAAGGACAAAATACTGAAGACGAACAGTAAGAGCAGAGGACGCTGGCTAAGTTCCTCTCATGCACTGTAGTCGGTTTGAAGCGTAACTTCACCGCACAAACTTCAATTATTCTTGCATACTTCAGCGAGCAATTATGTAACCTGCTACAACTGTGTTTAGGTGCTCGGAATAAAATAAAGAGTTTGACTGACGGGTGGGCAAATTCAACCACGAGACTGAAAAGTTTGACACATTTTCGTGTGCACGGAGCCTCTTAATTACAACCCGCAACTTCTTCAACCTCAATGACAGTCGTTTATTGCTAGGTGCTGTAAAAGGAAGCAATGTTCTGTCAGTTATGCTGTAAAAATTAAATCGTTGAAGCTTGGTATGAAATGTAGAAATATTCTAGAGTAAATTTACTTTAACGAAGTTATGAAAAATTGTGGAAATTTTGATACAATATTTGTTGTATCGTCCCAATTCTGCAGAGGATAAAGCTTGAAGGTATGAAAATGAATATCACCGTAAGAGAATGGCTCAGAGAGGTTTAAATGGCTCAGGTAAGGACAGCATGTAAGAGCTGACTTGTTCCGGAAAGTAATGTTTAAGATAATCAAATGGTTAATGAACGTTCAACTCAACAATACTGACAATATCGAGCTAGATTAATGAAAGTAATTAATGCTCTCGTCTATGCTACAGAAATATTTGTACTGAAATAACATCGATATAGCCTGCAATTACAAAATCGTTTGGAATTGGTGAGCTACTCTTTTTATGTGATTCGGTTCAGTTAGGTTTCAGTTTTGCCTTAATTGCTTATGTTCTGTAATCTCCCAAAAGGCTTTGACGTCTTCCCTACGTGCAAAGGAGACAAAACTTCTCAGGCAGTCCTCTTTCCGATATTGTGGCATCAGCAAATTGAAAAGACCGAAGAGTAGCCTCTCTCAAAGGCAGAGAAAGTTATTGTTAGATCGTCTCAAAACTCGGGATGTGGAGCATGGAAGCGTTCTTGCTAATCTGACGCCAGTTGCACGCCTCCGCAACTGCTCATTTTGGAGATAAGAGCTGCGCGTTGTGTTATTTTCAGAACGCTCGTAACTTTCATTTGGCCAGAGGAAAAGTACCTCACTGGATAAAATATCGGAGGTCTATGAAAGCTATTTGAAACCTGTATTTTTAATCAGGCTAATTAGTGTTGCCTGCGGCCAGGCTCCCGGAGCAAAGACTCACGTAGATTTGCCGTAGAATACAGATAAACGTAAAAATCAACGACAATGACAAGCTGAATAGCTGTCCTGCCTAGCCCTGCCACTTCCTTAATTGCAAAGCAGTGTTAAAGCTTAGCCCTGGAAGGAGTCGTTTATTCTCTGACTGTTGTGTAAGTATGAGACCAGAACTACGAACTCGCTAGCAACACAGCTTGCTGGAACAGAAGCCAAAAGCATCGCATGGGTATAGTCTCAGTCTCATCATGCCTACTGCAAGTCTGTCAGTCGCCTCTCATTTGAGGACACTCATTGACGCACGGGTGCTGTTTTAGCCTTCTTTGTACTACACGTCGTTGTTCTATCCTGAAGAGGCCGAAGCTTCTTTTTACTACTTGCCACGAACCGAATGAAGTCTGACTGCTTAGGTAAGTTATTACTACGACTTTTATTAACTTAGACCCATATTTTCTTCTGCTTCTGATTATTCTCTTTAGATTTTCTCTCAAAATAAGGTAAGCCATGCTTGAGAAAGGCAAACTATCCGTGGCAGAAGAACCGACAAACGTACGTTATGCACTCATGCTCAAATACCAATCCATCAACTTTGCAATTATCATTCAGTAGTGCAGGAGAGGTAGTTGAAGAATTCTGGTTTTCACGGTAAAGTTTAACTGATAGTATACGAGTATGTACTTCACTAATTTATTTTGAGCTTGAACGTAACGAAATGGGTACAATCAACTTTATTTCATAGTCATCTTTAGACAGCTAGTGAGCTGATCTTACATTTTGCAGAAGCAGAGGGATAAGAAAAACTTCTCACTTGTTGGAATCCAATACGCCGACTCATCACTTTAAAAGAGTTCAAAGGTACGAACACGTGGAAGCCTACAATATTGTTTATAGATATAAAACTCTCACATACTATAATATGATGCACTAAAAATATATAGCAACATTGTATCGAACTCGTAAAAGATTTATCCCCATCATTCAACGAATTTTCACAGTTTGAAGTCTATGAACTTTTTCTACTTGCGTGAAAAATTCTTGTGCCTATTAACTTCTAATCTGATGATCAAAGACTTGGAATAAAAGTTTCATTTCGAGTATGTTTAACTGCGTATGTGACAAAAGTAAAGGAAAAATCTCCAAGCTCATGATTTTATCATTGAGATTGAAGAAGGAATCAATTAATAAAACTGAACGCTAGGAACAACCTGTCCATCTTCAACATAGAGCCCGCGACAAAAATAGGAGATAACAAACGAATGAAGTAATCTTAAATAATAAACTCTCTGCGTAAAGAACCTGTACTAAAAAAGGTAGAAATGAAATTCACAAAATGAAAACAACACAGGTTGAGGAAATGGAAAAAACGCATATGAACTATGTGTTAGCGACTTGAAACGGAAGAGACCTTGGGTGTACTGTAAAACGTATTTGAGGTGGAAATATAACTGAACTCGAAGATGTTCGGATCGGTTCTGAGCGAGACACTTTCCAGGTTCACATGCAGTGACTTCGCTATTGTTCACAGTGACTTCGATACCGTTGTTTCAGAGTGGGATTAAACGGAGAAGAATTGGTGGAGATGGATCTAAATCTTAAATGGAAACTTTTGTAGTGTTTATTTATAATACACAATGAAAAATTACTTACCGTAAAAACCCATGACAAAAACTGACTTCATGATTAAAGTATGAAAAGTTCGAACAAATTTTAAATTCTTTATTGATGAGGGCTCACATGCCGCTGAGCTAAAACTGTGCGCATACAAAGTAAAACAACCAATTTATAAGCACAAAAAAAGTTTGTTAGAAACAAAAACAATTTAACCCAGTGCCAACTCTCTGGATGCAAGCACCTAGAAATTCCAACCTATTGAGTGAATCATATTTTCTAGTAAGCCAATCGTTGCTGTGACGGGAATTTATGTTTTGAGGGAAGAGATCACAATGAGCTCTATTTTGGAATAATATAAACGTCTTACCAACATTTTTTTGGTAAAATACAGTTTAAAAATTAGTCGGACAGTTTTAACCAGTTTTACTCCTGTTGGCACATAAATATGTTGGTGAAAGATGGGTCTAAAGTTAGCATACTCTTACTCAATCTGTTAACTTGGTTGCAGTACTTACCATTGAAAATAAAGAAATTTACATAAAAATAGTTCAACGAACTTAGTTAAAATATTCCGAAAAAGCTACTTGAACATAGAAAATTCGTTAAATTCTGACAAGCAAATATCAATGGTTTCAAGTAACAGAACATCATCGTGAACAAGTGGCAAACGAAAAAATAAATCGCTCACCAGCATTAATTAAATCAAATAAAACTTCACAAAGATCAAGAGTTGTTCTGAGTAAAACAATCAGGAAATTTCAGGATGATAATCAAACTCACAAAGACATTGCAGTAATGGTTGTTGAATGTAGCAAATAATTTTGCAAAATAGAATTCTTTAGCAAAATTAAACGTATTGATTTTAGGTAGACCATAGGAAACCCCATGACTGGAGCCAGTTGCACGAAGTTTGTTTTGTCCACCGAAAGACAGTCTCGGGTTGAGAAGCAGTTATTTTAGCTTTTGTACCTGCAGTATTAAGCTAGTGGCATTTGGACCCTCACCGATACAGCGAATGAAGTTTGTACGAACTTTCAACACTTGAACAGGAATCCAATTTTCGAAGTTTTTTTGCGTTAGAAATAGTTTTCCATAATTTGCTAACAATGAACGAATTAAAAAGTTCTTATTCAAGATTCAGGAGCGCTCTCTAGCTATTTAGTTTTATAACAGAAAACTTTTTCGTCAAGCAAGGCTATTTTGGACATTAGTCTACAAAATTTATTGAGGTCGTTCAATCTCTTGTACGTAAATAATTTCCACAACTTAAAGGTTGCAAAGCTCTAGTTTATAATTTTACGTATGATTCCATTTTTCTGTATCATAAATAAGTTGGATTGTGCTTGTGCCGGACCTGTGTATTAATGCATTTCTAGATTAGAAAGGCAGTAGTTGGGTTCTACCTGCCACACCCTCACGACGAAAGCTACAGAGCACGCTGGGTGCAGATGTAGGGCTTATGTGCGAATAATTTCTGCAACGAAGTTTGCTACAAGCAGCAAAGTATTCACCTGCTTTACATGCACTATTCACCATTAGATCCTACGTTGATAACTGTAGCGTTCTCGCCACTGTGAAGTATTTTTAAATATTGCGTAGCACCTCACACCAAGCCGATCTACTCTCCCTCGATCGAAGCCATCTATTTTTAAAACTCAAGCTTCCCCTAAAGGAAATCCAAAGATACTTCTCCATTCTCGTTATTAACACAGTGCTCGTTAGTACTGTTTTTTTCCATTTTTCTATTGAAGGTTTATTTTCGCTCCTTTTCTTGTTCATTTCGTTGTGTTATTTTGTAGAGAATTTCACATCTAGGATCATATTTTTGCAGGTTTGTTGTCGATTAGTTATCTTAACTGGTTAATAACTCAAAAAAAATTATTGCAATGACCTTAAGTTTTTTGATATTCACCCTAATTTTTATATTAAGGATTAGCAGAACTTATCCTAAAATATATTCATTTGAGGTAGCTATGAATACTTACAATTCAGAAAAGAGATCTATCATCGCATAAATGACGGAAAATACAATCATTTAATCCAGTTATGATGTGAATGGTTCAAGGAGGTTAGAATAACATTCAACCTCCTTGGTACTGTTACTTTGGAGCAGTAGTGCAAGAAGAGCCTGCATGCACTTTTCTTTCTTGAGAAAGGATTTGACGATTTCTGTTTGTCAGACATACTATGCCAGAGCAAGAAATTTTTGTTGGCGCGCAAGCGAGTTCACTGCTATTCGATCCAATAAAAGTTTGTTACGACGTTACGCTTCGGCTGCTTGAACTTCACGTTCTATGAGCGTTTTAAATACTGAAAGTTATTTATTGAAGTCATTAGGCAATAACTTAGGTTTCATTAACCGCACCTGTGAGCTAGAGGGTAGAGTATTCACTTCTCACAGTTTGCAACGATTTCATTTGAAATTTTTTCTCTTCAGAGCATGAGCAGATTATATATCGCACGAGGAGGTCGCAGCTGCACATTGTTTCCTTTCAATTTCGTCCATGAAGTTCTTTCATGAGAAACATCTATCATCAGAAGTTTTTTTTTAACTTCAGAACTATTTACTGGGTAAAACAAGTCACTTCAATGAACTTCCACTAAGTTCAGTTTCAAATGAGAGGGAGCGCGCACATAGAAGTTATATCTGAGCTCCACAGTGAGCGTCTAACGAGGATGTGCTTTAATTATGAATGGGATTCGAATTAAACAGGGCCGCGTCCTAATTTAGAGGCTTTAACGATGCTGCACTGAACTCAGGATGGACGTTTAATTAAAGGTATATTATTGCTGAGAGTCAGGGCGTTTCTTCCATGGGTATGATTGAAGTTATATTCATATACTGTAGGTGACCTGCTAGTCGGTTTCACCTGAGAGTTTAAAAATTCCTACAAGCAGGCAATGATTTATTTATAAGTTTGATTAACACATTTTCATACGTCAGTTTGTCCACCATTTTTATTGAATGCCGTATCTTAAAAATAGTTTTTTAAATTTTTTTTTCAGGAAATCGATTTCGATCGTAAGTAATAATATTTTTCCTCATAATGTTACGTAACATTTTAGGCAGCGTCCCACCCGAAATGTAGTTTTAAAATTTGAATGATTTCGAACATAATTCAAATGAGCAGCTTAAGCAGTTTTTTGCTCCAGCCATACATAGATTTTTCCCATAAAGGAGTGTTTCCCACAATGGGAAAAGAATTGAAGCTCCTTAAGTTCGTGCAGAGCATTCTAGAAAATGTAATCTGAAAGCGAAAATGAACTCACTATTCAAGAACTGTTCAATTGTTGACTAACTATTCTGAAGAACAACCGTACAATTGATAGTTCCTGCGATTTTGCGGTCGTGTAAAAATAATTTTTCGTGAAACTGACAACGTTCTAGACAGTTGGAGCATCAGGCACTAGTTTAACCTGCATTTTTCACAAGTCCATTGATTTTTTAGGTGTGCTGCTGGAGAGGAATACGTTGAAATCTTTATACGAGGTTTTTGGTTCACTTCTATGGCATGGCAGAATTTTAGTTTCTCTTCATGGAAATATTCAACGAACCCTTTACAGAAAAGATTCATAGATGTCCTCATCGCTCAAAACTTATTTTTCATTCCAGAAGATTTAGCTTCATCGTGATGTTGACCCACCAATTATCGTGTAAAATGGTGCAATGAGCCTGGCATTTGAAAGGTAGTGATTCATAAGACTGGCATTTCATGAGTAGTGACTCATGAGTAACGAAAAATTTTCCTGATGCCGAGTAGGTATAATTAATTTTGTGTGGTGACTTCCTTACTCGAGCAAATGCAGTGAAAATGAATTGAGTGCATCATTTATATTCCAATTTTGATTCATCAGTTTGATTCAATCAGAAGCCACCGAAGGCTGCCATTCAGTGGAGGCTCTCCACTTTCAAAGGCACTCACCTGTTTTCCACTGCTCGCCGTAAGAGAAATTTACGTACTTAACAATAGAGCATCCGCATGCATTAATTAGACTGATTGAAGAATAGAAATGAACTTTTTTACAACTCGTGCAAATTAAATACCTGTACAAACTGGTAGAAAACTGGTAGTCCTCGTGGCTGTTCTTCTTACGAAAAAAATCATTTGAGGTGGACTATTTTTGTCATCCATATTATGATTTGAATGATGCGCAGCGTCAGTGTAATTAGAGGTCGATTTTTTGACGCTGGCCATGTAGGGCTGCCGCTTCATGGCACTGCTTCGTTTAATCACACACTTCTGGGCTATGAATAATTTTTAAATAAGGAATAAAATGAATGCGACGTTTAATTTATAAAGCTACGAAGTTCAAGGCTGATACCGTAATTAATTTCCTCCTTGAATTTTATTTTGAATTGCAGACTACGAGTCGAGAGATATTAATTTGACGCTCTGACGCGATAAAGTAGCATTGAAGAGTTTCTCAAGTTTTTCAATACATTTTGTCGGTAAGGTCACTCTTGACTAAAAGATGCTTGCAATCTTTTTCAGAACCGTAATGATAAGGAAATTTATACATTTTTCTTCACTCATAATTTACACGCAGTCATGCTACGGAGAATTGAATATTGGTGGAATTTTTCATATCGTTTTAAATTGTTATACCACCGAACGTACACCAAACTTAATACACGGTTTTGGAGTTAAAGCAGGTATTTCCAAGACATGAATTTTTGATGTAAATCGTACTGTATTTTACTTGTGTTCCAGGCCTCAATGAATTGTGTCATTCAAAAATCGATTAGGAGGAAAGTGGTTCCTCATTAGGGCAGAAATTAACGGAGTTAGGCTAGGATCAAACTGGGTTCGATTTCAGACTTGGCCGAGAGCCCCTCCTAAAACAAACCTGATTGGTGGATGTCATGGTCAGGTGGGTCAGGTAGCTGACGGAGTGTTTCAATTTTTTACTTGAAAATTAGCATAATGTAATTCTTGAGGCGCGGCCACACTATGCGTTTTTTCGTGCAACTCACGCGCAACTCGCCCAAATTTGAAGCATGCATGTCGGTTGCACGAGTGCTGAAAGAACTTCAGCTGCGTGTGGTTTTTGACGCGGCTTCTTTTGAAGCAAGGAACTGCTGTGCGTAGTTAAAAGTGAACTACACATCATTTCAAGGTCATCGCCCCACAGCTATCCCAGTTTGCAGCTGCACTTCATCCTGGGGTGTTCTATTGTGCATGTGTTTATTTCTTGCGCTTTCTACAATGAGTGGTTGGCCCCGTTAGCAAATGAATGCCTCTGAAGCGTCAAAAATTCAATGTATGAAATAGGAATTTTTAAGAATTAGCTTAGAAAACTATATTAAAATCTTTAGACCCTGAGAAGGCATTGACAGTTGATATAATAAAAGAAAAAACTTACTCTGAGTATGCAGTATTTTCAAGCCGAATAAAATGTTAAACATTTCAAAAAATTGAAGCAGGTAGAAAGAAACTACAACGACCGACCTTGCGATATATTGTCATTTCTTAATGATGGAGCAGAGAGCCGTCAGTCAACATCTAATTTTCCTAATCAAATAGTTGCTCAGGTAAGTTATGTTTATTATTTATTCATATATAGAAAATATGTGACTCAAATAATTCCTCCTATTGCATTTATGTTCGAGTAAATAAAAACATAATTAAAAATGAATACCGTATTTAGTTTTTTAAACATACATAGCATTTATTGAGTAAATCAACCCTGTTTCTTGTTAATTTGACTGCTTGAATTGAAATTAGTTTACTATTAGTATAACTACCCAACTATGAAACATAGTAAAGGAGTTATGTCTTTGATTGACTGTAAATTATTTATACATGAAGGAAAAAGACAGGTAGGCGTGAGTCATTTTCGTCGTTGTATTTTTTCATGTATTTTCTCTTTCTTCACTATCGCACAAGCTACAGCCACTGACCAGAGCGCACGTTCGTCAGCATTCATTCTCTCCGGGTTGCGGTGTGCAACTGCCCCCCGCTGCCCCGCGTGGTGTAGCCGCTCATGCATCGAGTTCACCCTCAGGGGTTAAAAAATGCTTCAGAGTTGCGCATTAAAAAACGCATAGCGTAGCTCGCCTTAGTCTACCGCCAAGTTTTTGATAACACGATATCACGATAACAATTACTTAATATGTTCATTTGTCATCTGCGTATAAATATGAATTTCCCACTCAATTATAATCATAGACTCAGACAAATTCCAGTGAGAAACACTTGTTGAAATATACCCATTACGGGAACTTTTTGAAGTTACGAAGAAAGTTGAAATCGTTAGACTTCTCACCACCTACATGACTATTTTCTCGAAACTTGACAAATTTACCATTTGACACGACGCACATGCGTCAAGAAATGATTCGATGGCAAACCAAGTGCCGAGCAACTCTTACTGTAGTTCAGATTTTGACCTTGAGCTTTTTATGCATACTGTGCAACAAGAAATTTTACTTGATGATTCTTTGAATCTTGAATTGAATATCACCTCCCTGTATAGAAATTAATTTTATTCCTCTTGAAGTGAAATATTTTCTTTCCAGTCAGCCTGACATGATGGGGATCGGCTTCATTTCTACTACTGCACTAGCTGGAGTGCGTGCTACTGTAAAAAGTTCACTAGAGTAAACTCTCCACAAAAAAATCAAAAGCCAAGCACCCTTGTGTCAGTTCTAGCTTTTAGCATACTCTAGTGCACAATAAAGCGCTAAGGAATCATGGTTTTTATTTTTGAATACGCTAAAGATCTCTTCACCAACATATTAGAATCAGTAACATACCAGCTTATTCCTCACAAGGATGAATCACGCCTGATTCATTACAGTCAATATGTTTACAGGAGAAACAAGATGCTTCACTTCATATCACTCTAAAAATACTCTAAATACTCTAAAAATCACTCTAAAAAATGATACAGACTATAGAAAACTTATATCTCTTATTGCTCCTTGATATCTCTGAAGCGTTCGACAGTGTTATGTATAAAAGACTCTTGAGGGAAATATCAATCCTGAAAATGAGAGTTACAGTATACGTTCTCATACAGTATACTGAAATAAAGAAATATCCCTAGTCTTACAAAAACCCTTCAGCGGTACTTAAAGTTTAATTATTGGACGCTCTCTTATTTTATGTGGCCATTGATAACACTGGGGACACACCTTTGGTTGCATGAGTTCTGAAAACTAGATTCTAGGGGATTTGAGGTCACCGATTCCGAAAATGGCATCCGTTTGTGAAGTTTTCGTGCTATGCGACCTTGTTTTTATTAATTCAAGAATTTTGATTAAATTTATTAGTACAGTGCTAGTCAACGAAATCCTTTCACTGTAAGAAGTATTCATGTATTTTTACCTATTCCAGAAAACTCTTAAAGGAAAAATGGCTTCTCAATCAAATGATTGGGAATGTGTGACTCGTTTGGATGCATTCTGCTACATATTTGGTACATTCGCAGCTCCAAGGCAAAGAAGGAACATCAGTAAATTTCTGAGCGAGTTTAATTTCCCTACCTTCAAGTGAAACTTGGTGGTCAAAATAAACCTTGAACACCACCTCAGGTACGTCATTCTTGCGATGAAAACATGCGTCAATGGACCAGAGGAAAATATAAAATCAAATTCGGTATTTCGATGATAAAGCGTGAGTCACGAGACCATATCGTAGACTGTTACTTTTGCCTTACTGATGCTCGTTTTACTGGTAAATCTTGTCAGCTTATCACTCACCCTATATCGAGATTCAGCAATCAGACCTGTGCCCTATTCAGATGATGTTCCGAAACCTATCTTCGCTCAACTTGCGGCTCTTAACTCTGACAGCGAATGTGACACTGCATGGGATGGAAAGGGTTCAACTAACAGAAACAGTGACTTGGATTTTGAACGCGTCTCCACAGAACCGCAAACATTCACCCTTGCAGAACTCAATGATTTAGTTCGAGATCTGAGTTTATCTAGAAAGCTTTTAGAGTTGTTGGTTTTACGATTGAAAGTTAAAAACCTGCTGGGAATGGACACAAAGGTAACATTCTATCGCAACAGAGAAGATGAGCTCTTACACGTCTTTGATTCTGAATTCAACTTCTTCTACTGTTGTGATATTCCTGGATTAGTAACCCCGGTGGAGCTACAGGTTATGATCCGATTGAGTGGCGCCTCTTTATAGATAGCTCTAAGCGGAGTTTGAAATGTGTTTTATTACATATAGGCAACATCTTTGGCGCAATAGCCATGGGACACTCAGTACACCTGATAGAAAAATGTGAACACATCAAAACAGTATTGGAGCTACTCATATATGAAGAACACAAATAGATCATTTGTGATGGTCTAAAAATTAATAATTTTTGTTTGGACAGCAAAGCTGCTACACATAATTTTCGTGCTTCGTGTGCTTCACGGACAGCAGAACCAAAGACAGACACTGGATTCAGGAAATAAAAAAAAATGTTTTCAGAAGGAATGGCTAGTTAAGGAATGCTACAATGTTTGGGTAAAGAACTTCATTCATGAAACCATAGTGGAAAATAAAAAAAAAATGTTTCCCAGCCCCTCAATTTCAAGCTAAGCCTTATGAAACAGTTCATCAACAGTTCATCAAGGCGCTCAATACTGACAATGACTATTTCAAGTATTTGTGTAACGCGTTCCCCGGTGTAACGACAGAAAAAGTTAAAGCAGTTGTTTTCGACTGCCCCCAAATTAGGAAGCTGATTAAGGATCACGCATTCACTTAATCTATGACTGATGTTGAGAAAATGCATGGAAAGCATTCGTTTCTGTCGTAAACTTTCGTTTCTGTCGTAAAAAAAGCTCTTTCGCTTTTTTGCAAACAGGAAATCAAAGGAATACAAAGAGCTAGTTGAATCTTTAATGGAAAGTTTCCAGGTGTTAGGTTGTAACATGGGCAATAAAATGTATTACGTGAATGGTCATATTGAATTATTTCCGGCAAACTTGGGGGACGTGAGGGATGAGCAGGTGAACGCGTTCACCAGGATATTAAAGTCATGGAAGATCGATATCAAGGTCGATGGGATGTTCTCATGATAATCGACTATTGCTGGGACATTCAGCGAGACTACCCAGGGAAGCGACATTCTAGACGGTCCATTAAACGCTAGTTCCTGCCGGAAAAAATCTGTCGTACTTTGCAAAAGCAACTGGTGAATATACATTGTGTTCGACAAGATAAGTAAAAGTAATCATCTATTATTTCCGCATGTTGAAATGGATTTTGAATTACATTAATTTGTATTGGCTTAGAATTTTATCATTAGTATCTGGTGATCTACCTATACATTTCCAGTAGTAAGTGAGACGTAACTCATTGCAAGAAAACTTGATTCGATAGAAATAACTTATGCCGATAGAAAATAACTTGTATGAAATCAGTGACATCAGTTTACCCAGGAACAAGTTTCAAAACGTATACAACTGACAAACTGGAGAATTTTGTTTCCCAGTGTTATATCCCCATCGCGAGAGAGCAAAGAAAAAATATAATATTAATGTATGCTAATAACTTTTAAAATTGAAGAGACAAGTTTGATAGCTGATTCAAGAAAAAAAACACTAGCCAACGCTGACATCTTTCTAAAGAACTTTAAGTGTTGCCAAAATAGCCTTTAACTTGACGGAAATGAAAACCAAAACATTATTTGCAGATCAAGGAATGTCATCAGAAAATCTTCGAAACCTACTTCAAATTCTTCGGAACAAATGATATAATTCAGTCATTGGATAAAGCCAAAAACCTTTGCGTATGTTTTGACAAAAGCATGATTTTCAAACTACACTTGAAAACAATATGCTGAAAAATTAGCTGAATCTTAATGTTTTTCATCAGATTAAATAAAAACACACTTAATAAAAAAACTAGATTTTTGATAGTTCAGTTTTTATTATTATCGCCTTTGGACTACTGATGTCCAGTCTGGGGAGACATATCTTAATATCTTCTGGAAGAATTGCAAAAATATGTGAAATTTGCTGCCAAAGGCATGAGCAAAGGCAAATTGAAGAAACGAGATCATACAACCTTTCTTCTGAAAAGCACGATTGGACTTCATTACCAGAAAAATGCAATGCTTACTAAGATTGACACATTTTCTCATCGCTCTACCTCTCTCAGAGTTATACAGATGTACAATTTCTCCCGCACAATATTCCGAACAAAAAACCAAATCGAAGAAATGATGTTTTATTAGCTAATGACATAGGACGAAAAGTGCTTCCAGCTTCTGGAGCTCTATTATGGAATAAGCTCCCTCAACATATAAAGAAGCCTCAAACTGCAAACGAATTCAAGGCGAACGTGTCACACCATTTCGCATCTCTTTCGTAGAGACTAGCATACTGTAACATCTAAACCTAAGCTCAAACTAAATGATCGCCCGTTTGCCTTAAATCTCCTCATTGTTACTTTGTTGTCAGCATTTCAAACTCTGTGAAGCTGAAATATATATGCTCAAGTTAGGTATTTTTCAACTCACTTAAATGATGCAATTACCTTCGGTAAAACTGTGGATTTCCACATTTCTGTATCGTATTGTTTACAAGACCTTCTGCTAAGACCCCACACTAAGCCTGCATGGTACAGTCAATCATAAACCCATAAAGGTTCGTTTGTAATTTATGTATAGAAATTTGGTAGGTATTTGTTACTTTTAAACGACATCAACCTATTACCGCATTTTCATTTTATCTCAAGTGTTAATGTCTCGGTGTAATAATTGGAAATTTACTTCCCCGATGTTTTAATCACGGAGTTAGAAACTCGCTCATTTGAACGTTTTTCTGTCTAAAACTATTTTTTGTTTCAATTCCACTGAACCTCGCGGTTGTCAGTTCGATGTCGCTGAGTAGAGTGTTTCATTTTAATGAAAAAAAACGATAAACAGACAATCATGACAATTACATTCACTAAACGCTCTGCGAACAGTTAGTATTAAATTGTTAATAAAAAATAATTAGGTGTTTTGAAAGATAAAATTAACTTTGCGGTTCACTCTTTAATTAAAAAAGATTTACCGTGACTCCTGCGAGAGTTGCACATTTCTGTACTCCAAAATATAAACAAATGAAAATAAGTGTATTCTGGGCTTTTGATTTTAAATCAATCACTTCAACAATTTCTCAAACATCGTATCATGAACAAGAATTTAAGTACTGAAATGGATTTTACCGATAAGTTTTTTGATTTCATACGCGCGTTTTAGGCCATTTGTCTATAAATTATGTATGGCTAACACTTTCTCATTACTTAACAATCATTGAGGACGGTATTTTGGTGTGTTTGGTAGTGTTTTAGGTTTTTCTCTTTTTTCCTTATATACTACGAGCACTGTTATTAGAGCAGATACATCCGCAGTAGATACATCCGCTTCAGTAAGCATTAAAATATCTTTGATTTTATTCCCACAGAGTAGATAGAAGTTATTTTACACTAAGAAAGGTTTAAAATCCTATTTGTAAACTATTTTTTATAATTTCTGAAGAGAATGGAGTTTGTTATCTTTTTTGGGGTAATAAAATAATTTTGTAGCTTTGTGTGACAGCTCTTTCTCGTTTCCGATCCATGGTAATTTTTAGTGCGAGCATTATTTTGGTAGAAAATGAAAAGCATCTTGTTACGTGGGAAGGTAACCTCCCCGAGCTGGTTACTAGGTACGTACTTGTTTTGTATGGACGAAAGACTAGTTTCAAATTTCCGTCATGTCGACTTTTTTAGTTGTACAGTAGATGCAAAATCATTTACTCCACCTACTATATACTTTCAAAAATATCAACGACTACCGCGAAAGCTGTCGATCTTATGTGGATGCTAGAGAAGATTATCACTCATTGCATTCTTCAGTAACATTTCAGTTTTGTAAGCTTTCAGTCCTGGTATCCAGAGAAAAATATCCAAGAGAATAGATTTTCATTTTGCTGTATTCCATTTCACATATAACCCTTGACACAACTATAGTTTTCGTCCTATAGTTTGTCCATCAATTTAGAACCATCATATTAAGAAATATTTGAAATTCAATTGGTTTCATGCATTACATTTATCCAGTTTCTGGAGAATGAACGGACTTTTTAAATCGATGACTCACTGAAATGAATTTGGCTACTATTAACTCTTTCTTATTTAGGGATAATAAGAGTTTTCCGAGGCTCCAGTGACAGCACGACATTAGTGTGGACACACTCCACCGAGTTCATTTGGTCACGTCACGTGTTTCCTTAGCTTGATGCAACGTAATTTTTCGTAAAATACCATACATTTTTGATTAACTATCATCTTGTTGCGTTACTCTACTCATCCATCACTTCGTGATATTTCAATTGTCATGATTTTGTGTCAATACCTGAGTAAACTTTGATAAATTATTCACCGTATGCGTTGAATGCGCCGAGACCTTCTTATTTCCCCACACCAAACTTTCAATAACATTAGTTACCATCGCAGGCTCGCAAAGCTAATGTGTCAATATAAAAAAACTATGTCCTTCAAAGATGTTCTTATCAATGTACTCGGTTTTTTCCCTCGAAATTGGTATTTGAAGCATGTAAGCATAGCGTACGCTGACGAAGAAATTACTTTTGAGGCTTTCACTCAGTATTTAATTCAACTATTGACACGACTATTTTAATTATACCAACTATATATAAGGACCAATGGCTTCAGCAGCAATTAAAGACCTTCAAGTATAGAATTATTAAAAAGCAAATATTGTTAAAATATTTAATGTAACAAAAAGGAAATAAACTCTTTTCTTCCTTTCTTTCTTCAATCCAATAAATAGCGTTGAGTAATTACTTAGAAAGCGTCAATGTTTATATCGTCGTTTTATTAGCGTTGTAAAATATTTTTAGCAAAGGTTGTGCGACAGTCTTTCCTCGGTTCTGATTCTCTTAAATTTTTTGGTACCAACATTATTGATGCAAAAAGTATTATACATTCGAGGTGAAGTAAGGCATGTTTTCCGAGCTGATTACTTGGTACAGGTTGATAAATGTGCATGAAAAGATTGGTCTGAATTTCTACCATGTTGCTCTTTTAGTGGTTACCGTGGCCGAGTGATTAAGAACGCGCCCTTCACGAGCAGGTGTCGGCAGTTCAAATCTTGGCAGAGCCGCCCGATGATTGCTTCCCGTCGGGAAAAGGGAGAACTCAGCCACAATTCCCCACTCTACCCAGGTTTCGGAAATGGGTACCGGCTTGACCGGGGATAACCGTCATAGCGTCCTGGTATTAGTCATAACGCATTTGAAAACCAATTTACAATATGACATGTATCAGGCTTGATTGATTGGAATAAAGCACCCCCTTCAGTCTCCGACGCAGAAGTTTACTTTCACCCATTTTACTCTCAACATTATTCCCTGATATCGTGAACGCCGAAGCTCATGTCTCAATGTAAATTAATTATGTTGAATGCATTTTTCATAAAGCGTTCATTATCGTAGTACACATTTCTCATGGCATTTATTTACTAGCATTTTTGATCTTAAAGTAATTCCTACAATGAAGTACATTTCTGTATTCTTTCTTAGTCTTTTGTTCAGCCTGTGACATGGGTATTGTGGTACTTATTTATGTTAACAACGAAGAATCTTTATTTTGAGATATTTCAAAAACTATTGAAGAGTTTTGTATCAACTTTATAGGAAATAGTGTTATTTTTCGTGACCGAACTGTACTGGTTTATCATCAAATAAAACAGCGAAAACGGTGGCTCGGAGAAAATTTGCGAGGTGTATGGATGACTATCAAAGAAACATTTTTATATTTTTTTGAGATTGTAATGTATCAAGTGCTTTGAAATGATACTTTCTATGACAATAATGATTCATTGATTGTTATTTGTGCGACATAGCTACACGTAGAGTAGTAACTGCAAAAATGCATGTTACAAGTATTCTCTTACCTATCAAAATGACAACGAATTGCTTTAAAAATTTTCAGCTAAATCAAAAAGTTATTGTACTTATAATTTCCCTCCGACTTTCCGAACGTTGTAGGTTCCTCAGCAACGACCGTGAGAGGCGACCGGCATATTCCAGAGAGTGTCGGCTATTTACCCTAAAATTAATTTTTCATTGTTTCTTCGAATATCCGTTGGTGGTTTTCCGTTACAAAGTTCACGAATGTACATTCAACAAAATATTTTCAAAAGATAGATTAGAAACAGCCGCTGAATGAGGTTTATGGTATTACTTCAATTGGCACACGTTAGTGCCCTATATAAATGTACTAAAGCATGTTGTAAATAGAGTACTACTCTTTCTGAATGATTTTAGTTAGAGCTAAAAATCATTATTAACTAAACTACCAAATATTAATGGTTTTTAACTGAACTGAATTTTTTTTCCAATTTTAAATACGACTTTGGAACCAACCTGTCTCGCTAAGTTTCAAGACAATTAAATGCTTAAAAACTTTCGAAAGTTTCATCTGCCGGTATTCCGTACATAAGTTTATGATGTAAGACGTTGAACGATGTTCGAAGATACAGTTTAAGCGGAAATAATACAATGCTATCGATAGAAATGATTTCAGAAGAAAAAACTTAATATCATTTAAACGATCCACATTACGGTCAACAATTCACGGAGCTCGTCGTTCTTTTTGTCAGTGTTTGCTGGGGAACTGCAATTTCAACGCTTACTGGAGTTGAAAATGGAAAAATATTGTGATCAATAATTTCTTTTATGAGAGAGATTTTCAATATTTTTCACACAAGCAGTTATCATGATTTATATGAAATATGAACTTGAACAAAATTTGATACAAAGTGAGCATTGTTCTTAAAGGGTTGAACGTATCAAGAGGAGATGGTGTGCGTGGCGTCTCTACCTTATCGAAATTTTTTATCAAGTAACCAATCATTTGGGGCCATATTTTTTCATATTCATGACCTTTCCTTTTTAAGTGTGTTTTATAATAAGAAAAATGCGTGACCTACTTTCGAAGCTTTTTCAATGAATAGTTTCAAGATGGTAATAACAGTTTTAAGTAAACATCGACGATACAATGGATTCGGTTCCATTTTACTTTCTGATGCAATCAACCTATTTTTTCTCTGGTCAGTTTAGTAAAGAAGACAGGTTCATCAGTCTGCATAATCACGGGCAAAACTGCAGTGGGACTCATTAAACAGAAGTGAACTAGACAGCTTAAAACTACCGTGACGCTGAAATGTGCCATGAGGCTATTAGTTGTGTAATGAGGCACTCAACTCTCAAATGAACTAAAACAAAGAACTGTGAAAAGAGACACCTGAATGTGAAGTGAGGTATCGTGTAAAACTAACTCAGGCTTTCAGTTGTCGACTTATTGGAACAGCTGGCCTGGATCAGGCGTAAGTTTGCATATAAAACAGATGTGACAGCACTTAATATTACGCATACGCCACGCTCTCACAACCAAATATTTCAGTTGTCCAGGTCACTTCAGGTGTGGTCGTGTACTTGCATTTTGTACCTGTACCAGACGCGGGGTGTATTATTCTTTCAGTTATTCACCAAAATCATAGCGAAATTAAATGCGCTCTTTCGTTAGGTACTCAATTCTTGTTTATCAGGTTAAATACCGTTTGTTTGATGCTACATTTTCATTTTATTAGAGTTTTAACTCATATTGTGTCATGTATTTCAATTATTATTAAGTAACGCAATGTGGTATACTACTGACGTTGAGTGCTGTCCTACAATCCACAGTATATGAATTAAATTCTGTCAGGAATACGATTTGTATTATGTCAGGTTAGTATTCACTCCGTTGCAGTGGTTATTTGATGTCCATCTCCAAGTGTACCCCGTTCTGAACAGTCAGGCCCCGTCGTGGCTTCCCGTATCGTTGTTCTCTTATCTTACATGACGGCACAAGTTTGTATATGCATTGTTCCTGCGTCTGACGGCCCAGCAGAGATGCATGCGCTGTCTGCCTCTCAAGCGCCTTGCGACGAGCCCCTTTAGGGACAACTTCAATAGAACCAGCAAGTGCCACTTGCAATTTTTGCAAGCTGCTAATGAATTTCCTCGCGAGTCTCAGTCTACTGCCTGCTGAAACTTGAACGGAAACGGCTGTCGATTTCAGCACATCGTTGATCTAATTCTACCTCCAGGTGAACGGAGGCAAGAGACGAGGTGACACTTTCATTTGTGGACTTACGACATGAAATTCTAATTCGTTAGAGTCTATGAGGCTAAGCTACGAGTAGGCTTTGCAATATGCGCGGCAATCGTTTAGAATAAGATTCGCACATTGTAAATATATAAGCTCTATGTTAGAGTTGTCTCTAACACTACTTGAACGACCTACTTTGTCACTCAACTAAGATTAACAATGCGACATCCCTTACTGCTCGTTTGTTATTTAGTTAGTAGTATAGGAGGGTCATTAAAACCATCTATATTGTCCTCCCGAATTTTCAAATTCAATTACGTTAAGAAGTAAGGAAGTGCAATTTCTTATGAGAAAGAAGATGAGAATTAAGATGGAAATTAACTACGTATGAAATCGCTACCAGTATTGGAACTACTGACTATATAGAAATTAAGATGGAACTAACAATTTACCTTGACACCAATTACGGACTAAAAATGATAGCAGCAACTGACAAAAACTAAGCATGGTACTGACGCAGGGATAGGAAGAGTCAAAACTTGAGGTAAATTTATTTCATTGAATAAATGTGCGACTAATTTTTCATCCCGCGGATGGGCTGGAACAAGGGAGAAACTGGTACACCAGCACGTCCTTAGCGCCCCTCCAGCACCGTGCCACGATCACCGTTACGGGAGAACACATATTTAGTAATTTGAAGAAATAGAGTCGATAACGACTACTGAAAAATTTATGGATCACCGTCACGGGAGAACACATATTTAGTAATTTGAAGAAATAGAGTCGATACGACTACTCAAAAATTTATGGATTGCTCAATGTTGCTCAATTTAAATTTGTCTCACGCCGCAAAATACGAGTAGATGGGCCAGAGAGACCGCGTACGTAAATTAAGAATTACGACGTGAGAATTAGGTATTGGGTGAACAAGAGTCCTGCAGAAAATAATACAGGGCTACAGTGTTCAGTTTAAGTAATTGTCAAGATTAGCTGTATTAAAGCTAATTCTAGTCTTAGTAAATATGCTCAATCCTAGATCAAGGTATGGTAATTAAATATAGAGATGAAATATTAATTTCAGCACTTTAAATCTAGAACCCGAAATATAATAATAATTGAATTAAAAATTTTTGGTAACAGTTGCTGTACTCGTGTAAAGTAAAAATTAAATTGATTTGCGGCAACGTTACACAAGATTTGAATCTCCCATTTTATTTGAGGTAAGTAAGGCAGGTTCTTTGGAACTGCAACTGACGTCACTACGTAAAAATGTGGCGCTAACCATTTCGGTGACTCCCGTCAGTTAAGCAGCCGAACTCGAGTGGCAAGCAGAAGCGAAGCGCAGGGAGGCAGTAGGTCGGCAGAGATGACTAGCCGATAATGGCACCGTCAAGGCCCTCTCGATGTAGGAGCAATGAACTGAGGACATTGGCCACGACTCCGGCCACACTCAGGAGTAGATCTTATGTAACAGGCTGAATATAACCGAAGAGAAGTACAGGTGGTCAAGTGCGGTGGAATGCTGGTAGGCAATGACCCTGAAGCTGTGGCAAAGACTGCTGAAGTTACTAATTCTTTGGTGTATTTTTGAAGGAAGCTTTACTGTACAGTACTCCGATTGGTTGCGCCTTTGATTAACATAGATTTAATAGATTTAATAGATTTTTTTGACGTTTTACTTCAATTAAACTTCAGTCTTTAAGGGACTTAGTCATAAAAAAAACGTTCACCAAAAAAGAATCCCCGAAGAAAGGCTTCAGTTTTTCTACAGGAAGAGAGTGAAAAGCTCGTAATCCTTATTGCCCAAAAACGAGATTACTCGATCGACATAGTTTTTCGACAAGTTGTAGCTTAAAGGACTTGGCGTTTGCGGAGCAGGACGTTTGCGTACCTACCGATCTGCAGAGCGCCTGTCTCACCTTCTGCGCGCCAACTGTTGACCGCTTGCTCGCTTTATAACCTTTAATGCAAAACGCTTTTCTTTGTACAATTATTGACCTTTTTTGCCCTTCAGTGATAACTTTTTGGCTCAAATACAACGGTAATCCGAGTTCGAATAATAGCGGTGTCTCTAAAGGAGTTCTTGAGAAAAACTGCACTACACGAACCGACGTGTCAAAAAAAAGTATGAAGAAGGTTGATGATTTTTTGCTTTTGCGTCTATGCCGAGAAGATTTTAACTCGATTCTTACATTTTTTAAAACGAGCATTTTTCTGTTGAGACTTTGTCAATGTTGAGGAAAATACAGTACGGTTCCTGACAACCGGACTCATATATGCCCGGATGTCAAGTTATTCTGGTTGTCGAGTCATCCGCATGAAGATAAGAAAATTAAAAATTTATTGAAAAATAAATTACATTATTCTGGGCAAATTTTATTGTAACATTTTAAACTTAGGAACATTTGTAAGATTTGCGTGTTCACATTCATGAACAGAACATCATGTTTGTTATCAGACAAAACAAAGGATAAATACATGTTAAATTACTGTTAAAACGAATGTAATAAATATGAGCTTCATTTTACTGTAAGTAATGAAACAATGATTGCTATTATTCTTCTGTATTATCGTTCACTGCCTCCTTGAAAACATGGTAAACAATGTTAATAATATTCATTGTATGTCCGATTCTCAAGTGAGTCCGGTTGTCAGGTGTCCGGTATTCGTGTTAGTCCGGTTGTCAGGTGCCCGATATTCGTGTTAGTTCGGTTGTCAGGTGCCCGGTATTCATGCTAGTCCGGTAGTCAGGTGTTCGGTATTCATGTTAGTCCGGTTGTCAGGTGTTCGGTAGTCATGTTAGTCCGGTTGTCAGGTGCCCGGTATTCGTGGTAGTCCGGTTGTCAGGTGCCCGATATTCGTGTTAGTCCGGTTGTCAGGTGTCCGGTATTCACGAACTCTATTGCATCTGTTTTGCCTCGCGACTCAGATATTGAGTCGATGGCGGTCTCGTTTGAAGCTTCTTGCTGGGTCAGCAATCTGGAACAAAACACGCAATACAGGTCCCGGCCCAGAATAAATTTTTTATAAATCTTGTACGCGAGAAACCAAAACTCTTAGTTTGTGCTTTTACTTAATATCCAGGCGAACATCAGTGTGGGACAGGAATCGATTATCACGGGTTATTGCAAATTATGGGTAGCCATAGTGAGGGAAAACGAGGTTGCTATCCCAGCGGGTATTCGTTTGCTCGCCATTATTCTCGCGCACAAACGACTGGAATTCGTAAATCCGTTCCTAAGGGAAAACATTCGCAGGTAATGCATCGAATTTTAAACAAATAAACTACACTTGATCGCACGGTACATTCAACATAGCAAAACTGTCCGAATAACACGAGCATGACAGAAACTTGTATCTCACGCGCACATTGTGACATGATAGGAATAAAAATGTCTTCTTAATTGTCATTTTATTTTCTTCGAGGAATTCATGACCATCACTCAGTGTATTGCCTGGACTCGAGTGTTGCTTGTCCTGCTAATGTTGACAACCAATCCATCGATTTTGTTGATGCGACCCGAGGTGTTGAGGGAGTCCGGGCAGTCGCATGTGCACCTCCAGTTGCTGTAGAGCGCCTTTCCTGTGGCGCTGCAGGCTGATCCATGTGGGGGATTTGTTCTCTGCTGCGGGGATGACGCATCAGATCTCAGGTACTGAAAATTTTGTTTCAATGAAATTTCCTAGCATTATAAAAAATCTTACACAGCTTTCAGCAATCATGCATATTGTGTGAGGAATAATAACAATAAGCTAATTTAAATACTAGTTGATTGTTTAGCTTTGTGTGCATATTTGCTGGTACCTAGCAATTTATCAGCTAAGGATCTGGGCTTGCTAAATGTTTCTATTTTTACGGAAACCTCGCAAAATGATCTATTTTCCAAACGCGTAGGTTTTGAGGACTTTTACTTTTTTCTCTTTATTCCTCGGATACACTCTGGTTTGGAGTCGTATTTCTGAACTACATGTTAACAGTTCAAAGTAATTTACGAGTTTAATTTCACTAACTCTGCACTTCAATCGTAAAAAATTTAAAGTCGATAAGTCTTTTTCATCCCAATTTATTTCCTCATTAGACAAATTGCGCTTGATCCGAGTATTACCTTGGTAATACTCGGTAATAGTGCAGGGAATGATAATAGTGCAGAGTAATTTACGATTATAATTTCACTAAGTTTGCGCGTCAATCGTAAAAAATTACAGTCGATAAGTTTTTTTCATCCCACTTTATATTTTCATCAGTCAAATTGCGCTAGATCCGAGTATTACCTTTCCACTAAACCAAAATTCCTCTGAAAAATCAGGCGACGCGAATCTCATAACTGAGCGTCTCGCCGTCCTCCGAGTATTGACAAAGTTGTAAAGAGACACGCTTCTTTTTTCAGCTTCACCGTCAGGAGGTTATCGATAGCTCATCGACCGACCTCTCTCGTACACTTCTGGCTTTAAATAATTTCTATTCCGGAGGATTTCTTCCTGCATATCCTGCGCAACAGGCCAGCTTATGCATCGCTAATATTCAGTTTTACGGTTCATTGGGGACTTGACAATCATTACTCTAATTCTTTAATTTCGTTATTCTAATAACACGACTGCATGGCATACACAGGAAATTTCGATTCCATCGTATGATCAGAATAAAACTTTAGCTTCACTGTTCACTGGTAGAAATGAACCGATGAGATTTTGAACAACAATAACAACTACTGTTCATTGGAATAAAAACATGCTTCCATAATTACAGGAGAAATTATCTCTCAGCTATTTTTTTAAACACTTGAAAACTAACTGGTGGTATTTTGGCTGCTGAATACAAACTTATACAGCAATAATTTTTGCTCAATGCATGTCAGTTTTTTAAAAGTAGAATATGCTCACAGGAAATCATTATTTTTGATTGTCTGTTGCAATAGATGATTTCACTTCCTTTGGATATTTTCCTCTATGACACTGGAGAGATGAGAGCGTAATTACTGCTTTTCTTGACAGGCACGAGAAGCTTCCAACGAATGCATGTGCACGTTTTTTCATTTCTCATTTGATGCTCCCAACAGTTACATCTAGATTAGTGATCTAAGTAGCGCATCTTGTGTAATTTAACAGAGACTCTGGGTTACGAGCGCTGACGGTGTTAGTGAAACTACAGTGCTGATTGAACTAGCCAGACGCAAATGAGCAAGGCACTGCTTGTGCAGAGACTTTGCTGCGATTCTAATATGCTTATTACAAGATGATGCATCGTGTGAAGAATTACTTAACCCCTCTCTGAGCTACGATCGATTGCTCCAGCGTAAGTCCAGCCTCTTGATAACGATTTTACATCTTCATAGCTACGGTGTATTTCTAAGAAGTCCAAAAACCAGGATCAAAATTGGAATTATTATTGCTAAAGGACTAATTTTTTTCAATTATGAAAGCTTTAAAGCGCTTTTAAATCAACACGTTTCATGTTCTGCGAATATGGCCTAATCTAGGAACTTACGGACACATGTTTTGGAAGCTACGGATGACGTGAGTTTCAGAGCATAAGTATGGCTGCAAAACTACGGGCCCATTCAAAACTTCACGATCTAAGTTGAAAGTTGAGCCTTGTTTAAAGCAGGAAAGCTTCTCAGGAAGGAAGTTTCTCAATGGGCAAAAATTCAGGCAAATGAACGTTGGTTTGCTGGCGCTGGTCTGCAAGTCGCAATGGAAAACGTCCAAGAAGCTCGCAAAGAGTTCTTCAGTTTTGCCCACATTTGACGTTCATTAGCGGTTTGAATCAACCCAGATGGGCTATGATTGTTATTTGAAATATATTAGGTTTCTGTAGACCAATGTTGAAGATAATACACCATTCAGAGACGCAGCAGGAAATAAAGATACTTGCAAGTGAGTTGAGAGGTAAAGTGAGGCTTAAAACTTGAGTTAACAGAAAACACTTTCCTCAGACTCCGTTAAGCACAAGTCACATGGTGATACGTACATATTTTGATAAGTGCATCTTTTTTTTCTATTTCAACGAAATTTTCCTAACGAAAAGAAAATTTGGCATTCGTTATCCTTTCACTTCTATTTTCTATCTTTGACTTGAATCCTTTATTAGTGAAATTCATCATTTTCGCATAGCCATGAATAGAGTAGAAAAAATTGAAACATAATCTCTCCGCCTGTGATATAATGGCTGTGTTCTTCAAAAAGGGAAGAGCTAATTTCTAAAGCTAAAACTCTACATTCTTGTCGATCTTTTTGTTTTGCTGTTACCTTCGATATCTTCTTAGGAAAGTTTGAACGAGTCAGAGACGTGCTTGACAAACCAGGTGTACAAACTTGAGCTTAAGAGACTTGAGCTTGAGCTTGAGACGACAAGTCTTGAGCTTGAGCTTGAGCTTGAGCTTGAGCTTGACTTGAACTTGAGATGACAAACTTCTGGTGTTGTAACACCAGAAGTTGCCCGTGGGAGCAATATGATGTATCTCGCATAGGTACAGCAGGGCCCACGGAATGCATGTAAGGCAGGCATTGACACGGAACTTACCTACCAAGCGGCTTACTTACCAAAACAATTAGAAACCTTGACGTTACTCTCTTTTCAGAAGTATCTAAGAAATTTAGAAATAATTGTTCTTGACAGGCCCAATTCGATCAATGATGAACTAAGTTGGGCAAAGAAAACTTTTTACTACTTTTGAAGCATCATGTTGAGATATATAGTTCGTGTCATTGGTTACGTTACGACGATTTACTCGTCACCGGCTCTATTGAAATGACCGGATATTTCCAACTCATTTAGCTGCCTTTCTAAGGGTGTAGAGGTTTGATTGATTGAATTTTTTTTCACGTTTTATAGATTGTAACCTCCGATAAGACAAAATATTAGCTAGACTGCAGTGATTTTAATTGAGCTTATTTGTTTTGAGGCATTTCCCTCCTGCTGTTGAGTGAGCGTTTTGCTGTTAATTCATTCAAGGCAGATTTTATGATAATACATCGTCTATTTATTGCATTAGTCTCTCATGTCAGACACTCATTCTCCATGTATATGTTTTCTAAGTCTTTTGTATTAATGCTAATTATTATTCCCTAATGTAATTTTGCTTCGCAAATGCACTCAACCAATGCTAATTTTCATGTTCTATGACCAAATTTGATTACATTTTTCAACGTAGTCTGGTTTGATTCTGGACAAAATATTAATTCGTAAATTCTCCAATTATTGGGGAGGATTCTAGAGCCGACCAAATGCTCAAGATAAATTGCTTACTGTTATTTAGTTAATTCTGTGCTGCTGGCAACTTATACGCACTATTTATCAATGCTTTTCATTCAGATTTTCGACTGAATTTCATTAGCCGAATGCGCGACACAATCACAAGGAGGGAAGCGCTTTGGCACGGTAGCGCAATCCGTCCCTAAGATTACTGGCGCGCCCGTACTCTTAACCTGTTGAGGGTAGACGAATTTAAGTGTAGCACACTAGCACCCAAGGCACAAGGTAAATCTGTCAGCACAAGCACGAAAATAAGTGTTGAATTCACTTTATTCACCCGAGAATTGGGAACGATACGAGAAAATTCCGACCATTCTTTTGCCCAAATGAATGAAATAATCCTTTGTTTGTTCAAGCCTTGATATTAGCATTCTATATTTACGGTAGGGCGATTAAGTTCGTTTATTGCCGAAGAGCGGAATTTTCGTACATCTTATGGACACAAGCTGCGAAGTGTTCAATGATCTGGTCCCCATACACTGGAGTTCTAGGATGCTGTGCTGCAGACTCCAGAAGACACACTCTTCCTAGTCTAATTCAAAGACTGAAATATGCAGTAGCATTTATTTCAAGATAAATGTTTCATGAATATCATTGTTTTTTCAACTTTAAAAATAAATGATAAATGCGGTGTAAGTTTGGCAGAAAATAAAGGTTTAATTAATCTCTCAGACGTATAACACCGCGGGCATTATTCAAGCAACTTGCCGAAGTGAAATTTTACCATATACCGGGTAACATTCATGGGATCATAACTGTTAAGATACGACCTGCGTGTTACTGGGCACAAGCATTGCAGCTGCAAACGCGTCTTCAGTGCCGACGTAGCAGATGATCATTCATCGTAATGAATCAGGCGACTTAATCAAATGTTTGGACGTGACCATGCAGAAGGCAGGCGATCATGCTGTTAGAACGTCGAAACAAGGCTTTCTTTACGTCTAGCAGGCCATGCAGCCAAATTGATAGGTCCCTCACAAGAATGGCTGCACATTGTGCAGGTGTTTTATGCAGTTTGCACCTATGCTTACAATATTGAACAGCTTTTGTCGAGGGTACATTGAGCGACATCGTCACATTGACTTGAAACTGTGTTATTTTTCTGCACTCGTTGGGTAGGAACTTGCATGTCTTGGGGATGATTTGTGATCTGTGTTCAAATTTATTCTCGGATTACTCCCATTTTTCTTAGTCGTTGACCCAAAATACAATGGGGAAATATTGAATTAATACTGGCAATATTTCTTGTTACGACAAAATAAACATTAAACTTTCAAATATCTTGTACGTAAGGCCACGTTCTGCTCACGACTGAACACTTGTAAGTATTGTCGCTCGAAAGCACTCCTGAAATATTCTACGGGTGATGCTGCTTGAAAGGAATGCTATTTTTTTATTTCAAGTTGCAATTGGTTCAGCTGTCGACACCACTTCGTTAATGGAAATAAAATTCAAGGTTCAGTTAAACTTAATTATTTTTCAATTCAGCAACAGTTGAAGTTCATGAAACGAGGTGACAAATGGCGTACCCGAGCTATGGGGAGATGTTCCTTGAGATTTGGTCGCCCTGATGCTAGGTAGAAAGAATTAATATTTTGTTGCCGTTTGATAAGGCCATTCTATGAAATTAGCATAAAAAATCAGTCAAAAATGAGAGCATATAAATTAATGTAATGGTCAATGAAGGACATAAATCAATGAATAAAATTGGTTAATGAATACCTGTAAAAAATAGTTACATTCTGACTACTGAGCCCTTGAAAGTGTGTAGTGAGGATGTGAGTGACAGTGGTGTTACTTCCACCCAAATTTTAATTAAACTAATCCGGCAAAGGTGTACGCCAAACAGCTATAACAGTCCAGTAGACAGTCTAGATTTGAATAATATTATTGTACGTACTATTGTTCTATTGTTCACTATTGCGGTGGTGAGACGTTTATGTAGCCCTTCATGCTGTTCTAGAAAAAAGCTTTGATGACTTAAAACAAACTATATTCTTGTTTGGAATTTATGTATATTCATTCAGGGAACAGTCTTTCATTTAAAAACTATGTCATACTGATCTAATACCAATTTTTTATTAAATTATTACATCTTTCTAAAATGCAATTAGTCTCCAGCTGTAAAAATTCAAAATCATTACAAACTGTTGGATTTAAAACTAGAGGTTGTAATGCGTTAACGTACGTCCGGCGTCATCAAAAAACTTTGAGCCGCAGCGGCTGCTCCCCCGATGTTCTAGCCATCCGCTGCTGGCTGCTGCATGTGTGAGCTCCTTGGAGATGTGCTCAGCAGGAAGACTTCCAGAAGCTGGGGCCTCCGGAAGTGCAGTCGGTCAAAAGAGCTTGAGGCTGCGATGAGTTCAGGTGCTCTGGTTGTTGATGGACGGTTTGTTTTGTTGGATCAATATTGCAGCGAGGATTTGCAGTCGGATGTACTCTGGTTCACGGAGCAGCATTTTTGTATTGTTCACCAGTTGCGTCCAAGAGAATGATGTTGTGTTCTTCTTTTTCATGATTTTTTGGCCTTACAGAATTTAATTGAATTGTAAGTGTTCTAGAAAGGGCGGTCACCTTCTAAAAATACTTATAGTCCGCTTGGTTACACGTGTACCTATTGTAACCATATGTATGTAGATATATGTATACAAATATATATGCAATACATATATATACCTAAATTACACATATGATATACACTCTGTATGCTACTTTCATCTCATACTTGAATGAAATAAAGGCATTGACCCAGATAATCATTGTTCAAAATTTTATTGAAAATTGGATGTTAACCATAATTAATTTACAGAAATTCAAAAGTCACAACTTATTAAATCTATCCTTGTACACACGGGCATTCATTTTCCCTTTCATAATTACTTGTACCTCTGGTTTCCTCAGAGTATCCCAAACCATCATACGTATTCCTCGAAATATTGCAGATGCATTTGCGTTTTTACAATTAAAGAAATTAAAGATTAACATTTCCTCCTGCTCACGGCCTTCAGTGCACCCCCGAAAGGTTCAGTTTTGGCTTCATCCAACCACAACAGTATCGCTGAATGTATTGGGCTTTCTCAAATATTCACCTAAGCGTAATCAATGAGAATCATGTCTGTATTTTGAACTGAAGGATGTGACTTTGAGTGTTGGCCTGTAGGATGAAGTGATCAACGGATGAGGTCTTTGCTGACAGACAATCAAGTAGTCTGTTGATCTTGTTCGGTCTCGCACCGAGTTTCGAACGAGGAGTTTTTGACTTTTGTAAGACTCCGCTCCTCTGATGTTAAGTTAATTGCATCGGACGCACTGACTCATTCTTGGCACATTGCAAAACGTTCCAGCGTTCTTTCATTCGCGGTTCGAATATCTTATAATGTCCACATTATACTTTTTGAACTTGGGATACTTTTCCTCATCGGTAGCCTTCTTTGAATAGTTAAACATTACAATTTCACATGCCATAAAAAACAGTTCAACTTCAAACTTCTAGGTTTGCTTCGTTGAAATTATATCTGTATGAGAGCAAAACTCAAATTTTAACACGGTAACACATGCCATACTAAATTGCTCACACGGAGGACTGTGATGGGCTAAGATATTTGAAATGGACATGGTGTATACCATGATGAGAGGCATCAAGTTTAAAGTAATTGTACATTTCATGAAGGATGAAGTAAAATTGAATTTACAAAATAGAATAGCATTAATTTGTACTCCCGTGAACGATTAATCCCTTGAACGTTTCTTTTGAACAAGCTTTATTACCATTCGAAGTTTCCAACATCAATCTCTATTACATTCCAATAACCAAGAGTAACCCATAAATTCCAGAGACTTGCATATTGCCTTCACATTCGTAAGATAGTGAAACCTGAATCCCTGATACACTCGTTTCGTATCTCCTATCACGTCCGTGGTCTAGTAAAAATAAAGGCACTGATACACGAAGGCTGATCATTTTTTGGACAATGAATAATTCTAGTTGATTGCAAATACTAAATTCTTTACTACTCTCCTCACCACATTCATGCCTACATATTTGCATGACTGCATGCTGTAATATTTTTTAGAATGCTCTACTACTGTATATCTATACTCTGATGCGCCTTCGCCCCGCGCTCCTCCTCACCTGCAAACCCACATTGCACACCTAAATACATGACCCTAGAGCACTTCTGCGCGGCCTCCAGTTCTCTGTAATAAGTTATGCGATGATCTCTCCCGCTGCCCGGTGCAAGAGATGCCTGGAAACAACACGATGCGTGAGATCCTTCTCAGTGTTGCTGCTGGTGTTGGTGGGGGTGGTCGTGGTCAGTCCTTTAATTCCCAGTGGGGCAAGGGCATGCCCAAATCCAGTGCCTCGTCAATCAGGGCAGCTTAATTTATGCTTTGTTTTGTGATTGGATTGCTAATGGAAATAGCGGATGTAACTAGTGAGATGAACCAGCTGTCACGAATCAGAACGGGTCATTTGTTTCAATGCCAAGTTCAAACTCTTCTGCAAGCAAGCGCAGGCAAGAATTCATCGGGAAAGGTCATGGGTATCTCCGGCAAAGCACTCTGTGAAAACGCAGGCCTGCTTTTGGAGTAGAATGTACATTTGCGCAATGGCTTTTTTCTTTGGGAAACAGAAGATGATTTCTGCCATTCTGGCCTCTATTGGTAAAAGTGTACAGTGTTCAAACGTACTTGTACTCTAATTAATATAAAATAGAGACTAATTCTATCGATAGATACTGATAATTTTGTCAATTGACTATTGATGTTATTGCAGTAATTTACTGCAGTCTTTCACTGTGTTGCTCAGTTAGCCCTTTAGAGTGGGCAAATGATGCGTTTTGAAACGAGGAAAATTTTGCAAGTTAAATTAAGGTTCTCTCATTAAACACTATTAAATAATAGGAATGTGATGTGTGGAAGTGGGGATTTTTTATCCATTTGAATCTCAATTAATTTTGAAGTGGGGTAAAAAGCACAGATTAATTCCGAGATAGCGTTGTGTATATATACGAAGTTTTTGTTCATGATTTACACAGTGATGAGAGTGAATGTTTCACTTTTTTACTTTTCATTTAATAATGGTTGCATAACTTTGTAATCTTACAACCGATAATTAATGTCGAATGGATTGGATAGTGAGGAATAGATATATTTCTGTTTAAATAAACAGAAAGCGTGATGTTGATGATAATGAACTCCAGAATTATGAAAAATAAAGGTGTAATTCTGATATGGGGTTTCCGAAAAGTAAATTAAATATTTGGATTAATTACCGTAGACTTTTGATGAATTATCCCAGATTCCTTTCATAAATGGAAGAAAGTTTTTACGCCACATTGCATTTTCTATTGCACATACGGAAATGAATGAGTACTCATTTCCAGCGATATACTGTAAGTTCCTGGAATCAGTTTCTTTTGGGCGGAATTACTTTTGGAAGCAGGTTTGCAGTAATTTACAAAACAGGATACCGAAAATTTCCACCAGCAATTCTCAAATGAATGCTCCAGTGTGAGGATAAATTCACCATCCAACTAATCACTCGACACAAAATTTAATCATTAACTCATGTTTAAAATTCACAACTTCCAGCAGCGAAACTTGGAGTTACAGCGTAAACACACATGTAGTTGTACAGCAGTGTCTCTAATTCTCTCTCTGCAGTGACGCTAGCTCTTTTCTGAGTAGACACATTTATAAATGAGTGACATTTAGCACTGACTCTTACACTAACATAGCATTGATAGAAAGCGATGCAGTTGTCTGCCAAGATGTTACACTAAACGTGACAGTTGTCTTACAGAACACAACACAACGGTGCAGTTGTCTCACAGAATAGAACACAAAACGGTGCAGTTGTCTCGCAGAACACAACACATAACAGTGCACTTGTCTCACAGAATACAACACAAACGATGCACTTGTCTTGTAGAACACAACACAAAACGGTGCACTTGTCTCGCAGAACAAAACACAAAACGGTGCACTTGTCTCGCAGAATGGAACACGCAGCGGTGCACTTGTCTTGCAAGTGAGGTAATTTGCGCTGAGGAGTGTAAAGAGGCCTTCCGGACTTCGCAGCATCATTCCTGCATCAAAATACACGAAAAGCCTGGCTCTTCCCTCGCATGAGGCACGTTTGAAGCTTTTGCTCTCGAATGTAAACACAAGGAAAAATACTTGCGTTAGTAAACTGGAAAGCTAATTCCCTATCAAAGGATGTGAGCTATTCGGAAAAATTATTAATGCGTACAATTTTACAGCTCTTTTTAAAATTCTTTAATAATGAAGAGACGAACGTCGCTAAAACTGTGACCTGCTCATTTTTTAAACAAAAATATCTACAGTATCGTAGTAGTGAAATGTATATGTTCATTTTAGCTACTCGTATGCTGTTCTAGAAGTGAAGCTCTCAATTTTGAAGGAAAACAGTGGCTTCTAAGTGCTTTGTCACGTGCAGTTGGTGGCCAATAACTCGAATAAATTCATCACACTCATAGGTATACATTGATTAAATATTACTCCCATTACGAAACATTTATCATTTAAGTTTATCAGTAATGGTTTGAAAAAATTTCAAATCAACAGAAGTTTGTTAAATTGTTGAGGAATTGGATGCTGTGAAGGCATTTATTCAGCGAAGACTTTTGCATCGACCAATGATAGATTTTGAACGATTATACACTATACACTAAAGTCTTGCGCTTACTGTTGTCATTAACTTTGAACTTGTGGTTAGCTTTTGACATCCTATGAGAAAGTTATGATCAATCTCATTGCTGCAATTTCATTGAAATTATGTTATTTTTTGCCGCGTCAAAATGTCTTTCATACTTTTATTGTTCTATAAAATTGCCATCGAAGGTACACAGGAAAGATAGCTGAATACCTCTTTGCTTATAGTGTATTAATGATTAAGAACACTTTACGTTTTCCTCACAGATGTGATTTTTGGCGTACTGATGAAATTATAGTTTCCCAACTCTATGCCATTATAGCCTTACTTGCAGAGCATCTCATGTTCGTAAGTTTTGTAAACTAGTCGCCAAAGCAGGAATTCAAAGTCATTGATTAAGTTTTAGTGCATCAAAATAAATTGCGTTAGTTAATTAGTTGTTAACTAGTTTTAATATCAAAAAATTTCAGAATTGCCATAGGTTTACCGTCGCGTTTAGGTTGCGGTCGTGTCACTATGTGATTACTTGCACTCTCTAACCGAGCTCACTTTTTTTAGACATAAAACTCCAATAAATTAGCTGTGCTTCTGATGCTGAAAAAGAGAACATCGTAGCGAAGAACATATGGTTTATATTAATTACCGAAGACTTTCAATGAATTCTTCCCGATTCCTACCGAGAATGGACGAAATTTTTACGCCGCATTTTATTTTCTATAACACGTACGGAAATGAAAGAGAACTCATCTCCAGCGAAATACTGTAAGTTCCTGGAATCAGTTTCTTACGCGCGGTTTAAAATTCTCAATGACAACAAAACTTCAGCGGATAATCACCCAATGGCAAATCTTTCTAATACAGGTGTTCTTTATAGAAGTAAACCATTTTGAAGTGATTTTGAAATCGGTAATATTTTCCAAATGCTCTGAGTTAAGATACATTAATAATTGATGGCAGCAAACAATAGTAGATTTCTTTAATAATGAAAGCGCATTTGCATGGGGTTTTGGGCTCGTGCAGAAGCGAAGGTTTCTCAGCCATTGTACTGTCTGTCTGCCTGCTTGCCGAGTGCTGAGAGTGCGCGTACTGGCTGGCCTGGGCAGGATGTGAAAACGTGATCTTTTAACATTTGGTCTCCGTGAGTGAGACCATTTATCCTGTTGTGGCGTCATTGATCAGTAAATGAGAATATTACATGCTATTGCATCCCACTCAAATGAAATTTAGAGCAAATCACGAAATGGCTTCAAAAGTTCGACAGTGTTTCGTTAAAAAATTACACTAAAACTTGCTCCAATAGCAGTAAAACATCCCAAATCCAGTGACCAGCATAGATGTTATTGAAGGAATTATAAGCTTTGTACATACCTATTTTGAACAAAGTGGGTCGTATTTTCCGCTGAACAATGGACAAATCGTGTCGAATTCTGTATGCATCTTAGATTCGGTGCTTGACGAGCGTCTAAATCTGAAGTGATAAAGTAACAGGTCTCTTGTACCGACCAGCTCCCTTGCATCAAAACCAAAAAGCTTTCGTTATCTTGCGGCTTCGGCTACCTGTTGCAATGGAAACACTATAAGTAGCAAATATTCTGCTATTGTTCAGTAAATATTATCGTGTAGGGAACAACGTAAAATTTAATCCGGCAATTTATGAGTTTCATGAGAGCTGTTAGGTGTCTGAAAAGTTTCGACTGATTCATCAAGTTGAACGAGGATGTTGTGAGGTCATCACTCACGATGTGGATGCATTACGCGGCGCAAAAATGCTAATGCGCTGTTCTTGCGTCTGATGGTCTGGAAGAAGAGAATGGGCTTAGAAATGTACGAGAGTTAACCGTCCGTTAGCGATAATTTAATACAATATTTATCACCAATGTTTTAAATAATTTTAAATATTCTGACGCACTCGGTTAAAATGACGTTGGAAATAGAGCCGGAGTTTGGCGTGCAGATTAAGACTGCAGGTACTTGGACTTAGTTCTGCAATTTAACTACTTCGATTCACCACACCCACAACTAACGCATGAACAGAAGTGCACATACATTGAGCAAACGTTTTTAATTTGCGTGGAAAATAGGCTAGCTCACTGACTTTTTCTATTTTCCGAAACGATTACTTTTTCCAATTGCATTTAGCTTCACTCTGGCATTGTACGAGCTATGCATGTAACTAAAATGAAACTACTGCAGCTTCTGCGTGAAAATTGATGACCGTAAATATGTTGGGCTGCCTGAGCTTGATTGGTATCACACGGCACCGGACCAAGAGGACCATCAGAGACTCGATTCTGTCGCCATGTTCAGCTCTACTCCGTTCGAATCTATGGTTGAGTGCAGTGAACTTCATATGCATTTGTTGGACACAGCGAAACATTCACGTTGTGGTAGCTCAGTATCGGGACGATAAAATTTTCGTACACGTACACGAATGCAGCTCATTTTACTTGAGCTGAACTCTGCAGTTTTTATGCCGAAAGTGCCGACTTTGGGGTCATTCACTGTACTATAATAACAATTATTGAATGTGACGATTTGATTTAAGAATCATAAATTATTGTATTTTCAAGAAAATGCAAGCTTTAAAAACAGAATTAAGAGATACCTTTCAAGTTGTTCAAGTCATTATAGGAAAGAAGTACTAATATTTTTATCAGTATTCACCGTTTAAGTAATATTACGAAGGTTAAAGCAAAGAAGAACTTTAAAATCATTTTAATGAAATGTTTCAAGCCTCAGCTCATCATCAGTTATATCTGCAAACACAAAATTTACATGCATTGAATACAAACATGACAAAATCACAAAATTGCTCATCCTTCATGTATTCAAACCAGTGTCTAAATAAAACAAAGACATGACATAACAACTGAATAAATTTAAATATCAAAACTCCGCTAAACCAGTCTCGTAAATGGAAAATAAGAATATAATCGCTTGTTAGAGATAATTAGCGACTCTCATAAATAGTGCTCGGTGGGTAGATCCCACATACCGCGAAGCGCAATGCGCACAACTAAGTTGCTGAGCATGCTGGAAGAAGTCATCGCACAGGACGCCTTTAGGGCACCTTCCCATTTCAACGTAAGACAGCACTGTTTGGATCCATGTGAACAAATTATCAGTAACAAGCGGTTTTAAATATTAGACTATACTTCGAATTCTTGTGAGCTGCGCATGTTTGAGTCACCGTGTATACACAAACTGAAATCGGCCATGAATGATATGTTGAGTGCTTCCCCCTTAAAAATTATAGGGACTTAGTGAGCAATATTCAATATTTTTTCTCTTCTCTTTCTCTCTCACTTATTTTTCCTCTCTCTCTCTCCCCTTGGGTAGATTTTATTTTTGCAAGTAAGCTGACCTCATGACCGTTGCGTATTTTAGTTGCACTCTTATATTCTTATTTTCTGTTTTAACTCACATTTACGATACTGGTTTAGCGGAGTTTTGATATTTAAATTTATTCAGTTTTTATGTCATGTCTTTGTTTTATTTAGACACTGGTTTGAATACATGAAGGATGAACAATTTTGTGATTTTGTCATGTTTGTATTCAATGCACGTATATTTTGCGTTTGCAGATATGACATGGTTAGCTGAGGCTTAAATCTTTTGAGCAAAATTATTTTAAAGTTTTTCTTTACCTCAACTTTCGTAGTTAAACTGTTAGCAGAAAAGATATTTCTAATTAAGTGATATTTAGAAGAATTGGATGTTCCTTGATTTCCATGTTACTAATATAAAAAGATTCCTAGTTTTGTTTTTTGCTGAAGTAATTTCACAAGCCTGGGTTCAAATTTTTTTCTGAATATTTTGATTTGAAAATAAAAGGATGAAAAATGAAATGTCTATCTGTTTTAAATTGAAATATTTCAAGCATGGAAATTTTATTTCTATTCTTATTGATAAAATTTGATTCTCTCTTTTATCAAGTGCACAGAAAATCGCTTGAAAGATATGGTTTCTTCTGTTACATTTCAACATATTTGTGCGCTGTGTGAGACTGAATACTTGGGATCTACCTCTTGAGCACTACATTTTCGGGTTGCAGAACTTATCGGCAGGAGCTTTCGTGCTGAGCTCCCTCTCGTTAGTCCTCCTTAGTCAGCCATAAGCTCACATGCTGAAAAATGCGGCTATTCTGTGAAAGTAGGTCACTTCAATATTGTAGCCTCCGTTTCCAGCCTTGTTGACCGTCGGATTATGGAGCCCCTTTTCATCCTGCAACGTATAAACCTTAGTTAAACGACACCCAGTAAGCTTCTATTTTTTCCTTCGCAAATTGTTCAATATTTTTTTGTATTTAGTCTTTTTGTCATTTTTTTAATTTGTGTGAAGTATATTTCTCCTTGTTGCAAATTTGATCTGTTGAGAATGACTTTTAAAAATCAAACCATGCATTTATCAAGACTTGTTCTCCCTTTTTAAAAACTGAATGTAAGTGCCATTCATTATTAAACTTTAAAAAAGGATTGTTCTTAAACATATTTTCTGCCTCATCTTATATACATTGAAATTAGAAGTTATTTCCACCTAAGAAAAATAGTAACATTTACTCCTTATTTTCAAAAATTGACGAAACCAAAAAGTGAGGTTAAAGTTTATTGCTGACTTTGTCAATTACTGTTGGTCCTTCAGGCGCCGTTAAACTAAATTATCTTTCAACATCTATCGCCACAATTACGGTCAAAATAACATAATGTATACAACGAATATTTAGACAAGAAATGATTTTAATTAGAATTATGGGTGCAGGAATGATTATCTCAGAATTATTTGTTTATCACAATTGATTAGAATTTTCCGCGGAAAATGGGCTTTTAGGAAAGAATTTGCGACAGAATGAAGGATGCACTCCTTCTCGTAATATTTCTGTGCTCAAATGGACATGTCAGAAACTCATCGCTTGCCATCCGTCGGTCGCAGAAATTTAAATTAAATTAAGACAAGACTGAATGGAGGACTCCAAGTGCCCTTAGTCCTGTCTTCGTTTAATTTAAATTTCTAAATGTAGCGTAAATGTAGTAAATTCGGAGGTAAAGTTAAATCTCACGCCGGATATTACTGGGAGTAAAATTCGATGATTGCATTGCTAATGCGTCACGAGCTAAAAATTATTCAAGTTTTGTGGAATGGGATATTTTCACTTTAAGTTGTACTAGCAAAAATAACTGAAAACAGTTGGAACGGTAACTGACTGTGTAAGCGTATTGGCAATTTCACCCATGAGAAACAGTTGCACTTTAGAGTTTAGATAAAAAAAAAACGTCACATATACTTGATCTTTAATATTAGTGATGAGAAACACATGTTTAAAGTAATCGCATAATCTTCTTAAAAAAGTCAGTGATTAAAAATAGACTTTTCGACCTTTTATGTCATTCTCAACTCTGAAGCAAGATAGAAAAAAACCGGATCTGATCGAAATCGAAATTCATCGGAAGGGGAAAAATAATAAACCCCAAATAATAATTACTATAAATACTACACTAGTTGCACAGGGAATGTTGACTACTTGTCGCTTAAAGCAGGTTCATCTTTCAAAACGAATCCCGATTCTAAAGTGCATAAGTTAATTGGACCCGATGCGTTTTTTCTTTTTGGTGTATTTTGATTCAGATCTGAATCGTTTCTTCTTTTTTTGTCTTGTTTCAGAGTTGGGAATGACCCATGAGCTGGAAAAGTCAATTTTTACTCATTGATTTTCTTGAGTATGACCACTTCAAACGCGCATTTTTTGTAGTTTTATTCATTCTCAGGGCATGTAGTTAGCAAGACAATTGTATTGAAATTCATGTTTATGAAATATTTGCTAGAATGACTGAATTACTGAAAACGTGTCCAGACTTGCACAAAAAAGCTTGAGAACTCATTTAAGTGCACGCACACAAATAAATGGGATTCAATTTGCATCCAACGTAAACAGACAGATTTCTTAACAAGTCTTCATCGGAAAAAATGATGAAATACTAGTCAAATTGAATTTTTATTTAAACATTTCGGATAGTCAATGCAAAGCATCTAACTCTACAATATACATTGATGTCTTTAGTTTCTACTTCAATTACAATATTCAACATCGCTCGGCTACATCAATTTAGCTCTGTGAATTACTGAACTTAGCTAATACCCAGGTCCCGCAAGCCTGCAAATGTGAGTTTTTACGAATATTCGAAGCTTCAGCCGGTGCTCAATTTGTAGTTTACAAAATATCAGCTCGAAACGCCCAACTTTGCGCCGTAAGCAAAGTTGGAGCGGAGGAGGCTTTACGATGTCAAGCTCTGCCTCGTAAATATTCGAAGGCCCAATGCTCGGCCAAGCTGAGCTTGCTTTACGTTTTCGGACCTTCAGTGCAAGCGAAGTGGCTTGGGGCAGGCACACTTTGTATAGAAAACAGTATGAGGAAAATAATCACTAAAAATTAAGTTTCGATCGAAAACGGTACGAGGAAAATAATAATTAAAAGCCATTGTATAATAGAAAACGGTACGAGGAAAATAATTACTAAAATTATGTTACGATGGAAAACGGTACCAGGAAAATAATAATCGAAAATTATTTTACATCACAGTATCATTGCTCATCTTTTGGTCTCCGGCATGCAAGTATTTTCTTCTGTAATAGGTGCGACAGGAAAAAGACATTAGTTATTTCAACGGTATATTTACATGTCATAATTGACTTTGTTGTTAAAGAATATAAATTCAAATTGCAATTGGCCTTTTTGAGTATATATTATGAATGTCTTCGAGCTCAGAAAGTCGGGTGGAAAATATTTTGTCGAGTTCAGCTCGTATGGCTGTGTTTTTTTCTGGCTTTCAGCGGAAGTACAGTGACATGCGCATAGTGAACAATTCAGTAACATGTATATCACAGGCTCTAGAGTCATCACTGAATAAGTATAAAGATCGTACGATTGCTAAAAAGTATATTTCAATTAGCTATCGATGAATTTGAATCCGCTTCTTGGGTATGCAATCTACCTCTGAGTCATCATTCATTTACAATGTTGGAGAGCAGCTTGCCTGTCAAGTTGCAAACTGTCAACGTCAAGAAACGACGCTTAAATGCGATTGAGGATGCTACTCATAAATTCTTTGTTTTTTAAGCATGGGGCCAATTTTATTTTTCGATAAAATTTTAAAGGAATTTACGAAAATCTTGATGTGCCTGTTCATGAATATTTTAGCGTTCTGGGTTTATGATATCAGTTGATCGCTCCTTAATGGTATTTTGTTCACCGAAAGAAATTGAATATAGTGAAGCAATTTGGAATTGACGTGGTGATTAGCAAGAAAATTTGCTGTTATTAAACCTTTTCACCACCAAGAAAATCCATTCATGAATAATTTAATATTGAACTAAAGATTAAAATGCAACGATACCTTGATCACATTATTCAACTTATCTGAAGCATACTTCTATTGTTGCCTGTGTGTATTTTAAATATACATGTTTTTAATGAATAAAGCAATGAAAAAAAAACGATTAGAAATTGATTAAACTTACTAACCCAAGACTCAAATTAAAAAAAAAAACACTGCAAAAATCATACAGGTGTATTTATGATAATCAAAGCTCAAGGTTATTAAATGCATAAGAAAATTATCAATTTGGCAATGTAACTATGTGGTCACATTAACGACTGTAATAGCACTGACAATGTGAGAAAGAAAGTTCAGATAATGATCGCACGTCAGTGAAACGGCCGCTTTATCCCTCCATTGACCTTAATTATTGCGCTGAAACAAATCTACTGGTACATGTGGTTGAATATTGTCGATGGTGAGTGTGATTATTATTATCTTATTTCCGTTTTTACCCTGGTGTGCGCGCGTGATGGGTGTGTTATGACAAAAGTCTCAGTGCAGCTGCTCGAAAATGGGTCTCTCTCCCCGTTTCTGGTGCTATATCCTATTCCATCCTTTTCTTTTTTCATGACGTAGGGAATATTATTGAACGAAGATATACTGATTCATTCACCGTAAATATTGACCAATTTTTTATTCGTTTGATAAGGTACGTAAAGGCTACCCCGACGTTATTTAGTGTGATGTATCAGTAGAACTTTATGCAGGGCGCTCAACGAAATGCTACACGCACTACAAATGCCGACACTCACCACAAATGCCGAAAAAAATCGTGTGCTAAAATGAATCATAAACGGCCGAATGAGTATTAAGCTCTACACTTAATCATTAAAGATATTCCAGGTTATCTTCTTCGAGTTACAGCGTAATTCCTGAAAGGTTGTGCCATCTTGATGGCCTGCGGCAGAGCCTGGCTGTCAAGCTGAGAGAAAGACCCAAGCAGACGCAGCGACCGCAATAGCAATGACGGAGGGAACTACAAATTCAATTATTTTTAGTTACTGAATAGAACTTGTTCCTCATCTCGCCATACGTCTGTTCGTCAACTGCATTTCAAGCAAAGAATGGCGCTGAAGTTAGAGAACCTGCAAAAAATTAGGTACACAGTGTGAGTTGTTGATTTTTCTTCTAATGATCTGTTCAGTATTGTGATGTCCTGTTGCTCAATAACAGAGAACATGCGTCAAAAATGTGGTTATAATACTTTTGCAGAATATATGTGTAGATTCTATGGCAATTAATAATGAATGATATTTAAATATAATTCCACTTAATGCTGGTAGTTCTCACTGATCTTGGATATCAATATAAATATTGATGGTCTATTTAGAAGCACAATGCTTTGATGCAGTACAAATACCTGGGCAGTACAACAGAGCTATAGTGTACAACGCTACTCAATACATGGAAAAAACTCGTCCTTAATTTTAAATATATTTACGTGTAACAAAATGTAATATTCATTTGCCGAACGAATAAAAATGGCTTTGAATTACAGGCCCTTCCTACACACTGTATAAAAATCGAAGGATTAAGTGGAGAAGAATATTGTATGCACTTTCATTAATGCGAGACATTCAAATCCTCCCGAATATTGCGATCCGCATTTGCATTTGCGTATACAAATTACAGAGACCAACTTTGTTTTGGGTCTGTAATCGATACCTGAATCTAGAGAATTTCTGTTAGCAGGCACTGCAATAGATGTTGTATTTGACGCCGTGGAACTCGAGCTGCGCTTGACGCATCAGTATTACATCAAATTTCAGCTCATTATTCAATTAAATCACTTTGAATCTACTCACATCACATTGTTATCTACACGTCAGGGACATCAGCGCTCTTCTGAATAGCAGCGATCACCTGTGCTGCACGATTTTATAAATACCAAGTAATTTTTACAAGGCTCTTGGTAACTCTTCTTAAAGTTGGATAAATCATTTTAATAATCGTAACGCTGAAGAAAAATAGGTACACTGCAAACGCCAATATTACAATATAAACAGCTAAGTAATCTTTTCGCCTCCATTTTGCTCGTGAAAGACGAGACAGATTATGCAGGATTTTCACGCTGTTGCCGTATCTGAAACGCAACCTTCTATACAGTCGAACAGAGTCCAGTTTCCCAATTCGAGCCACAGATTTTATGAATTATGCATAGCATAATTAACTGACGCACAGCGACTGACAAAAGCCCGCGTTTGATCATTATTCTTGCAGCTGTTCATTGCTACACGCGAAAAGGCTTTTTAATTTATGAGAAAGAATAATTAAAGCGACAAAATTAGTCTACTGCGGATTGCAGAGCGAATTAGCACGTTGCATTTTTGTAACGTTGCCTGAAGCTAATGAAGGCAACATTTTCTGCGGTTAATTGGATAAACTTCGTTCAACGGCCTTCATGGTTTGACATGTCGCGGTTCTCGATTATACAGCTGCGTATACGCAGTGTAAAAATAGAGGTTGGTATGCTTTGAGGCGCAAACTTCTCAAGTTGATCCTGTAAATGTCGAAGTTGGTTTAACTTGGGTCTTCTGCATGGGACTGCAGTATTCATTTTGTTACTCTGCGATAAAAAATCTGTGACTGAAAAATCTAGCTACCATTTAATAGGGAAATATCATCAGAAGCTCACAGTCTATGGAAGTGAAACTTCCAAGGTTACTGGTTGCTTCATTAGCGCGTGATTTTTTTATAAATGAAGGAGAAACATTAACACGTATTTGAGATTGTAAATAATTCATGCACCTTTTTGCAAAATGGCGAATTTTCTGAGCTACTTCCCGAAAGGCCTTCCAAGTTTGGATATAATTCAAATCCTGCAGCCTTGGATAGAGAACTTATTGTTTGAAGCCTTTCTCATGACTTACCTAGCGCTGCTCTGTAATCGCGGTATTTTTAGCGACATCTCTCACAAATCTTTCCTGAACTGTCATGTTCGACCAAGCTTTTACAAAACTTTCAAATTTATATTCTTTCGCAGGAGACCACTGTTGTTCAGGTGGAAGGGAAATAAAATTAAACAAGAAATAGTAAACATTGAAGTTCCTAAATAGCTAAAATTCATGATCATTTGAACACAATAAAGCAAATCATTGGGTAGTGAATTCCCTTGAATTTCCACGAGCGCAAATGACAGCGTTTAAAATGGGAAAATTCTTATCCAAATCAAACATATATTACCAATCCTGTTGTTTAATTTAACCAAATAGATGTAACATTTTTACGTCGCAGTAAACATTTTAACCGGGGAGTGGATAGCAGGTGTAAAAATTCTGTTTTATATTAAACTCATTGCAATAAAAACAGAATTTTTGATACGTACCAACTTAAGAGGAAGTAAAAATATTCCTACACCAGCCCCAATTTTGCCATACTTCATACAACTAATACCGAATATACCGTTAAATTTGAACTGAAATTCAAGCCTGAAATTTATATCACGAAGCATTTCAGGCAATCCATCGATAACGCACAGCCTTGTCGATTCCAGTAAAAATTTGCCCGGAAGTGGTAGTGCGTGAAATTTGTGATGAGGAGAAAAAGGCATTGACCAGCAGACAAGTCAATCAATATGGATGGTTTTGGCACCATGCTGTCTTTGATCAGTGATTTTGATCATGGTCTTGAAAGGTTTTACACGGACGCTAAGTTTTACGCAACACCCAACCACCTTGGTCGCCCCAACATTAGAAAATCTTTGCCACTTGAGACTGGGTACTTCAGACAGCGAATAAAAATGAACTAAAAATAAAGAAATAAAAAAGAATGCGTGAGATATAAAACTTTTCCCGGTATGAATTATCTCGATGTCTGAGGCTTGACTTGAGCAAAAATATATTTTGCATATGGGAATTAAAATAGATGTACAAATATACTGTGATTCACAGAATATATTACGAATGGAAATAATCTACCAATTGTTTAAATATGGAAGGAAAATTCTATGTAAAATTCATGGTAAAGATTATCAAAAATGAGTTCAACAGCTTATAAATAATGCCTTAATTTTTAGACTGTTACGTATGAAAAATCATTTCCGGCTCTTGTAGAGCATTACTTGTGGAAGTCAGAACATTTTGTTATTTTATCGACAATTTATTTCCACAACTCTAGAATTGTCAAGGAACTGGAATGGCTTGGAGGTGACACAAAAACCTCTGAAGGCCAGTCATACTAGCAGGGCCTCGTAGGTACAACGGTAGAAACCATGTCGATAGCAACATTTTAAAACGATGAGAACAAAGATTATTTTTCTTATGCATCAGACCTTTCAAAAACGATCAATCGTGTACCCTGCGCTTAAAATAAAGTAAAATATCACAAAAAAAAACATTCTATCCGCTAAAATTTGGTAGTTGTCACACTCCTCCTCCTAAACTCCTAAAAATGTGCGAAATGTTTCCAGTTCTGTACTCCAGTTTCGATCTGCCATGAATTGACTTGGAAGCGAGAAAATTATTTTTGATTTCTCCAATAGATTGACTTGGCCGCCTGAAAATTATTTTAGATTTTTTGGCGGACCGAGAAAACGGCGTTAAATTGGCTCACAGCAACAAACTAGACAGGCATGAGCCTCCCAAATGTATCGCATTATTCGCGTCTTCGTTCGGTGTATGATACTGAAGGAAATGTCCCCTTAAAATGGGATATATGATTTAGCATCCACAACAGATGAATTATTTCAAATTAAAATTGATTTTACGAGTAATTTTGATCGTACACGATGAAAAGTTGAAAGAAATTCAAGAAAAATAGTGGAAAGTAGCTTTTTGGTAAGGAAAGTAATTTGGTTAGGTACTTCACATTCCTAGGTACGCAATGAACGAAAAATAGCAATTAATTTACTTCTGAAGCTGCGCTATTAAATAATGAGAACCAAACATTTATTTATAATCTATCACGTTTATAGTTCTGTAATAATTTGTAGAGCGCTTGTAAAGAATGTAGAGCGCTTGTAAAGAACGTTTCATTTTTCCAACGTTCAGTCGTAAGTACTATCAAGCTTATCAGCAAAGGACACGAAAAACAAATGTGAAGTTAAGCCACTCGTATGGGGACTGAAAGCCTGCACTTGACGTCCCAGAACGGCTGTGCAAGAATCATCGACGTGCGTGCGTATTCTCGCAATGAGTGTTGAAGGAAATGACAACATTGCTGTTGAATATTCTCCTAATACACGTGCTCTTGAAACGATATGATTTTTTCGAAGGGAAAACATAACTTTGTTATGGGAGTATTTTGATTAAAAAATTGATGATCATTCTGCTATGATTGATACTAGCATTCACACATGAATTTTAACATTAAATATTCATATTGTCTAATTTTGTTGAATGCATTGTTTCCAGTAACATCTGAAGGTAACACAACAGCTGGTATAACTTTGAACGGTTAACTATTTGCCATTGAAAGGTTTGCCACAATTTGATAACAGCTCTCAGTGATCGATTTAAGAAATACGAAGGATTTGGAGGTAATTAATGCATAACCATCACTGTTTCAAGAACATTACGATGGGCTTATACAAATTTTTAGGCTGTCAGCACGATGTAATTCTTCAGGTGAAGAATGCATCTCATTTAGAAGCCCTATATTTCTCCGACACTGAAGGTTGCAGGAAACTTTGAATTCAGAAATTGTAATTTGATCTCAGACGCCACTTTCAGGAATTCTATGGGCTTCCTTAACAAGTCAAAGCTCAGACAATGAAGAAACTTGGCAGCAACTTTCCGTCAGAGAAATTACTGATGATAGGGAACTTTAGGTGACTTAGGAACTTGTGTGGCGCTGAAATTGTAGGTGACATGGGAACTTCAGTTGATAAAGGAAATCCGGGAGAGGGAATAAGACGAAGTGAAATGACTTAGAGATCACTATTGTAGGTTTAAGCTATTAAAATTATTTGACTTTACGTGAATTGCGCTTTATAAAGTAAACGAGCTAACGGTGAAAATCGTAAGGATGAAAGAATTTCTGTTACTGATTATTTTGCATACGATCATTCACTATTATTTTTCATCATTTGGAAATTCATTTTCAGTACTTTAACGCTAAGCTGATGAGTAGAGCTATAAATTCAATATGCTGCAGTCATGAAATTTCATTTTATTCTCACCAGAGTTATAGCGCGATGTTGCGGAAGTTGCACTGGTGAGGTCCGGCGATTGTTCCCTTTAAGGGGGTCCTCCGGGGCCCCTTTTCCCTCCGATGGGGTAATATTCATGTTATTGTTGGAAAAGAACCCTTAGGTCATGGACTATTCGGTCCTAAAATTTAATGGCGCTACGGACAATAGATCCCCCCCCCAGGGGGGGGGGGGGAGGGACCCACCAGAGGACCAAAATTTGCATCATCTACCCCATTTCAACCCCATATAAAAAGAGAAAAAATGGGAAATGTAAAAAAGCCCATTTGAGTTCGTTAGGAATGTTCCAAGGATTCTAAAACTGTCTTTGTTTTTGTTCCAGCATAAAAACTGAATGAGGAGCTACATCCTGAAATATCAACACCAGTGAAAAAGCACCAAAATAGTAAATTTTTGAGCCCATTTCAACCCCATGTAAAAAGAGAACAAAACAGGAAATGAAAAATTTGCGACTATTCTTTTGTTAGATATGTTCCAAGGATTCTAAAACTGTCTTTGTTTTTGTTCTAGCACGAAAACTCAATGAGTTCTATTTTTTGAAAAATCAATACCAGTTGACTAAAAAACCAAAATGTTAAATTTTTTCAACAACTAAGGCCTGAATCAAAAAATGTATAGAAGAAATTATGTGTTTTTTTAAAGTTACATATAATAATTAAATTTCATAAGAATCAGACTGAAACAAAAAATTTTCTAATTTTTATAAAATGCAAATATTTTTAAATTATTTTTTTTACAATTCACATTGTGAATATGATGTTATGCATAAAGATTATCGAAATAAAAATAAAAACAGCATTCAATTACATAAATTTTCCAGTATATCACACTAAAACAAAATATTTAGTTTTTGCCTTATACTGTAAAGTTACTTCTATTCAAAATTCAAAAGAATAGAAGTCATTGAGTTTTTATGCTAGAAAGAAAAAAAGACAGTTTTGGAATCCTTGGAACATTTCTAACAAAGTTATATTCCCACTTTATCCATTTTTACATTTCATTTTTTTTTTAAATAGTTCAAATCCAAAAATTTAGGTTTTTTTTGATATATTGGTAAATTTTTGCATATAAAAAAGTAAGAAAAAAAAATGCAAAATCCCCGAATATATCTTTGTTAGAAATGTTTCAAGGATTCCAAAACTGTCTTTGAATTTGTTCTAGCATAAAAACTCAATGACTTCTATTCTTTTGAAATATGTATAAAAATGACCCAAAAAACCTATTTTTCAAATTTTTCGGAAAAACTAAGGCCTAAATCAAAAAATTTCGAGTTCATATATGTTTGTCTTGCAATACTACATATACTCACCAAGTTTCAGACCAATCGGAGCAAAAAAATTTTCATTCCGGAGGACCCCCTTAATAATGTACAGTAATGGCGCTCTGAAGTTCCATTATGTTACATATATCACAACTCTACCTGTTTCGTGATGTCTTCAATATTTCTGCATTATTCAATCCTAACGTAAAAAATGTAGTATACGAATCCGATTTTTTAAATGGCCATATTAGGCTTTACATTTGTTACTGGTTTCTTTTTTCCTAAAGAAGAAGAATTTTTTCCAGAAATGTACGCGAATCTCCTTTCAGTCAATATGACCAGGGAACGTGAATACCTCGGAATATAGTTGTGCTCTGAAGTCTTAGATGGAATCCCAAAATTTTCATAGCTTTATCCTTCGAATTTTTGATCGGAATGTAAAATCTGTATTTTCTTGAATTTTCATTTGTGACTCGATGTTTTTCGTTTTGTAGAGGTCGCAGCCCAGCTAAAGTTGATTTCATACGCTTAGAGAAACTGTTTTCAAGCTCCAGATGTTTATCATTCAACACCTCATCTGACCCAACAAAGAAGTTTTCTCCAAAGGATTATTTAGAGCCAAGCTGATGGTAGAAATCCCACCTTCAGCTAGCAAGATACAAGGCCTGCCAATCTCGTGCAAAGTACGTGATTGCAATGGCCATCGAAAGGGGTATTCCGCAGAAGTTAGAATGAAATTGTCGCTCAAAGTTGACAGTTTTTCATGTCTAAGATGCTTATCCATGCAAAAAAATGGACAAAGATATGGACAGAGAGGGCAGAATCAATTCTTCCTCAGGAACAGGCTTTGAATCTAACGTAGCTGCGTTTAAAAGCTGTTGAGCAGCACAATTGTAGGAAGCAGTCCGTGAAGAAAAAAAGGAAGATTGCAATCCTTATTCCAGGGCTTTAGCTGCTGACTATGCTCGAACGTCCACTTGATCGCTTCCACAGCATTGGTGTGCTTGAATGGTGCGTTTGGCCAAGCATGCGTTGGCTTTCTGCTGCAACTGCTGTTCAGTCACTACCTTGTGTTCTACAACAATTTTTTGCTGTAGATTACAAAGGTGCGGAGACTCAAAAATTTAGCAAACTTGAGAATGCGAGTATACCGTGGCTTTCACTGCTTGGTCCGAATTGTCAGCTCTGTTTTCAATCTTGTCTTATAATGTCTGCACAAAGTCATTGGAATCTGAATATTTTACGTGAGCTGCTGGTGATCCTTTTCGGTAACTTCTCAGCCGTCTGGGTAGCAGCCGTTTGAGTGAGGCGCAAGTTGTTTATGAAAGAAACCTGCATCAGCGGTCACAATCTGGCTAATCTGTTATGTAAGAGACACGCAATAATAGCAGTGTGTTGCAATCACTCCCCTTGATTTTACTACCGTCGATGAAATGTTAAAATTCATCAAATGAAAAAACTAGGTCTCGGGTTGTAATCAGTGCGTCGTCTGTAATAATTTTCTGTAGTCTAGTGCAGAAAGTGTAGGGTAATTCGGTTCAGAGTAATAAATGTAGCTAATAGTGTTGATTCGAGAGACTAGATCGCCACTATTACCAGGCTGGAGATGTAAAACCTGCACACTCACATGCTAACCTGCAGAACATAGTTCAGGTAGCCACAACTGGCCAATAGCGGCGACTAGCCTACAACTGCAATGCTCCATGCCCAAGACTTTAATAACTGCTGGGGCGCTCGTCCTGGAAGAAAAGCGCTGTAAATGAGAACATGACGTCTGTGTCGCGGCAGCGGCAGAGCCGAACTATTGACACCAATACTGCAGTGGTACTGCGTTATCCGTTAATGCGTGTATCACCGGACATCGTCATGGAGGTATCGAAGAATTGCTAGTGCTAAAGTACTTTATGTTCATTCGTTACTTAGACAATATTGTTGGAGTTTCTGAAGACTTCAGTGGAAGCTGTCGCAGTCCAAAACATTTTTAAGCGTTTCATAGTTTCATTGACTTTCTTCGCGACAATGGAAACTTAAGCCCCGAGATGTTCTTTTGCTGAGCGCATATTTCGAGTTTCAGGTTCTTATGGCAAACGTTAAACGATCACTCCGATGATATATAAAAATATATTGAGAAATCGTTTCTTAAAAAATGAAATAAATAAATTCTGGCATTTTCGAATAAAAATAAGATATTTTCTGATCGTAGCAGGTGCTACTTTTTCTTGGTTTCATTCAGTATCGAGAGTGCATCATTTCAATCGATAATATATATCGAAAAAATAAAATCTAAGGAATTATGAAAACAAGTCAATTAAAGTTTACAGCGCAATGCTTCGTTCAACTTAAAAGTTTAGTCAAAGTAAAATAAAGAACTTTCAACCCAGATAAGAACCCATGCCGATTTTTTGTCACGAGCCTTTTGAAAATAGCGTATTCTTAGAACACTAATTTTCACTCAAAGTAATGGACAAAAAACGACAGAATTGCAAAACATCAAATGCAATTCTTCCTCTGAGAGGCTTCCTTGTAACCAATCGTGAATTATTTTAAGTTTAACCAAGCTTGTTTGCCTTTATGATTTGAGACTCATTATTTTGGTGCAGAGAAAACTATTTACCACGAATTGAACAAATTGAGATGCGTTTTGTGAAAGAATGGCTCTACGCTTGGTCGAAAGGGTATCTTCCTGAAGTGAGCGTCGATGTTTAAGTGATTCAATCTTCTCAGCGTTGTTCATTTCGTCTTCTCTCTCCGGCTCCACAGTAATGTATAACACCACTGTATACAATCGCTCACTTTCTCCTTTAAAATTTTTTTTTTCAACTTGCACTTACACAAATCTTTGCTCATTGAAAACTTTTGACGAGATTTAATGACCATTTTTCTTTCCCGATACTCAATAAACTTCACCAATTCCAACTTTCATGTTATCTATAAACTTTCGCGGGCTTGTGTCGACACTCCGCCACTCGAATTTATAATTTCGGCTTTTACGAACAACGAACCTAACATAGCGAAGCTTCTATTTTCCCACGATCAGCATGATTTGCATTAAGTTATGACCGTTGATTATGATCGTTTTGGTTGGATGTTAAACAATCGAAAATTTCACTTTAACTTTCCCAGGAATATTTTGGTAACTCTGAGAAAATATTTTCGAAAGTGCCTCGGAAGTGTAAATTTGAGAGACTACATCGCATTTTACCCAGGGTTTTCATGCGTTGATTCAGGAATCATAAAAATTTACCGATCGAGACAAGCTTTTTTCAAAATGTTATCTGCTTCAAGTCTAGTTGCTGAGACCTGAGCGCGACTTGCCTGCCGAGATTTGAAGGTCCACGCGCAAGTGGCTCCGTGTACACAAGCGTCAGTTCTAATTACTGTCCATTGTTTGAAGTCAGCAGACGGACGAAGCCCTCAATCTGAGCTGCGGCAGTCTGAGCGCTTAGCCCGCAGCTTGCAACTGTGGGTTTGGCATGCATGAGTCATGCCTCCAAATTGTGACTGATTTCAGTATTTTCAACTATAAGAATGGAATTTCTACCCCAATTTTACGAAGATGAATAGATCTTAGTAATTTTTGATGCTGAATCAAGGCTAACAAAAAAAATGAGGGCTTATTTAGTAAAACACTTACTCAAGTTCGATATTTAGAGTTAAGATGAACCTTTAACCTAAAATTTATGTGGTGAACAAGAGGACCTCAAGTTTAATAAAGTGTCGGAGATGCAGAAGCGGGGTGCCATAACCTCGCATTGGGTGCCATAGTGAGGCAGTTATCATTAAGTGCAGTTATTTTACTTCATCCGTCCGCTCTTTGACAGGTCTCAAAAGTTCAGTTCTAAAAAAATAGCAGAGATCGACACAACTTTGAAAAGGTCAGCAGAGTTTTTTCCATGTCTGATGGCGTCATTGGAGCCTCGGACGAAACACGCAGTCACCAGTGGAAGAGTGCAGGTCTTAACCGAAATTTGAACATTTAAGCCTGTTAATCATGCGAAGTTAGGTTTTGCGCAGGTAAATTGCACACAGGTGAATCGTGCGCTCCGAAACTATGAGCAAGTAAATGATATTCAGGTAAATCATGCGCAGGTGAGCTATGCGCAAGGGGAATGATGCACGAGGAAATCGAATAGAAACGCAATGCATTTACAGCTCTTTCCTTGTTTGGGGAATGTGAGCAGCTATGTTCTCGGTTAAAATCGCGCGTGGATCACGATAAAAAAACCCTAAGGACATTTGAATTACTTGTGAAATGTGCTCAATTACTATGACGATCCTAAGAAATCTAGAGTTTAGAACAGAGAGCGAACTTTCATACATTTTACACATCGCAGCAGCACAGCCAGCATTAAAAATTCGACTGGTAATTTCAGTATTCTGCACGCTTTTTTTCTAGCTGAAAACTTCAAGTGCAATTTTAACAAAAAGAAATTCAAATACAAAGTTGGTGTTTTTTCAAAGAACTAGCTGTAAAAAAGCTCAAACTTGAGTATCTTGGCCAAATAATTAGTCCGTACGGGAGCAGAGCCGGCAGGTGAATTTTCAGCCTCGGTAGCGCAGCGAGAATACAGTAAATAGTTTAAAAATTCAGCCTCGAAAACCAAAAACGTGATGATTCAAGGGTAGGAGCGAGACAGCTTATCTATTCACCAGACGTCAACTAGGAACATGTACAGTACAAAATGATGCGTAAGACATCTTTCAACCCAAACGGTTTCAACCCAAACATGAAGTGTCCAATTTTTTATTTAAAACTGAGTAAATAAATTGAAAACGAAATGAAAAAAAACAAGAACAAACTCTAAAATTTCACACTGCATAGCAGAAAAAAAAATTTCTTCATTATTTTCGAGGAACTGTGAGCCCGGGCCAAATTTTTAGAATAAAAACGATCTGATCATTGATCTTTGAATTCTCTTTCTTTCATGAATAAGACTTCAATCTAATCTTTGTAGATTAATTTGAACTTGTTAGTTAAAATTTTTCACCAATCCACGAGTTTGATTGAAGTATATTTTAGAACGGGTCTAAAATATAAGGCTGATCGCCTAACAAGTTTTGCATCCTGTACAAAATATTTATGGCTGCAAAAACTAACTTCAGCGATATAGTAGAGTTGGTTCTTCCACTCTATTCATAACAAAGTTGAATTCCTTGGGTAAATAAATCGTTGAACTTTATCCGAGACGTTGCTTATCTTTGTCTGGGCAGGTCCACTGGGAGCGAGAACTTCAAGAGCTTCTGGGGTCGCGCGCTGGCGAGCGCGTGAAACGAGGAGTCTTTTTCACTTTTTGTGGTTAATGAGGCGAAAATTTACAGAACGAAGACTCGAGGTATTCTTTTTACGCTTTTATGTACAATCTTCGAATTTTGATCAAGTAGCTGTAACTTCATCTTGCTACAATGCTACTGAAGTTGCAGACTTTGTCATTGCACACAGTGTACAGTTGTATACATTTTAGGAAGTTGAAATAATTAATTGCTTACAATCAAAGAAGACTAGTAAGAAATTCAGTTAAAGTTTGCAGTGGCTACAAAAAAAAAAGAACCTTTGCAGTAAATAATTTTGAATGATGAAACTTACATAGAATAAATTCATGTCCTTGTTCCCAAGACCGATACCTTACAGCTTACACCATCACATTGTTTGGTTGTTTGATGGCTTCCACCGTGTACCACGTGTGGCATCTGGGTGCATCACTAACGACCATGTAGTCGCCTCAGACCAACCTAAATGGGATTTCGTAACCGAATTTTCCCGTGGGCCGCCATTCTCTTATTTAGCTTTAATATTTTTCGTAACATTCAGGCGTTCTGTAAGCCATCGGTCTCCAGTTTTTTATAGACTCAAGCTAGAATTTCCGGATCCTCTCATAACAGATGTTGGATTTTTATCAAAACGAAGTTTTTGAATAGAGCCTGATATTTTTTTCTTAAGCTAACAGCTGCTGCATTCACATAAAGATCACACATAATTTCTTAATTTAAGAATCTTGTCAAAGCCGACAGAAGTCTCTTTAGCGACACCAGAGCTGAGCTTTCTTGATTGTATGTATTGCTTTAGATGTCGAGTGCCTTTTTCATTATGAAAGGGACCTTCCTTCTCCGGAGCAGATCTAGCGTCTCATGTGCCTCTATCGTTACCTCGTGAAACAGAGAGAGCGCCTTAGTTTTCTCGTGCTATGAAAGTCAAGTACGACTCCTGCATGATCTCGATGGTAAATTGCGCCAAAATTGGAGGGAAAGTGTATAAACGGGGCACTGAAGTTCAGCATACGGAAATTCTTTTCCACTGGAACGTATACGTAGAGTGTTGAGAAAAGTGTAGTCAAGGGGGCTCTAGCATAGTGAAATCGATACGTAACATAAGACAAAAACAAATTTTTGTATTGTATGTGCGTAGATTTCAACAAATTTTGTAGATTTTGTAAATATACAGACACAATGTGTAAGTTTGTAAATATGACATATTATGCGAAAACATTGTGAAGTTCAAAAGTTGAATTTGGGTATTATCATTTTATTATTTTCGAAGGTATAAAAATATTGAAAATAGTCTAGTTCGGTACGTCACAACGCTCTGCTTTAATTCATCTTCACTCAACGTTTAATGTCAAATATTTCTTCAAGGTCATAACGCTTATGATTTTTCATTAGGTCGCCTGTCCAAGCGTTTTGTAATTGAAAATTAAGTCTTTCTGGCCATATATCTATAGATGCATTATGAGCGCGACTACACTCCGTCGATACACAAGAAAGGCTAGAGAAGCTACTATAGCAACTGCAATAGATATGAACAACATAACATAAAATTATTGGGGCACTGATAGGATTGGCAAAGGATTTAATATTCTTGTTTCGTTGAGACTATCGACCAAAACTAAGAATGCAGCAAAGTCACGGGAATAAAATATCATGTGAGTAAGATTTCATTTCGAGAGTCTATTATATATTTTTAGCTCATAGTGGAAATACTATGAAAAAATGGAAGACCTTCTATTGAAGCAGAAGAACATGTAAGTAGTCGAAATATTCAAATCGTAGAAACGGACTAAGATGCAAATTTATATTCGACTTATGTTGAGAACAGAAAAAAGTTTTATGACACTGAATCTCATAACACTGAACTCGGAATTAAAGAAGCTGGCCTTGTATTTCATAAATGATTTGTACAATTTTAAACAATTTCAAACGATTTCAACAATTTATTTACCCCAAGCGATCCATCATTAGATTGTTTCTTAAGGCAGAATACAATGGGCACATTTGAGTAGAGCTACTTGTAGGCCCGAATAAGTTCAGCGCCTTCTAGAGCATCGTAGCATCTACGTTATTATAAGGCGTACAATTATGTTTACCCTAATTCATTTAATTTAGTTGCAGACTAGACAGATCAATGAATTGGTTCGATCAAGGTTCGATGGATAATTTTACAACAAAAGTTAAAGGAGTTAATACGGAATGATTTCGTTTCAAAAGATGAACGGCATTTTCTTTGTTCAGATCTCGTTGGTTTAAGGAACCTTTCATCAATTAATTCCACATGAACGACTCGCTTTTAAGGAACACTTGAAATGCCTTTAAAAATTTGACACCCTAAAGAATGATTGCAAGCAATCTTACAGAATCGCAAGTACGTTTTAAGCTCGGATTTTCAATGAGGCGCTCCAGCGTTCTCCTGTGAGGTCTGTCGAACGACGAAACCAAACCATACTTGAAAAAAACATCAATTTATATGCATAATTTAAGGAGTGACCAATAACCCGAAGTTTTTTAAATAAAAAACCGAAGATGTTTTAAATTTATAATTCACCGAAAAATATAAGGGGAATAAAAATATTTTCAATTTGCTCGCACATTTCACAGAAATCCGTGCCCTCCGTCCAAACGCCTTTCATGTCAAACTAGAAGACCGCATTGCTTCTCAATTTAAACTCTCTATTGTTGAGAACATTCAGATTGGGAAGGGTAGCGTTTGCTAAAAGCATCACACAACGAGGAAAACGTCTGCTTGGATATTATGCTTTAATACTTTACGAAGAATTTTACTGTGTGGGATTCGATACTTGCGTAGGGAAGTCATTTGAATTTAAGAGCATTTAACTGAACCAAAGTTTCATATTGCCTGTGAACGAATTTAAAAATCAAAATTGTGCAGAGTGTGGCGGCATTTTACAACGTCCAGAGTTCAAAGTGTATTGCAAGTAATAAATATCTTCATAACACCTTTAATTTTGAAAATAGTGTAATATATGTCAATTCATGATCTAGTTTTGTGGAAGTAGCACATCACTGGCTGAAGAATAATATATTTTACGAAAATAAAACATAACTGAGAATTTTCATAGTAGTTTTTTGGTTGCATTTCTGGTAACTACGTTGACGGCGCTCATGTTGCTCTCACATCAACTCTCATTTCTAAGAAGTTCTGTTTGACTGTCGGTGAAGGAGCGAATCAGTTTCAAAGCTTCATCTATGTTGCTGTGATTTCTGTAGAATTCAGTATTAATATGCATCATACACGGGTCGGAGAAAAATATGTAAATACCAAAAAAACACATTGCCAAGCCTAATAACGTGTAAGAAAACCTTTGGCGTTCAGCTTTGGTTACTGTAACTGAAACAGCTTTGTTTGGTTTGCAAGGGAATATTAAACAATTCTTCGAGCTAAATAAAAGTAAGTTCAGGTAACAATGATGAAGGTGGATAGCGATAACGCCCCTTTCTTTCCAAAGTAGACAATAATGGCTGAAAAATATTGAGAGCTGAAGATTTTGGTGGCGAGGGGAAATGCAAATATGTTCACACAACCATTCCTGAATAAGCCGAGGTATTTGTACCTGGGCGTTATCGTTTCGTAACACAGCATCACCATTGAGTTAAAATTATCGGTTAAAATTATCTTATAATCCTTGCTGGTAATTCAACTTTTTACTGTAAAAATGGGGCCCATGAAATACTATGACATTCCAGCTATATCATGACTGAACCCCCAATTTTTTACACCTAGTAGAAGCAGTCTGCATCGTAAGCTTGGGACGGAGTTCGCCGGACGTAAACTTGAAAAAGTTAAAATCAGTATTCAACAAGCCTCATACTGCCAGAAGACTTTCTTTCTTCGGTCCATAGTTCAGGTTTCATGGCTTCGCCCCCACTTTTTCCTCGTAAATGCATTCGCATCACTGATGAGTAATTTTGGAATTCCAGGTCCCCCTGAAAATCACTGCTCCCGTTGTAATATTTCGGTGCTGACATGGTTTGTGAGCTCGACATTCAGTTCGGCAGGGACTATGGCAGTTGTCGCTCCTTTATTTTTTGACACTTTCTTCCGTGACTGCCTGTAACAACCACGCAACTCACAATTTCATCTTCGATATGAATTACCGAATAATGTTTTTCCGCATTCTTTGTCTGAGATCTAAAATCTTCGATACGATGCTCTTGAAGCATCAAACACTTCGGCTACTTTCATAACGGAAGCGCATTCGAGCACCAACAACTTGTGTAACGTTCGAGTTCACTAATCCCAGGCCAAATGCTCTCACAACTACACAGAATGCTGTTCTAGCAACGACTGACATTTCCAACGCATTAATAAATAAATTAATTAAATAATAAGGACAGCGTCCCCCTTTGGAATCCATGTTTTTGAGATCACTTGAGAAACTGGAATTGTGGCTGCTATAAGAAGTGTAAGAGGTCAGGAACATCGTGTGAATAAATGAGACTCGTACGTTCACTCGATCGCCCGCTACGGGGTTTGAAGAATGGGGGGGGGAGGGAAGGGGGAAGTGGTATTTTATCATGCTACACCTCCCTCATGGCACTATCTTCACGGCTTGACGTTGCTATGTCATCTGCTATGTCTCTGGATTACTCTATAATGATTTCAGGGGCTAGCCTGAACCAAAAATTGAAAAAAAATATAATTACAATTGTTCATATATCTTTGTTTTGTCTATACTGAAAACCTCGTACGTTGGGGTTTCAAAATGCATCTCCTCCGACAGTTTTTGATCTACAGTGATCATTTTGGTATCATTAAATGTGGAAAGACAAGGGATTCCCAAAAACTTGAAATGTTATTCTAAATTAATTTTTGTTCAAAAGTTATGACGTCATAAAGCAACATTATTTTCGATAAAAAAAGTTGCCGTCGAATTTTTTCTTTTTCTTCTTTAAAACTGGAAATTTAGGGAAGAGCTTTCAAGTTTTTGGAATGTCCACGTCTTTCCGCACCCAATGATACCAAAATCATCACTGTAGCTTAACAACTCTCGGAGGAGATGCATTTTGAGAAACCCCAAAAATTTCGTTTTCTATGAATATCTCGTTTTCTATGGGGAAAATCGCATTTTTTCACGAATGACAAATGATTTAAAATTGCATTTCCTATTAGTATTCCAAATTTCATTGCTCTAGGTTCAATAATAAATAAAAAGTTCCGGAACGGGACGCTGTCCCTTATTAAGGACAATGCAAAAGCGGCGTTGTTATGCAAACGCAACACAATTCACAGGTTGGCTTGAATCAGCATTTACGTACAAGGATGAATTTTGCGAGGTGTTTACGTATTTATGTCAAACCCCTGTAACTTGCACTAAAGGAGCGTATCAATTAGGTTTGAATATTTTTTTTAAAGATGGTTTTTCATACATGTTAATCACCATTTCTTTGTTCAATTTTAATGATTGATATCTTAAGTTTATTTATTTACTGCGGGTCTATGTTTTTCTTTTCTAAACATAAAATTGGATTCATTTATTCACTTACGAATTATGATACATCTTTTTACATTTATGAACAGCTGAACATTTAATTTATTTGTTATAATAGTAGCGTCATTCCTAACACTATGACTATATTCAAGACCAACAGTAATGCCACACAATGATTTTCATAACGAAAACATTTGGTACCCATCGAAATGAATCGCCTGATATATCAAGAAATGAATTGTGAGCCTCTCTTAGAGCACAATAGCACACACAAAATTAACCTAGGAAGGTCATAAGGGCTTCTACATGATGGAAAAGAAGCCGCGTGTGTGAAGAAGAAGGTCGCCTTTTTCTCAATATTGATTGGGAAGAAGATGATTGAATGTCAGATAGAAGTCAACCTATTCCAAAACACTTCGTTTCATCAAAAAAAGATGCTATCTCCATACACAGTTTTATGGCTCTTCGTTGCCCTAAGATTTAATTTTTAATTTCCATCTCAATGCTATAACTCTCAACATTGGCTTGACGTAACAGGAGTCAGAGAATATCATGTAAAGTTTAAGAGCACCACGGTGAGCGATAACAATTGTTCATGGGATTGTTCGTGGATTGATAATTGTTCATGGATTGCAGCGATGATTTCAAGGTGAGTCAAGTTCATGAGCAATTCTTGTTCATGGATTGCTTTGCCATCAGATCTCCAGCAGCATTTTGTGCTTATGAGATGAATTAACCTTTTCAAATTACACCAGTAAGCTTAACGATGCAACTATAAATTAATTCGAGTTAAGATCAAAATTCTTTTCACTTATTTCGATCGTAATTGTTTTTCATTACCCTATGATGTAAAAAGTAAGAACAAGTTTTCACCACTTCTGCAGGAGTGCCGATTTAAATATTTTTGCTTCCAAAAGTATTATCGAGTTTTACTCGAGACCCAAGTTAAATTTCACACTGAGGATTACGCTAAATCAAGCATCACTGTAGGCCAACCTGATGCTGAGGGTCAAGTTACCTTGTGAAAACTTTTACTTGGAAAAAAGTAAATTAGGCTAATTTGGATTTGAATTTCCGTCTGAAAATCTGGTTACGCTAAACTGCTGTTGCTCAGAGGATAGGTTCGTTTGATGATGGTTTTGAATAATTAATGTATGCAAGTGAATTGAGTGAACATCATCGCCCGCACCCGATTAGACTTTGATTCGAAATAGAAAAACGTTCACTAATTAACACTCGACAAAAATGCATCCTCTATTCATGATGCCGAGGGCCCTGTGTTGTGAGGCTTCAACGATCCAGGTGAGGAATTAAAGATTGCGGAGAGAATTAAAGATTGTAGCGACGACGTAAAGATTGTAACCTTGAGGTAAAGATTGCAGCAGAACGTCTTTAGAGGATTTTTCTTCTTGAACTCGTTCAGCGATTTTAATGGGTCCGAAATAGGCAGCTTTTGTCGAATTCTATTGCATTTAATACCACGATTTTGTGGAGCAAATGGATAGAATTTCGGGCTTCGAGTGCTGAGTTATCTTCTATAATTTGCTACATGAAATTTCTGACAATTTCGTTCTGCATCTGTACTTTGTAATGATCTATGTACTACTCTCACAAAGTTTTTTAATTTATTAGTGTTTGGGGCTTACATGTACATCAAAAATTTGAATCAAATCTCCCAATGCAAATTATTACATATCTTTAAGTGAAAGTGTAACGGAATTGGGGCGCAAGCTCATCCAGCCATGCGTGAACATGCCGATGTGTATAGAGGCTCCTCTGCACGTTCCAAGGACACCCTTCATTATACTCACGAGAACTATCCCTTAGTTGGCTTAATAATTGTTGCTCTTCGAATTTAGCCATGTGTTATCTTGCCAATTTTGGATACAGTCGTATTGAAACTTTTGTCCGCCATAACTCGGCTTTGTTCATACAGTCCGAGTTTTAAATTCCGCTACATAAGTAAAATTTGCAAATTTTTTGAATAATGTATCTTATCAGATTTGTTTCTTCAAAATAAATGCAGAGATTAAAATGCTAAAAAAATCAGCAATAAAGTGAACAAAACGACAATAATAAATACTTTGTCGTACATAGGCTGTATTCATTTCTGGTCTGATGTTTACTAATATGGAAAGTAACATCCCAAGTGTATATATTTGATTCTGAGTTTTACTTATCGGTTAAATTGAATATTATTCGAAGAAGAAGAAAAAAATATTCTCGCCCATTTTAATATGTAGGAGGTCCTCAAACACTGATGAAAAGTGTGATGTAAATGAGACTCGTTTGTAGGTTTCATTTCTTTGAATAAAATAACCAGAGAATAAAATGTATTGGTTTGAAAAATTGCATTGAAACTAAAACTTTAACAAAGAACGAATTATAAATAATCAATGGAACAAAAATATTCCAAGCATCAAGAGGATCGTTTTTTCTGTTTAGTAAATCTTTTGTATTCTGAAGCTGTTGAAATCTTCAGCTGATCTTTTATTATCGTTCGTAGTATAAATTTTAGTTACGCTTTTCACCTGCTGAGTGCCTGGAGAGACTTGAAGCTTTGCGCGGCAAATACTGGGTGCGCACCTCATTCTTGGTTTTCTCACATTACTCTGGGGAACACTCATTTCGTTCGATTTAAAAAAAAAGACGTTTCTGTAGTAAATTTGAGGATGTTGATTTTAAATCTGAAGTCGGTTTTTATTTGTAAGCTACAGATTTTATGTATTTTGACATTTTTAACTTTTAAATTTTTCGCAATTAAAAGAAATTACATCATCCAGAATTATTTTGTGTACGTGAATCTTAAAATGGTATGAAAGTCGTTTTTGTATACTTATTAAGGCAAAAGAAACAGAACATTAAAATGGGTTTTGAGAATAAATTACACAGTCGTTGGTTGTGACGTTTTTTCTGGTAGCGTGTCTTAGAAAACATTAATCATTATCCCAAAGTTAGATCAGCATCATTCAGAACATCACCACAGCTAATGAAAGCTTATCAGTTTGTTTGCTTATTTTATTCAGGGAGGAATTTGCATTTGTAACTGTTGCGTGTGTACACTTCATCTGGGCAATCTTCGTTTATTGCTCCACCAGCAGTCAGCCATCATACTTTTGTCCCAGCGCCCTTGGTAGCGTTCTTCCATGCCCTTTAGGTCTTGGTGTAATCGTTCTCCTTGTTCGTCACTTACAGCCCCGAGGTTGTCAAGGAACTTATCAAGGTGGCTGTTCAAAAAATGAAGCCTGATGCTCATGTTGCACCCGAGATCACGAAAAGTGAGGAGCATTCTGTTCGCATGTTCACTGTAGTTTTCCGCCTTATTGTTTCCCAGGAAGTTCAGAACGACTGTCACAAAGGATAACCATGCTGTCTTTCCTAAAGCGATCATCTTACTAACAAACTGATCCTCACGAATAAGGGTTGGAATCTGTGTGCCATCAAACACGCCTGCTTTGATCTTCTCAAATGATAACCCTGGTATAAAGCTGTGATGATGTGTTGGAAACATTCCCTTTCGGTTTCCAGTGCCTTGACAAATTGCTTCATCAAGCCTAATTTGATGTGAAGAGGAGGAAAGATGATCGTATCTTTGCTTACAATTGGGTCTTGTATGGTATTTGGCATGCCTGCTTCAAGGGTGTCTGGAATAGGCCAGTCCTTCTGGACCCAATGTCTGTCTCGTGCTCGGCTGTCCCACAAACTTGGTGAAACCTTTCTGCTGTCCAAGAAGAAAGTTGACTATCTTCAAGTCTACACAAATGGACCAATTGTGCTCATGATACTTCAATAAGTCTATGACCCTTCTCATGTCAGAAACTTGAGAACGGAGGAAAATATAGATAAAATTTATCATCTTCACTAAGAAAACGTTTTGGGGTCCCGCTCCATCATCAGTTCAAACGGAAAAAAAACACATTCTCATAGCATCATAGTCTTCCCGCAAATGCACCGAGTGACCGACAGGTACTGCTCCATAGACAATGCCATTATGTAAAAGAAACAAACTTTAGACTGCGTTTTGAACTGTCTAAAAAGTGTCTCTATTCAGAATGACTGTAATAAGGTACACCCAGTTTTTTGAGAAGCCCTGAGATGTCATGGTAGTAAACAAACTGTCAGTCTTCTGATAAGAATTTCAAAAAAAGCTGGTCACGCTTTCTGGAATGTGATTCAATTAACATAAGAACAACAAGATTTCTGCCTTGCAATCTTGATACCAAAAGCTTTGCTGCTCTCTTTCAAAGACCTAAATCCCACACTAAATCATTCAGTTCAGCCTGGTGAAGAGATTTGGGGACGGGGAAAGGTTCAATGTATGAAGAACAGATTTCTGATTGTGAACACGTATCTGACAATTCCCAGCCACAACTGTCTGGTTCGCTTGTATCATGTCGATTGTCTTTATCGTCCAATGAAGGAAAGCCTCTGAAAATTGAAACAGGAACTTCTCCAGAGTGCGGAGCAGTCCGAATAACTGAGGGAATGTTCGGATACGTAATCTATGTCAGTTTTGCTTCCCAACATCCGTTGTGTTTACCATGAAGGAATAACTGTCAGTTAACATGGTTGGTGGGTTCGCGCCAAATCAATAGAACTCCAAAAGGCAGGCCTTTGCGTTTTCCTTTGGTCCAGTCTCGGAGCATTTCCTCACAACTGTGGCAAACAACATGTGGAGCACGTTGCTTGTCTTGAGCACCAAGGTGAACTTCAAAACACGCCTCGTAGGCACGCTTGACGCACGAGGATATGTTACGTCTCTGACGATTAAGTGCATCCACATATGTAGCAGAAGGCATCAGGCTTGTTTCTGCAATGATGTCTTTCTTTGGAAGCTATGTTTGAACTGGAAAAAAAAATGATCAAAATATCAGAAGCTATCTATACATACGGACGGGAAAATGATAATACATGATTTACGCAAGTTCACATTTGTCTAATTTCATTAACCTCAAATTGCATACAAACTAAAGTTTGTAGAGAAAGAATGATTTCAGGTCTGAAATCAGGGCCTAAAACTCCTTCAGCATAAGCTAAAATATCCTATGCAACTCAAAGTTACTGGAAATTTGTTCCCCAGTGTTATGATTCAGAGTGTGAAGTTAATAAAATTTTCTTTTGCAGTTGGTATGAGTTCAAGGAAATATCTCAGGATCTCATGTTCCTGGAGTTTTTGAAGCGACGAAAACTGGAAATAACTCATTTTAAAGATATTGTAACCCTACTCAGAACACTAGTTGCATTCATGTAAAAAGGACACGATACACATTCAATAGAAAATCCCTCGTGAAATTTTTCGGCGCCATATTTAAAGAATCAAACGATATTATGATATTTAGTAGAAGGTTTCGTGAAAGAAAGCTGTCAAAAACCACAGAAATGTCAAGTGGTATCGAAACGTAGCAAGTGTAGCAGGACCCTCCTTTTCAATACATTCTCAGCTATGCAAAGAATACACACTGGCATTTTGCTCAGCGGTATTTTATTGGCCAATAAAAGGAAGTCGATATTTTTTTGAAAAATATCTGCACTCTCGGGAACTCTTTATTTTTTATCGAATCAGGAGCAGACTGTCAATTGCAGCAGAGCTTTCAATTCGCTAGTAAGAACTTTTTCAAGATGGCTTGGAACGATTTACTTTAATTTTTTTCGATTACTCAGCATGGGCTCGTTCATCATTGGTTTTTAGCCCTTCTGATACGCATGCTTCGACTCTACCAACATGCATAACCTTTATATTATTGAGCTCACGCGCTTATTTCCGGTGACGTTATTTATTTTTTGATGGTATCACTCGTCTTTAGGAATTAATGTCTGCATGAATTATAGTGAAGTGGTGATGCTTGAGACCTGTCCTCGTGATAATTTGGATGTGCAAGCAGTGCTGGCACTCGCCTGTTGGTGCATGGTTCAAAATTTCGGATTTGTTTTTAACTAAGTCATCACTTCTTTCTTTTCGTGCATATGAGGTGGTGTGAAGGCCCGCACGTGAGGTTTAGCTAATTTTGTTATGAAAATCTTAAAGAATTTAGCCTATTTTTTTAATTAATTTTATAACTTTACTAACCTGCGCCAGCTAATGACCCTGCCTCTTCATTTCAGTGTTTTGCAACACCGATGGAAATTGTGTCATTGGATAAATACGTTATTTTTCGACTGTGAACCTGTTTTTTCAGCATGTTGGTTCAGCTTGTGAAGCTGCATCAAAGCATCAACACGATATGAGGCAAAAATATTTGCCCCCTTTCAGTTTCAGCAAAATTTCTCAAACGAACGGTCCTATAGCTGCTAATCTTCTTAAGAGAGGCTTGATCCTCAACACAAACCGAGCTCTAGGGAAATTTTTGATGAGTTTTATTCAGTGCATAGAAAGCAAAGAATTGCTCTCAATATCAGTCCTGGAGTCCAAGTTCTGCACTAAGTCTCATGCCTGTCTCGGCTCCAACAAACGTGTCTGCCTCTGCTCTCTCGATCATGGTTCAAAATTTATGAATAACTAACGTTCATTTCTTGTCTGCTTCCGATTTGCTCGTCCTTCCATCACACAAGTTAAAGGAGAAACTTGGCTCCACGCGAACGGTTTCTAATTTGGAATAGTGAGAGGCAAACTCCCCTTTTCGGACATTCCCAAAGGTTGCTCCGCTTATAAATTTCCCGCAAGAAGATAAAAAGGAGAAAATTAGGGCATGTTTACATCCTCTCACCTTCAGTCCTGGCTTTGAAGCACAAGGAAAAACATCGTCGGAGTTTCTGCTAACAAGTTCAACACAGAGGCTGCAAAAAGGACCAAAATGTTGCTACTGTGTAGGATCGCAGTATCGCAATGGTTCTCCAGTAACAAAGCCCGAATTTGAACGATCTCCATATATCGCGATATGTTCCAAGCATTTAGGTTATCTATTCATGCGTCCCAATTTCGTCGCCAGTTTGCAGTTTGTTTTGCCATCTGTTCCCAAGTGTTTTTTCAACACCACGTACGTTTTCTTATGCAATTTGTTCCTACTCAATCTATGATTATTTTAACGATCTGTTCCAGCACCATTTATTATTTAATGAACTATTTGTTCAAGCATTATCTATTACTAATTGAACAATCGGTTCTTACATCATGTGATATCAAGCAATCTGCTTTTACTCAGTATATTGTCAGGCAATCTGCTCCTACGCGTACCCCAAATAGTCTTTAAAAAGTTCAAAAACCGTCTGGTAATGATTCATGCGTTCCCATGCTCCTGCTCCTAAGCCATCTGTCCCTTCAGGCTGTCGTGCCAACTCAAAGGCACAGAAGTTTTAAGCCTCGTGTCGCCCGCGATACGCGAGCAATCGCTCTCCGAAAATAGATACAAAGTTTAGTTTTCAACTATTTGCGAGTGCTGTATCGGCAGGATTTTCAGTGTGCTAACACGGGCTGATAACGTGGAACCATTTTGTTAGTGAACTCAGTAATAATTATTAGTGTGAACACGTCCAGAAGTTTAGGTTGAGATATGAATACCCGGAAGTTTAAATTACAATATTTACGTTTGTAATCGAGAATAATAGATAGTGAAGATTTTAGTAGAAGTTTATTTTCTTTTTAAATATTTTCTTCAATGTTCTCCTTGACAGTGATTTGAATTACGACGCTATTTTAATTTCAAATTTAGTCAGAAAAGGTAAAACCAAACAATTCATTTTATTTCAATTCTCCGCGAATCTAAACGAGTTGCATTTAGTGGCACTTGTCCCATAAATTTATAAATTCTGTGCGGTTACTCAGATTTTTTCTTTCACCACCGCAAGTCAAGAAATTAGATCGTTTGTATACAGCGATATTTTGTTTCATTACTTCTGCTTCTTCTGTTGCGGGCCTCACTTTGTGTGTGTGTAGCTGCGCAGTGGCATGCACTGGCATGTGTGTAGCTGCGTGTGTGTGCTGTACAGGTCTACTTAGAGCTGTACATGTGAGCTGTACAGCTTAACGCACAATTTGTGGAGTACAGTGCTGGACAGTGTGCATGCAGCTGTGTATGTGAACTCATTTTTGCGTTTTGGAGAGTTGAGAGATTGCTTAATTAGACTGAGGAAGGCTTAGTCATAATCCAACAATTCTGATGAGAATGAGGTCTGAAAATATTTATGCAACCAGTTTAAAAACGAAATTCAGTTATCATTCGTCACACGAGAATAAAAAGCCAAGTATCATGGAGTGGAGATCCTAACTTTGAACAGGCACAGTGCCCACGACAATATTATTGAAGCGTCTTAACAGCGTAGTGTTGTTGCTGTTTTACGGACACATTTGAACTTCAAATGTACCATTGATAGAAAATTTTATTAGAAATTGTAATGAAATTAGCGATGGAAGAACGATAAAATATCTTCGCCCTCATCCAAAGAATTGTTGCATAAACACTTCCTTTAACCAGGTCGGCTGGGTTTGCTGACATCTTGGCGAAATCAGTGCCAGTCCCTGTCACAAATGTTACGGGTCCAGTTAGTTACCATGAAAAACATTTTTTGACCATTTAGGGGTTGATTAGCTTTTTCTACTTTTTAGGAATTGCTATTTCTGCATAATCAGTGAAGCTCAGAGAAAAGCTGAACTTCTTGATTACACAGATGGTTATCAGCAGTCTCAATGATACACCTATGTGCATCTACATTTATCAATTTCGTTATGGGAGTTCATAAATACAGTATTTAGCATTTCTCTGAGGATACCATACTAACCTCAGTAACGTACGCAGCTGAAGAATTTATGACTAACGGCCATCTTATTTACCAATCTTCATACTTCTGAGTACTTTTCTCTGACAGTAAATTATTATGCAAGAAAATATTTGCAATTGACTGTTACAGCTCAAACTATGATACATTTCCATCATGAGAGCAGTTGAAATCCTGTCTATCGGAAAGTGTCTCTAAAGCTTGAGCACACCATGACGTTATGATATATTTCTTAGTATGAGAGTCTATAACACCACTGCTGCTTAAAAGCTGGAATGCGTTTCAAAGGAAGTAGGCTGGTCACGTTCTTACGTGCGGGATTTCCATACCGGAATAATTTCACGCTTATTTTAGCAGTGCACATGGATCGTACAGCGGATGATCAATCAATACAATGAGTAACGCAAGTAGCTCATGCTTTAAAGCCTTCAAAAAGGTTTAACATCACCTAACACGATTATATTTGCTACGAACCCCACGCTTCAAATTCATGCGATATTTTTGATGGTGGATGAGGTGAAGGAAAGAAACATTGGGTCAACTATATTTTTCGATTTTTTTTTCGTCCCAGTACATGGAAAACCTGATGCAAAAATGGAATTTTTTGTTGAATGTTACTTCGTCTTGACTAGGCAAAGTACTGTACGTACCCAATAAATATTTCTAGAATTTCGACCAATTGAAGCCTGCAAATATGACACACTGAGAGCAGTTCCCCACACGCTCAGGGGTCGCAGTTGCGATTGTTTCTCCTTAACTTTTGGCATAGATTATGAGCTGCAGGTCGAATTTGATGTCATATTCCCAGCAAAATAGCCGAAAAATAACTCGAAGCCTTTAGTGGTCTCCCTAGTTCTGCAGCCACCACTCATCTCCGCGCTTTAAAATCCCTTCAATCTGGTTCGTAAAGTTCGGTCAGTCGCCTTTGTCACCTGCGGAGTCGATAATCACCGCCCTTGCGTTGCTCATGCGCCAGTATGCAGGATCCTATTGCTGCAAATTACCTTAATTCCTTCTCACGCAGCCACTTTGAACTCAGCGGTGAAGCAGCGGACCTCTGAAGGCTTCAGATCTCCATGGCTTCTCCTAATAGCGCGGGCAGGCATGCTCCATTTGGTGCGCGGGGGGATTGAGGCAGAGGAAGGCCTCAAAGGTCCTCCGTTATTAATCTGCCAGGCCCCTCATTGATACACGAGCGAACGTAACTCTTGACTTCACGGGATGAAATCTTCATAGTTCAATGAGTAATTCACAAATTGAATAATAAGAATATTCTGGAAACGTAATTGAGAACTGTTGAAGTCAGAAATAGTTTGCGAACTTTGCAATCGTCAATTGTACAATAGTTTCAGTTTATTTTCATTCTTGAGAGTAAATCAGTTTGACCACTACTAGTATCCTACCAAAGTTTTATTTTTTTACATTGTTCCCAGGTGACGGGAAAATGCCATTCGCTCCCGCCTGCGCTGCAGGACGAGCTTGAAGCAACCTAACAAGGTTATAGGGCTGTGAGGACCGGGCTGCTAGGTCCAATCTATACGCATTCGCACTAAAACAGAGAGAAGTAGGGGATGATGTTGTCTCGGCCATTGGTATCAAATGAAAAAATGATGGTGTCGTTGTCGGATGCTTGAGAAGAGTTGAACCTTATACTACAATACAGGTTAACGTTAACTTTTAGTTGCGTGACACCGGAAAATTTCACGGTTGCTAGCATAGGCTACGGAAGTTAATGAGACGACAGGTAGTGAATTCCTGGTGTATAAAAAATAATTTTTGAGCTTGTTTTGAAGTATGCAGCAAAATAGTATCCCAGTTACTGCTAATAATATAATATTGGGCATGTGAAATAAGCAATAACGATGAATTATATGCTATGAATAGTTTTATGCATATATTTTTCATTATATATAATGAAATATCATGCACACCAACTCGAGAAAAAATTCTCTAGTTTTTTTCAAGTTCAATATCAACCTTTAGCCAATCTTGTCCTAACCGATCCCAACCGGATTTATCCTATCTTAACCTCATTTATCCTAACCTAACCCATTACCACCAAACCTATCCCAACATAACTAAACCTTTCGTAATCGGACTTAGTCAAATCTAAAGTATCCTAACCGATCTTGATCTATCCTAAAATATTCTAAGTCATTCTTAATTAAGTGTCTCAACTTGGACCCTAACCTAATCAGTCCTAACAGTTCTGTACAAAAGTGATTACAATCAAAAAACATTCCCTAAGTTAGTCTGGAAATTTCTTACTGAGCTGTATACAAGGCACTGCGTGAAAAATTGTGCCTAAAAGAAATTAATTAAGAAATTAATTTTCCGATATTGAATGCTTCGAAAGAACCATAATAAAACGCACCTATAATATACGTGAATACTAACGTATCGCTCAAGTTACTGTCCGTTTTAAAGTTCTGAGTGGCTTGATTTTTCTTCTTTAAGATGTGGGATGTTGAAGTTAGTTGCAAATAAATGTATAACAAAGGAATCGTGAAGTCCTGATGTAGACTGGTGGACGGACGAAACGCGATCAGAATTCTAATTAAGATGCAAGTGGGCCACTAATAAAATCGTGCTTCCTAGGTACTTATATAAAATGGCCTATAACAAATAATTAAGATTGCGGTTTACGGCAGCAATGTGTGTGTGTGTGTGTGTGTGTGTGTGGGTGTGTGTGTGTGTGGGGGTGTGACGAAAGCTATTGAACACAATACTGAATCATTTCGGCGTCCAATGGTAACGAGGCTGCTTCAGTGTCAGCCTACGAATACTGAACAGTGCTGAGAATTCAAGCCAACTGAGCCATGCTGAATAATTCAGTTTGTTTTCAACTGCTTCGATGACATCAAGTTCGTACCTTCTTGAATGTTTCACGTACGCTGAAGGTACGACCAGGCTACAAAAGGGGTACTTTTTTTGAGCTGTGATAGACCACTATTGATTTTGAACGCTAGGAGCTGTGTTTTTAAATTGCAGTAATCACATTCTTCAATATTAAAAATCAGTAAATTAACTCGAAAAAATAGATGCAACGAAGTTGTTCTTAAAGAAAGCGCATCGATACAATCAGTAGATATGATTGTCTCTTGAGAAGTCTTAAACAGCATGCTGGCTTGTAATAAAAATCTTTTTCATATTTTGAAATGACATTTTGTGGTACATATTGCCAGCAAATTTAATTGGTAGACTATTGACTTTGAAGCTTTACTAGATGATCAAGTGCTAGTTTGCTAAGCTTTAAGCTTCCTTATTAAATCGATTTGAATTATATCATGGAATTAGGATTTAGCTGCAAAACTCAATCTGGGAAAACTCTTTACGAATTACAATTCAGGCCGCATGCATGGGAAAAAATAATGGAAAGGGTACCGCATCGTGGTGCAACATGATTATATAATGAATATATTTTAAAAGAGTTTAACATTGAACTTTGAACTTAGGATATAGACATCCAGCTTTTCGTTTCGTAATTTCATCGTGTGGTTAGATTTTCTGCCCAAAACTAAGTCAGGGTTTTAGAATAACCAGTATTACACTTCAAATATTTGTAGAAGGAAAATCTAGTTTTATCAGATACTCATTATGAGTATCCATCATTCCAGAGCAGCGGATGGATGAGTACTGCGTACGGAACCTCAATGTTCTAATATATCATTGAATATGTTTTTGTTATTTAACTTAGATGTTCTGAAGATTTTTTGGAAACTTCCCAATTAAAATAAAAGATGGAAATGATCAAATGTAACCTCGATAGTTTGTTTCAATAAGATGCCTCCATTGCCTGCATCTGAGATCTGAGGCATCTTATCGAATTGGAAAGTCCAGGCGTTATAAGCAGAGTAAAAAAATTACACAAATTCTACAATATTCAACTTGATGAAGAAAGTAAACTCATCCAAATTAGCTGTAGATTATCGAAAGTAAAACTGTTTAAATTATTTCGATCAATCAGTCGTGACTGAGATCCTTCATATCCATGTCCACAGCTCAATAATTCACTGTCACGGATAAAGTTCAAAATTTGAACGCAACGTCATAGTTTCAACTGGTGAACAAATTAAATGTCGAGTCATGCTTTAGTCAATGATGCATTGCTTAAAATACCGTTTGCCCAGCATTTCTGAATCTATTCCTTTTTATTTTAACAAGCTAACATTCTAGTAGTATTTTTACAGAGAATGCATATTTCCAACTATACTATAATCAATGAAAATAGTAATTAAGTGACTAAAATTCCCCTAAAAGTTTAGTCACCAGCAATTTTGCCCCTATGATTCTTTCTTAATTAAAGTGGGAAGTCTAATTTTCTCTTGCATCAAAAATGTGTGGCGTTAAATGAACAATCAGCGGCAATGTTCGCGGACAGGAAAAAGTTTCTTGAAATGAGTTGAGACGAGATTTCTTCGCTGTTCTTGGATGGTGAGCCATTATTGCAAGCACTCAGGACTGCAGAGGCCACCTCTGCAAGGGAACCCTCTTTACTGAGTCAGAAGACCTTATAGTAATGAACACTCTGCTCAAATATTAAACGCTTAAGCCGAGTTCTTTTTCAAGGTCTTTGATGCAGAATGGTAGTGGCTTAAACAAAAAGAGTGAAGGGGCTAAAGAAGAAACATGTGTAGTTTTCTCCCTCGCGAGGTCTGAAAAAAGAATGCTTGCCGGAGCTCTCATTTCGGTATTCGTGGATGTATCATAGTTTTAGTTAGCCGTACTGGCTCAAAATGCCTCACGAGCTTCGCATCGATGGCAATGCAAATTTTGCGCCTATTTTATCTCAGAATTAACTAAGTGACTAAATGAGTCAGGAGTTGAACTCTGTGATATCGCTGTAATGGTGGCACTAAGGCGGTCTGAAATAATGCTTCCGGCAACTCCGCGTCTGTTATAAAAAAGCGGGCTGTCACAGTCGTGGTCGCAGATTTTCTGCCATGTGTGACACATCGAAGGGGCGATATTATGAGCTCTAATCTATCCTTGATTTCTAACAGAAAAGGTCTGATCAGACTTTGAAAAATCTTAGGATACATGCAATGATGCCTTTCCTGTCGAATCAGCGTTTAAAAAACCTCATTTCTTCGTAAATATTTCTAAAACAGAAAATGGAAGTAGAGATCGACCATTTTTATTTCCAGCATGAGTCTGCGCTATTAGATTAAACCATTTAAAGTGAGGGAAAATTTTACTCAGGTTTTTTTATAGCAATATCAGTAGGTTAGGATCCTTATTTATCACTGGAGCATATGAGTTCAATGAGGTTGGGTTTCTTCACGCTATTTGCATTTTCAAGGTAATTCTGTAACGCACCTGGTCGCCAGAAACCGTAAGTTGAACAAAAGTTTAGCTCTGATCACCAAAGCAGCGGATAACGATCAAAATTGGACGTTATCAATAAGAAATGCCAGAGCAACAGCCACGGCCGTTCGAGTGGTGTAGCTCTCCAACTACGATTCGATTTTAAATACGTACGCACATCAGATTGCACATAATTATTATGACCATGAAGCGGGTATGAGGACTATCTTTACACACCACGTATTCAATTTTTGATCAGTACTCTCAATATCACAGAAGTTTTGATGGAAATTAAACAGTGCTACTCATTTTCATCCACCCGACCAATTAAAACTCATGACATTGTTATAACCATTAGAGTGACGTTCATGCAATGTCGCCAAGTCTAGGATCAGGTCTCGAGGTGAGAGAGACAATGTTTGGACTCGATGAATCCGGTCCGACTACACCCAATTGAAAATTATCGCCCTTTTCAGGTAGTAAATTAGTCGTAAAAGGTCGAAAACGGCCCAAAAGGGCCAAAAATCACGACTTCAAACCGACTCCTACCTATACTTGGCCTATTAGGGCTTGAAAAGGGCTCTTCATTCAACTGGCCTTTTATAGGTCTAGTCATTGGCTGTTTGCGGGCTCATTCGGGTCGTTTAAAGTCGTTTTCAAGCCTTTTCGACGACCTCTATTTGGACGCGTAATAGATTGTAGAAAGACTCGTAATCGTAAATGTTGTACAAGTCGTATTACTTCAGTAAATGTAAAGAACTAAATGAATTTCAACTAACCTAACTTAGTTAAGTTAGATTAGGTAAGGTTCGTTAAACATCTTCAACAATACTATAAATAATTAATCCAGTCAACATGAAAACTAGGATAGAAAAGCTAACTGCTGAGCATAACATCAAATTGGCACTTTATTAATGCATTATATAAAATAAATATGAATGATAGCTTATAACTGTTGGAACACTTGGGTTGTCGAACGCTGAGCATTCAACTTGTAGTGCTTTACCCTAGTTACCCCTCAAACCTCGATTCTAGTCCTTCTATGTTCAGTAATCTTAATATATCACAATGTAAATTTATTTCAGTAAAAGTTCCCACTTCTCCGCCGATTATCATCAATACCTACAGCCGGCTAAGTATAAACATAAGTCCGCTGCTTCACTCTCCTCAAATCGGAACTCACTAGGCGAAGCAGCCACAAGACCCGGCCTTACAAACTCTTTATATCGTATAAAAGATCTGATGTTGGAGCTCTTTGAGGTCGTTGCAAGGCCCACTATAAGTCGTACGGAAGCCTAATAAGGCCGGTATTAGCCTTGATCAAGCTGTAAGGAAGCCCAAAAGGGCCGGTATTAGCCTTGATCAAGCAGTAAGGAAGCCCAAAAGGGCCGGTATTAGCCTTGATCAAGCACTAAGGAAGCCCAAAAGGGCCGGTATTAGCCTTGATCAAGCAGTAAGGAAGCCCAAAAAGGCCAGGACGAGACTCGTTCAAGCAATGGAAAAGCCAAAAATGGTCGTGAATAGCCTCGTTCAGGTAGTAGAGAAGCCCAAAATGGCCGTTGCATTAGCCGTTTCGATGCCCAGAAATAGCCGTTTAAAAGGGCTTAAAATACTAGACATTTGCTCCGAAAAAGGCTAATTTACTGCTTGAAAACGACTAAACTCTTGGCTTATAACTGCCTGAAAACGATCTGTAAAAGGCTCAGAATTTCAATTGGGCAGCAGCAGGTCAACGTGCGCGCCCTCATCTGTGCTGCTATAGACGACTATCGGACACACCTGATCTGACGGTAACCATCAATAATATTGTACGTCAGCGAAATTAGACTAGAATAAAATACATCGGAGGCTTCAGCAGAAGGGAAACTATTTAGATCACGTGCATAGGTCTCAGTGTACGCCTGCATCGCTCGCTTTAGATAGGTTATACTTCTTGCAGAAGAGCGTGTGGAACTGATCTCAAAAATTGTGAGAATTTGCCATAAGAATCTGTGAAAATGGGCAAAAGAAACGCCATCTAGTTGGTAAATTTTGACATCCACGGAGCGAACGTGTCGGCTGCTCATTAGGTTATACCGGCGTAAAAACACCGCGGCAAAAATAACAGCTCTCGATAATCATCGACCAAACACGCACGCGAATCATTTAATTGAGTCGGTAATTGTGTCAAATTAGATCATCCGTGGTCCATTGAGCAGCGTAACTTTTGCAGGATCAAGCGAAGAGGAAGCAGGTGCGTCAAATGTAGCTGATATGTAGGGGCTAATATTGATGCTAGAAAAACTTGGTATCACTATGAAGTCTATCGAATACAATTTTTGTGTACGGGAATTAGGTTAAACTGTATTATGATACCCAAACGTCTCTGGGTCGGAACGATACACTGGGGATTCCCAGAACAGGAGTTCTGCTCTGGAGTGATGCATGAGACACTCATCTATATTCCATAGGGAGCATTTGATAAAGAAAACTTTCGACTTGTTTCGACTGCGACCATTGTGAATTGCACCAACGACTACTGCAATCTCGAATTTTGGTATTTGTTGTGCCAATGGAGATTTCAGCGTGCGGAGTTATTTTTCCTGAAAGCAAACGTTCCCTGTGGCTGATATCGGATCAGCACCGTGAAATGTTAGGGAGTGTTTTTCCAAGAATAGTCGAATTTATCACTGCATGATTATAATCTTAACGATCTATGGGTGGGCATTCACTCGGCATTCACTCTAAATCCTGTGCCACATGTTTCATGCATGGTCATCTTCCGACACGTTTCTAAGTCTAGTATTGATTATATGGAGTCTGTAATAACTGACGAAATTAATGTCTCATAGAGGATTCAGATGGCTATGGCAAACGTTCGAAAGGCCTCAGAAGTGCGTTGACAATGACGGTAGCCGCTTTGGTAATGAGGGTCTCAAAACCTGTGTTATAATCAATGTTTTTCTTTCGTTAACCCTATATATATATTGATGCATACTTTCTGCTGGTTCTTGCTTAACATTTCGTGGGAAATAACTTTCTCGAAATGAACATTATTAATAAATCGTATTCACAATGCAACTTGCAGGAAGATTAAATTCAGCCTCTTATTACAATCGAAAGCAGAGCAGTGAATTTTTCAGTAGGTTATTCTTAAAGCGAGTGTTGAATTTGGATTTCTGTCATTACGAGAGCAGCAGGTGGAAGCAACGAGCAAGCTATCAACCAAACAAAATTATTACAGTGTTATGAGTAGATAAATATGGTACTCAAATTTATTTAACAGGAAGTACAAGAGGAGCGTACCTGTGATATCTTATTCTCTGCATCTAAAATTTTTTGTTTTTCAATTATTTAGAAAGTGGACAATCAACTAATTTTTTTATGCAAATAATACCTATGATATAAATATCACATATACATTCTTGTGGTTATAAAACATCTATCACAGATATTCTCTTCAAGCACTTTAACACTTTTGGAAAAAGGGTACAGGTGTCATAGTTGAAAGTGTTACACACCATTGGTATTCTTATTAAAGACTACGGCATTTGACCCGGGAAAAATCACGGTATTCAACATAGCAAGATAAAACCGAAATTCATTCAATTAGGTTGGTTGTAAATTTGAGCGAATGAATAACAGAGCACATTCTTAAACAGTATCGCCGTAAATATCCCGGAGACCAGAAAAAACTACTAAGAATCGGTTAAATGTTGCAAACTGTCATCTCATTTCTCGATTAAATTTTGATTAGAAAAAATTCGAATTATTTTACCTCTTGCGGGAGCATTCTTGGAACTGCAAACATTACCACACACATGTAGCAAGATTTTCATTATTATAATTGCATATTATATATCGTATATAATAATTATATATAATGATATAATAATTGTTACTTTACTGTAACTATAAAAGATAGACGAATTTGAAAGTTCTTCTCAGATTTAAAGTGAGTTTCATGGCTTGATGTAAAGTGAGGCGACGAAGACAGCTCAATTTCATAAAGGTGCGTTGAAAGCTGGAGTTCATCGACTTGAATTTTTGGTATGTTTTTAATTATTGCACAAAATTTGCATTTATTTGTTTTATTGTGTGTATTTGTATATACGTTTATGTTTATTCGTTAACGCTTTCAATTTCAAATAGGACAATGATGTGAACTATAAGCTACAGGCAACGCCTTTAGCATGCAATGTTCTTTTAATGATGAGCATTTAGCAAAGTAAATATGGCAGCATTTAATGTCTCTTTCAGTGGACAGTTAAACGGAAAGTTTTTAACGAAAAAAAAGATGAGGACACTTTAAGGTAAACTTAAACAATTCTTTTGCAATAACCTCATGTCTTTGACACTGCTTTGGTCGAACAGCAAAGGCTGGACAGTGATCGCACAAGAAATGTTCACATTACGACGGATGTTTAAAGTTATGAGAAAATTGGCAGTTAACATTCAGCTTGCGTTCCAGTCGTACGAAAATAATGTAGGACTATGAGTGACGTGGTGGGCTATAACACCCATACCTTCATTAATTGTCCACCATCAGTGCAAGCGCAAATGTTCCCCTAGAGCAGTGGTTCCGCAACTTTTGTATTCACCGCCTCCCTTCTCAGGAAATTCTTTAATATACCGCCCCCTTCAGATCTTACAGCCATCTAACGGTTAATTATATTAAAATTTTGTTGCAAATTATCGGAAAGATAAATTTACGGTATGTAAAAATTTTTCCAAGATGAGCTCCTCGAGCGCTTGAACTCATCTTCTAGAGCTCCTTGAGCGCCAGGAGGACAGTAGCGCCCACTTTGGGAATCACTGCCCTTGAGCTTATGTGGAGTGAGGGTCGGACTTCGCTGGTCTTCACCGCCTCTTTTCTCACTTTTCTAACCTACTGTGACGCCGTACTGTCGCTCCTGATCATCAAAATGGGTCGTATCAAGGTTACAATGGAAAAAATGACCTCTGCGCACCCGAGCAGGGGGTATCGGAATGGCCTCCGAGAGCAGCGGCATCGTTGGCGTGGCAGACTCAAGTGATTATGGTGGCTATGCTGGTTGATGCGGACAATGCTGTTCTGCAACAGCTCTGAATGCTTTTACATACAATGCTACAGCTGTTATTGAAACCTGTTACTTCAGCGTTCGTTTATTACCTTGTCAGTTCTATGGAAGGTCCTCTCATGCGGATACAACAATTGTACTTTTTGGAACTAGCGCTCCCACGAGGAAATTATAGATCCCGAGCGGAGAGTCATGTGCTCCTTTTTTATAAAAACAAAATAGTTTTTTTATTACGGTCTATCTTTTCAAATTCACTAGTGTTATAATTTTTCAGCTAATATTCTTTTTTTCAACTTCGATTTTGTTTCATAAACTTTCTTCCAAACTTGTTACTACGCACAAAGGATCTTGATGGGGGACACACCTTGTACAAAGATTCCCCATTTTCTAAACTTTATACTATTTGGTTCCTTCATCCTTACTCTCTTTAGAAAAATCATTGTCGTGGGTGAGGAGGATTAAATTTCCTATAAAAAGTAATGAAATCTATGGAACGTTTCTTCTTCTGGACTCAAAGCCTGCCATGTTGTGGAACTGTTCCCTCAGGGAGAGCTGCGGTAGCTTCTTGAGCTGGTAGGCAACACTGCACGTGTCACAATACATACCGCATATAAAAGTTTTGATCATGTGCACACTTTATTGCATAAGTCTTGATGGAAATGAAACGGAGGTAAACATTTACATGTATTGAATTCCCTTCAAACTGGAGCCATTGTAATGACGTGGAGTTAGTGGTCAGAAGATGGCATCAATTTGATATAGCATGAAATTGGGATGAATGAACACGTTACACCACATACTCTCAATGAGAAGTTCTGTGGTATTGTTTACCTGGGATCAAAAAGTACAAAAATAGTGTGTTAAGATATGTAAATACGTAAATATACTTGTTAGGCTAATATATCATGTGTTTCCTATCGTATTTAGGATTAAGTGAGGGAATCGCTGTAGTGGTGTAAAGTTATGCAGCGTTTGGAGGAACGATATTCGAGATAAAGTAGATTTCAAATTTATTAGTTCCAATTCGAGCAGTTTTTCGTCAGTTAGATGAACTGTGCTAAACTATTGTTATAACTTAGAGTTTTTCATGATCTCGTGTTATTTAGGATCAAAATTCAAAATTCTGTGAGGTAGCGTAATGTTATATAACTTATGATTCAGTGATAAAATGAACGCTTTCACTTTCTTTGCTATCCTGCCTTAGTTTGGAAAGCCTCTCATGCAACACTGCATGCTCTGTTTGTTTGAAAACCCCTCTCCCTCCATGATCGATAATTGGTATATTGCCGACAGCGTGAGGGGCAGCTGGGAGTCCCCGGCAGCTAAGCTTCGTTTCGCTGCCCCTGCTTTATCCTCTCTGATCTTCCATACAATGTCATGTGCCTACAATAGTCTTTTCTTTATGATTTCTAAAATTTTACTAATTTATGTTGAGATAAATTAGAAAAAACGTGACAACCCATGATTATACCCGTCACATAATAATCCTGAAAATCAGGAATCTAGGGATATATTTTTTTCCGACCTCCTTTAATTAATTAAATTACTGGCTGACCTGAATAATGGGCTCCTCAAATTATACTGGGGTGCTTATTCATAATTTCAAATGACGTTTAAAGCTCATTCTTCATGTATATAATGGGATTAAATTAATTTCTATTGAACGAAATCTCTGTTTTAAAGTTTACGAAAATAATTTGTGTTCCTTATATGGTAAGGTATGTACGTTAAATAAATACTTTCATTTAACTTTTCGCTGCAATTAGAGTTAAAGTTATTAATTCTATTAAGTATGACCGTGTGTTCTATGTACTTTCTTGTGATAGAAAGTGTTTCAGCTATTAATTTTATCAATATCTGTCGCTAAAGCTACAAGGGGCCTATTCAAGTTATAAGGTTCGAGATGTCACTCCACAAAGTCTAACTTCAATGGAGCTTAATCTTCAGGGGGTCCAAATATTGTGTGCCTATTTCGGAAATTGTGAGAGTGAGTCATCACGCCTGCGAATATTAATGAATGGTTAATACGAGCAAAGCTGACTTGGTTTATTTCAAAGTGGATGAAAGTTGAGGATTTCTTCCGGTACTAAATTGCAGACTTTGAGTGGCGTAGGCAGATGAATGTTTGTTTCGTTGTCAAAATTGATTTTGACAGAATTTCATTCCTGAGAATCGTCAATAAAAATATTTATATAGTCTAGCTGCACTGGCTGTTAGTGCTATCGTCACCTTGTTAGAGTACAGGTATGGACCGCGATTGTGATTCCGTTTAAGATTCTCGAAAAATCGTTATTCCTCAGGTTTTGTGAGACAGAGCAGGTTTATTTCACGGCGAGTACAACAATGCATCCTGGTTTCTTTCCATCTTTTCAAGAGGATATCTATTTATTAGAAGGGAACAAAAATATCAATAAGCTCTTCGGTTCTCAACTTTAATGATCATGTGTATAACCAATACATATGTGGAAGCAAAAAACAGTGGAATTATTCTATTGTTTGAGTTCAGGTTAGAGTATTTGAACATTGTAATTTAGTAAGTCTACAGTTCACTCGAAATTATATATGCCCACAATGAGAGGAATTCATCCCTTAACGTATATTGTTAATAAGGAAATTGAATTAGTGTCAGCCCACGAGAATTTACCTATGTAGCATAAAACTGTGCTGACGCACTACATTCAGGCTACGTGGCGACAAGAAGTGTCAGACCGTGAAGCGTCGGAGCGCGCTAGGGACAGCGGCCGTCGGAATGAATTCATCAATCTTCCAGCCGAGAAATTACGGCCGGTATTGACATTCACTTCCCTGATGAGTAGCGGGTAATGATCACTTTCTCATATTACAGCCCAAACATTGCTGATGCGGCAGCTTTTGTAAATGCTGAAACTTTTGGTTCACAATCGGACAAAAAGGTGTTTTATCGTACCCATTCTACCAGGACAAGCTGTCTCCATCTTCGCACGGGTTGCCACCAAAAGCTAACACAGGCAAGGACATATGCACAGCTGATTCCCTGATATTCCTAACATAGGTTATCGTATGTTTTAATATTGAGATTTTATTTTCCTAAACATCTATACAAATTAGTTCTTGCAGGTGAAAAGTAACATTCAAGAGAGAGAAAGTAAAGAACTTTTATTATGGGAAATATTTGTTCGTGAATATTTTTCAATTAGTCTGATATTTTTGAAATTTAGAAAAATTGATTATGGTCCCATCAAGTCATAATTATCCGTTCGATATCTATCAAAACCATCAATTCGCAGTACACACTTTTCACGCTCTGTATCGTGAATTGTGCGCTTAAAAAAGTCGTTCTATCTGGGAAAGTTCTTCGAATTTTCTTTTCATCAGTTTGTAACTCTTTTTTTTCGGTGGAACAATTCACGTTGAACTTTATGGTTTTTTGTGAGATGCATATTTAAAAAAAATTCCCTTGAAATTAGATGCTTGAGATGATCTAATAATGAAATTAGCGATGCAGTAAAATTAATTCTATAAATAAGAGGTATTTTAGATGAAGTAAAATTGAGTCATTTCGTTCATTGAAAGTATTCGCTTCAAATAGATGTGATGTGACACTCTTTCTCAAAATTATTTATTGTGGTAGGTAATCGAATGAGAATATCGGTAATTTCTTCTAGCATGTCAGAGAGAACAATTTTTTTGCACCAAACTAAAACGAGAAAGATAAACTAAATAAATGAGTTAATGAATAATATGCTTTTAAATAGGATAAAGGGTGAATATGGTGCCACCTTGTTTGTGGTTACCCTCTGCATACATGGCTTGCGTTACCTGAGCTCAAAACTTTGAAGACTTCCAGATTTCTACGTAAAACTTCACCTGGACTCTCCATAGGTAGACAATGATGAATTGTCTATTCAGAATTACTGATTCCAAACCTCTGCTAAGATATTAAAATTTGCGCATTTTACATCAACATAAAGCGCTGAACTGCTCCTTTAATTAAAAATTGTTTGCTTCAACACTGGAGAAATAAGTTATGACTGAGTCTGCAGCATTCATTCTGAAATTTATGGATTGGCTTTTAATGCATTCTTTCAGCTGTGTTGTAAACACAAATACCTCTATAATTAGACTGAAAGTAATTACCACTGCTATTAATACACTACAGTTCACTGTACCCTCAAAAATGATAGCATGATATTTCTTTAACGTCCATACTTTGATCACATCTGCTCTTCACAAACCTTCTTGTACGGAAAATCATATGAAGTTTTTCCGTTTTGCATATTTTTGCACTGCAAGGAAAGTTCTTTTAATGACGTCCTGGTGTTAGTTATAAGACATTTGAAAATACATGTACAAGGTGATATGTATCAGGGTTGAAATTGGAAATACAGCATCCGTAGATGCGTTTTTTTTTAAACTAAAGTTCGATAAATTAAGTAAACCATTTATTCAACTTGGTTCTTATATAACATAATAATTATCATTATGTTTTTTTCTGGTAAATATATAACACTATGATTATGATCATGATGGATTAAGTTTGCTTCTCTCAACTTTTTGCGTATCATCTGCAGCGTGACAGCGTACCCGTGCACTGTGCCTGCGTGAACGCCATCGAACCGGGATAGAACTTAAAATCTTTTCGAAGCATGAAGTTGAATCGTGTATTTGTACATCGGACTTAAACGTTTACTTTAAATGCAAGTATGATATATTCGAATATAAGAAGAAAAGAAACATGCACAGAAAGAAAACTGACGTATACCTAAAATTTTTTAGAACATCAAGAAATAATGCGCTTTCTAAGGTATGCCGTTGGTTGAAGACGATGACATTTAATAAGTTCGATAGAGAATGAAAGTCACGCATAGCTTAAAAAGTAATTTTTTAAAAATAATGACTGAACCACCTAAAATATAAATTTTAATATAGAGCATAATGTTCAGGTATACGCTTGACACTGTATGTGACGCAGCAGGACACTGAAGATGCTCGATATCGTGTGTATGTTCTCATTCACTTGTAGTTGGTCCGCTGGTCAATTATAACTGGCACAAAGAATAAGTTTCGCAATTGTCTCGACTGCTACTGGGCTGGAGTCACATTGTATTCTGAATTGCAAAGATTTTACTGAACTTTCAGAGCAGAGGGATTTGAAGTAAAAAATATTATATGCATAATTGCAAGGCATTATTAGAGAACTCATTTGCCCTAGCAATATATTCACGATACTATTTGAAATACCACTTCCGATAGGAGAGTAAACATTGCGTAAGAACAGATCAGTTCTTGGAATGGATTCAAGTGTAGGCTTATGTGACTAAAACTGCTAATTTATTGGACTACACTTTTGTAAAAGGCGCCATATTAAAATATCATTAAAATGAATGAGCAGGAGCTTGGGTGTGAACGATAATGACTCCAAATGTGAGCATTACTATTTCTTATTTACACCTTCTCTGGTGACTGCGTGCTAGTCCGGCGGCAAGAGACTTGGGTAACAACCCCGTCATTGGCACCTGCTTATATTTCCGTTGCCATATTTACTGCCAAATTTACTTAACGAATTCGTACCCACAAGTTTTCAGAAAATATCCCGCGTGCCATTATATACACGAGTAATTGCTTGCTTGCTTACTAAGTCTTCCCCCTTCTCTCATAATCTAAATGAATACATGAATACCCAAAGTGAGTATATACAGTGGATGACATACGTACTCAACCCATTAACTGTTGGTATATATTTCGAAAAAAGGTTAATCAATTTTATTAAGACATACACCGAATACATAAACGGACATCATCTATCCAAACATATGTGTTGATTGAAAAATACTACCCAGAAAAAATTCTATCGCCAAAAAATAAAGTACGCTCCGTGCAAAAGTATTGAAATTTAACGGAGAATAATGGGAAGATTTTATTCTCCAAAAAAGGGAATGATATTCAAAGGCTCATATTCGGACTCATTTACCCTCCCCACTTGGGTCCTTATGATTCTTCCAAAAAGCTTAATTTTCGTTTCATCAGATCAAATTACCATTTTCCAGAAGTCAGTTGATTCCAGTTGATACCTAGTTGTTAACAAAGTTCAACCAGTCATTCACGTATCCTCTCGTCAATAATGCAACCTTTATTGGTGATCTTGAATTCAGGCCCTCACGTCTGAATGATCTCTTGATTGATCCTTACTCACTTCAACTGACATTTTTAGATCATTCTGAATTTTTTTGCAAGTGAAGAATGATTGTCAAACATTATTAGAACAATGTACCCTCAGTCGTCTCGGTTAATTTACAGGGACGACCACTCCTTCCAATATTTTCAGATGTAGTAATTTTTTTCACTTTCGTGCATCACCAACTCTTCTCAGCGGAAATATCACATTTATCATTGAACAATTTTTATATACCTTTTACCAGCTTTAACAAGCTTTATGATCTTATGTCTTGTTTAATCCGATAACTTCTTTGTTTTAGCCATTTGCAAAAAGTATAAGCTTCCTCTGTAACTATTGCAATAATGTAATAATAAGTAGCAATTAAGAATATTGCAATAATAATTAGCAGGCAGTCTTCTGACTGGCTCACACGAAAGCTCATATTGAGATGAAGAGGAAATCCTAATGGAGTGTAAGTGAAGTAATTTTTCATAACTATTCCATTTGTGTTCAACACTTTTGCACAGAGCGTATTTTTATTTTTAGCAATAATTTTTATTCTGGGCGATATTTTTTAATTCACACCTATGTTTGAATAGATGATGTCCATTTGCATATTCGGTGTGTGTTTCAACAAAATTGGTTTACTCTTTTTCGACGTATGGAAGAAAAATCAATTTGTCAAATACTTTTGCAATACATTGTATACGTATACAGGGTGTTTTTTTTACTCTGAAAAAACTTCGAACTTAGGTACAAAAACTCAAAATAAATCGATTTTGATGAATGACAAAATGCCAAAACTCATTAGTTTTCGAGTTATGGCGTCGCAAAGCATGTTTAGAAGTGCATGTTATAACTGGGCCGCACACCAATTGTTATTTAAAGTTGTTAGTTTTCGAGATTGTCGAATACAATTAAAGCATTTTTTCTCATATCATTATGGGTTATCCATTCCATGTAATCAACGACAAGATTTCAAGATGCAATGTGAAACTGAAATAATGAAATAAAATTCATTATTAACAATCTCTATTACTGGAACGCACGTGTTGCAGTATCAGTTCACCATTTGTTGACACGCCGTTGCACAGTGACCATGGAAAGATTTACCAATGCTGAGAAGGCAGACATGCATTTGATTTATGGAGCTGCAGGCGGAAATGGTAGGCTCGCTCTGAGGATGTACAGAGAAAGGTTTCCTAGGCACGAAGTGCCTGATTTCCGGTATTTTGCTACTCTGCATACGAGATTGCGTGAAACCGGCAGCTTCAACGGTAACAGAGGGAATGCTGAGCGCGGCCATCATCCACAGGAGGATAGAATTGTGGAATACTTTGAGCAACATCCACGAACCAGCACTCGTGCAGCTGCTCAACGTCTTGGCTTGCGAAACCATACTACTGTGTGGACGGCACTACATCGTCAGCAATTACATCCGTACCATTTCCAAAGAGTGCATGGGCTCATGCCAGGTGATTTTGAACCTCGTATGCTGTTTTGCCAGTGGTTAATGCAACAGGAAAGAATGAATCGCGGGTTCTCAAAACTTATTCTCTTCACAGATGAAGCTTATTTCTGTCGTGATGGGGTTTTCAACCATCACAATAATCATTACTGGGCTGGAAATAACCCTCATGTTATTCAGCCTAATAGTCACCAGCACAGATTTAGTGTCAACGTGTGGGCAGGCAATATTGGCAATAATTTAATTGGTCCGTACCTATTACCTTCTCCTCTCACGGGACCTGCATACACCATCTTCCTTCGCGAAGTTTTGCCTGGACTACTGGAGGACGTGCCCTTGGAGACACGCAAGCGAATGTGGTTCCAGCATGACGGAGCGCCAGCACATTACTTTCGTGAAACACGCCTGTTCCTGATTTACCAAAACCGATGGATTGGCAGAGGTGCTCCTGTAGCATGGCCAGCTAGGTCGCCTGATTTGACGCCACTGTATTTCTTCTTGTGGGGAACCATGAAGGACCTCGTGTATGTCACTCCTGTTTAATCGGAACAGGATCTGGTTGGACGCATTATGGACTCAGCTGGCCGTATTACGGAAATGCCTGGCGTGTTTCAATCTGTAAGGCGCTCACTGGCTGTTAGATGTCGTAAATGTGTTGAAGTTCATGGAGGCCATTTCGAGTAACTGTTGTAATAAAACTGTATTCAAGTTTGTACTTGCGTTAAAGTTCTTACATTAAAGTTTGTATTGATTATGTTTTTTACCTGTGTCCTGCAATGCTTACTGATTAATGGTTAGCTTACATGATAATAATTGATAATTACTCATTTGGGACAATTTATTCTTATTTGTAAAACCTGTACACGCAAATTTCATTGTGAAATTACAAAAATACTACATTCGTGGGGCCCAAAAACCTCTTTAACTATCAAAGGTAGCGCTAAAAATGGTGCGCGCGTGCAATCCTACTTGAAGTTCTAATATTCTTCAAGTAACTATAACTCGAAAACTAAAGCGTTTTGGACAATTTGTCATTCATGAAAATCGATTTATTTTGAGTTTTTGTACCTAAGTTCGAAGTTTGTTCAAAGTAAAAAAAAACACCCTGTACATGTATATAAAGTCCCAGGTAAGGTAGATAAAGTTACAGGCTTTGGCACTTAGAGGCCTGTGATGAATCCAGACGAAATCTATTATGGCCTACCTCACCTAAATTGGTTGATTACAATTCTTGCTTTTAAAATTTGATAGAACATGCATCAAGTTCAGTCATCGCGCTGAATAATATACATGACATCTTATTTGCGTAGAAATTTCTTACTAGTCTGTTTTTTTTTTTATATTGATGTGGGGTGTTAAAATAATTATTAAAAATACAGTACCAGAAATTAAGGGAGTTGGATAACGTTTAATGTACCATAATAAATCGAACAGATAAAATCGTCGCAAAAGACCATCAAGATATAGAACCTTTCTAATGCTGCAGCGTGTTCAGGAAAATACCCTCATTTATCGAACTAATTGAGCAATTTATAAATAAATAAGTACAATTAAAACCTCAAAAGCGCTTGCAAATCGCATGAGAATAGCTATCACCCGTTGAGATAGATTGCTTAACCCTTTGACGTCTAGGTAATCCTGCCAAGCAGCCATCGTTTAATAACTTCCCAAAAATTCTACATTGCAAGAAAGAGAGAAAAAGCGACAGACTGTTCAGAAGTCTTTAAATACACAATCCAGCATCGGAGCATGCCCAATTGAGCTATCTCAAGTCTCTCATTGAGCATTGAGCGCCCATTCTGTCGAGCGCTTCTCGTTGTTCCAGCTGTTGGGTTGCCTTTTACTTTTATTTCTGATATGGCGGCTGTTACCGAAATAGAGAAAGATTTTCAAGTAAATTCATGTTTTTGAAAGTATTGTAGTGCTACAATACCACAGTTGTTTAGGTCTGATGTGGTGAGCAGGGTAACCCATCTGTAGCTCACTGTCTTTGAAAATATGAATCAAGGAGACTGGGAAGCATATAAAGTGCAGAATAATTTTAAACGATGTTTGAAACTCACAATTTACTAAAGTATTGTACCTCTGTGTCAAGTAATTTAGTTCCATCTTTGTCATATCGTTGTGTCAAGGATTATTGAACCGTTTTTTAAGATGCTGGTAGCAAAGCAGCGACTGCTGACACAAACCGGTGTAGGCTTATGATTCGAGAATATTTGCTACCTGAACTGGAAAATATCAACTTAGAGAATACTTGACGCCAACAAGATGGAGCTATACCTCATACAGCAAGAGAGTTAACGGCTATATTGAGGAAAAATTGTTCCAAACCGATTAATTTCACGTTACTGTGGCGAGTCGCGGCTACCTCATGCTCTAGATTAAAATAGCTGTGATTTCTTACCCGGGGGAGATTTGAAGGAAAAAGTTTAAATAAACAAACATGATACCTAACAAAAATTAAAATGAATCCTCTCGAGAAATTAACAGTACAAATCCAGAGGAGGTCTAAGAAATAGTTGTGAAATGCTCCGTTTGAAAAAGCACGTGTTCGTTTGAACAACGACGGTGGTCATTTGAAAAAATTAGAGTTTGCATTTGCTGCGTACATTAAACGCCTAACTCTCTCGCAACATTTTAAATTTGCCAAAACTCTTCATCTTTCAAAATTTTCTTGCTATCGATTTCTTAAAGGATGAGCTACCGATGGCCTCCCTCTGAATATTTAATTTTCAAAGAGAACCAAATACGGTGTAAATTTCCTTTCCGTATTTTTTAAATTCATATTTCCTTTGAAACAATAAATATTACTAATGTTTCCACTTTATCACATGGTATAAAATAATATATAAGCAGCAGTTAATTTTGAGATATATTATTTAAATGTTGAAATTTTTAACTCATCAAATCACTGTTACAGCAAAATGGAATCTCAAGAACGTCAGAATTCAAAAGAATGCTCGTGTACATGCATGACCTTTCATAAATGACAGTATAAGGTATTGTACGGAAGGGCGTATACAAAATCTAATTAGGTTAGTATCTTAACGCGCCGAATCACTTAGCGTTTGTTTAAATAAATGAAAGTGTGTGATGATCGTATCAGTGATGCAGGCCCCATTGCACCTCTTTACCTACAATGATTATCAAATACTGATACCAAACAAAAATAACAGTTTCGATACATTAGTTGGTCGAAACCAAATCACTGAATTTTCTCGCTTATCTGCGATAAGTGATAACCCAAAGAAGAGAAAAAATGATTTTTTCCATTTAAGAGTCAAAAATCTGAAAAAAGTAAAAGCAATCCCGAAAGTTTCAAGTGTGACAAAAAAGAAATTATTGATTCAGTCTTTCGGATCCGCTGTATGATGACAAACACGAAACTTTTCAAGCCTCCGTTGCGTAACCTCAGTCCTTCGTCCGCATGCATGTCCGCCACGCGCTGTCGCAGAATACACAGGCTGAACCAACAACGAGAACGTCCATAAAACGATGACGGGAACGATTTTTTGCTCCCAGTTAAAGCCGCCGTGCGAGGCCCACCTTCGCTGCTCGGGGCCTCAAAAAATTGATTTCTAATCAAGCTCCCTTGTCTTTATCGTCGGTTACCGCACGCAGGTGATGCTCAAAGATTAGTTCTCATTCTTTGTATAGTCCCGGGATCAAAAGATGACCCTCTGAAAGAGTGAGGGTACACATTCTTACGTTCTATTCGAGAGTGCCGTGTTCCGGACGTGGACCAGCCAATATATAGAAGCCCACGGCACCCAGGAGTGGAGGGAGAGTGACTAAGCCTTTGGTTGCGTCAGAGACGATAGTTGCCCCAACTACATCTTTCACCCAGGTTTGCTCTTAACACTTTGACCGCAGCATGCGCTACTGGAGGCCACGAAGGTGACTTTCATAATACCGCTGACCAACCAGTAGTCACAAACTCAGTTTTCATAAGTACAAAATTAAAGCTAAATGAAGGCATGATACAGTTAATGTTTGCTATTTTCAAAATTGCTTGCTACAATCACCTCAAAATTTGCTTTGAATATTAAACTTCAGTTTAAACAATTGCGATTAATGTGTTAAATCACCAGTTGGATATTTTGTAAACTCTCTAGATCTCTCTTAATACTTATGTCTGCTTTCTTTCATAAAATCATGCTCTATTTACATCGTGTTTCTGTGCAACATTTTATTAGCCCTCTGTCTCTATTCAGAAATCTGTGAGCTAATTAGTATTAGGTTTCGATAGGTCCTGTTTACTTAAACATTTTTGGTCTTGGAGTTTAACTTCTTCGATTTTCACCCCATCGTATTTCATTGGTTCAAAATCCATGCAAACAAAACTGCAAAATTGTATTTCATTTACTGAACATTTGATTTACACTATCTGAATCTTATATTTCCAATAGGTCGATTCTTAGGGAATCTCACGCGTAAGATAAAAAGGAGAACCAACGTACATATATACATATTTATATATTTCTTTTAATGGCAAACGTTTCGGAATGTTTCAATTCCATCTTCAGTGCTGAAAAACATACAAAAGGTCAAAAAGATCAAAAAACGTCAAAAAAACTCAAAATACAGAAAGTTCATACATGTTAAAAATAAAAAAATTTTTTATAGCAAACAAACATCTATAAAACTTTAATCCTACTGATGATTCAACAACAGTAAAAACGATCATTCTCATCGGCTCATTCACCCACCATTTTACAGTACATACATTCATACATTTACACATGGGAACCTAACAAACAGACGGGCGCAAACACACTCCACATCCATACATACATACATACATACACACAGAAATATGTCAGTAGATTGACGCAATGTTCAGTTTCACGGCACTCAAGTCTTTATTTAAGTCAGGTTTATGAGTAGATATGAACAAAGATTCTAAAATACGAAGATCTTGTTCGTTGTTGGTGGTACACAGAGTGGAGAAATTTTTTGTTCTGAAAGGATGATTAAATTGTTGACAATGATCTCGGATTGATGAATGAGAAGGAGAAGAAAGTATGCGACCGGTTCTATGGGAAATTCCTGAATGTTGGCTGTGTCTAATAAATTGTTGAAGTTTAGTACTACCAACATAAGTCTGCATGCAGCAGTCACACTTATAAAAATAAACACATCCACTCCACAGGCACTCCTCCAGACGTTCTTTCCTCCTAAAATATGAAGCGATTTTAAAACTATTTCTATAAAACACCCTGACGTCAATTGAAGTGAAAAACCGACTAACCAGAGCTACAACTTCTCTTTTCAGCTCCGAGTTCAAATAGCCCAAAAAAGGTAGTTCTACATACAATTTCTGCTTTGCTACGCTCAAAGTGACCTGAGAGGAACAGTATTTTTTATCTAGAAATTTTTTGACGAAATTATCAATGAGATATTTAGGATACATGTTCTTAATCAATAATGTCCTAATAAATTCTATTTCACGGTGGAATATTTCAAAACTGCTGGATACACGATATGCACGGTGAAGTAATGTAATTATGCAAGATTTGATATATCCCTTATAGATACAACTGAAATAGTTAGTACTTAAGCCAGTAAATGTAGGTTTCCTGTAGACAGAGGTAATAAGCCTGGAGTTTGACTTTTTTACGAGTACATCTAAGAAAGGAATTTGGCCATTTTGTTCTATTTCCATAGTAAATTTGATATTTGGATGAGATGCATTGATATATTCATAGAAATTAGTAGCTTCACTTTCGGAACGGAACAAAACAAACGTATCGTCCAAATATCGACGGTAGAAAAAGGGCTTAAATTCTGTAGGGCAGTGGGCCAAAAATTTTTTCTCTAAGTTAGCCAGGAACGAATTTGCCAAGAGGGGAGACAAGCTTGAGCCCATTGCCAGACCATCAATTTGTTGGTAAGTTTTCCCGTTGAATACAAAAAATGAATCTTTTAGTGCGATGTCTAGCAAGCGTTTGAATTGAGCCCTGAAATATTCCACCGTGAAATAGAATTTATTAGGACATTATTGATTAAGAACATGTATCCTAAATATCTCATTGATAATTTCGTCAAAAAATTTCTAGATAAAAAATACTGTTCCTCTCAGGTCACTTTGAGCGTAGCAAAGCAGAAATTGTATGTAGAACTACCTTTTTTGGGCTATTTGAACTCGGAGCTGAAAAGAGAAGTTGTAGCTCTGGTTAGTCGGTTTTTCACTTCAATTGACGTCAGGGTGTTTTATAGAAATAGTTTTAAAATCGCTTCATATTTTAGGAGGAAAGAACGTCTGGAGGAGTGCCTGTGGAGTGGATGTGTTTATTTTTATAAGTGTGACTGCTGCATGCAGACTTATGTTGGTAGTACTAAACTTCAACAATTTATTAGACACAGCCAACATTCAGGAATTTCCCATAGAACCGGTCGCATACTTTCTTCTCCTTCTCATTCATCAATCCGAGATCATTGTCAACAATTTAATCATCCTTTCAGAACAAAAAATTTCTCCACTCTGTGTACCACCAACAACGAACAAGATCTTCGTATTTTAGAATCTTTGTTCATATCTACTCATAAACCTGACTTAAATAAAGACTTGAGTGCCGTGAAACTGAACATTGCGTCAATCTACTGACATATTTCTGTGTGTATGTATGTATGTATGTATGGATGTGGAGTGTGTTTGCGCGCGTCTGTTTGTTAGGTTCCCATGTGTAAATGTATGAATGTATGTACTGTAAAATGGTGGGTGAATGAGCCGATGAGAATGATCGTTTTTACTGTTGTTGAATCATCAGTAGGATAAAAGTTTTATAGATGTTTGTTTGCTATAAAAATTTTTTTTATTTTTAACATGTATGAACTTTCTGTATTTTGAGTTTTTTTGACGTTTTTTGATCTTTTTGACCTTTTGTATGTTTTTCAGCACTGAAGATGGAATTGAAACATTCCGAAACGTTTGCCATTAAAAGAAATAAATAAATATGTATATATGTACGTTGGTTCTCCTTTTTATCTTTATCTATCTGAATCTTATACTTGACGTGACCTAACCAAATCCTCGAGAGGCAGCTCATAAAAGCCTGTCTCGCATTTTATGAGCTGCCTGCAGATACGCTTATCACGCACTTTTAGTTGTTCAAGAATTCACAGAATAAAATGAGATCATATAGGGTAATTCATCAAATATATAACTGAACTGATTATCGAACAACTTTGGAAATATGCGCGTAATAAATTTAGTAAGCATCCAAACTTCCTCAGTGCCAGTGATCTTACATCTAAAACTCCTATTTTAATGATAAAAGCTCATTTCTGTGAGCTGCAAACTGCTACCAGCGGTTGCGAACGCATTTTCTGTACGACCCTTACAAATTGGTCGAATTTTTTCACTCGAAAAATCTTACGCACCTCGGGAAAATTGCGACGGTTTAATTTTTGTTGGGTCACCGTCAACCTCCCGTCATAACTAGAGAGTAGTGTTGTCATATGATGTTCTGTCGCTGTATTTTTTTCTTTTCCGCCAAAAACTTGATAATTATTCCATGTTCGACATTCAGTTCCTTTTTCATGTCAGTATTAAATACTGAACAAAGGTGTTCGAATCAAAATTCCTTGAAAATCATGAATTTATGCCTCGAACAAGGCTTTTCGATTCTTAATTCTTTTAAATAACTGAATCGATCTATTGAACGCCTGTTTTATTTCATTAAAATATTGTATTAATGCTTGATAATAACATTGAATAGTTGAAGATGGGAATTCTGGTGAGGGGCTACCAATCAGCTGCTGGTGTTCCAAGGCCCTCAAGATCATCAATGATTCGTCTGGCTATATTTACTGATGATCAATCCCTTGCCAAGAAAATTGATGCAAGCATCAATAATAATTCATTGACGAGTGCTTTACACTCTACTCCAAAAAAGGTCACACAGGTTGATGATCACAATGATGGTTCAACAAACACTGCAAATGAAACATCGACATCATATTCAAATTTTGATAACTCTCCATTCAAATGCATCTTGAAAATAAGTAATGAGACAGTTATTTTAAACAAACAAACAAAACAAACATCGGCATCTGTGGGATGCTTCATTTCCAATCAAGCCTGATACAAATGATCTTAAGCATTGGTTTTTAAAATGTCTTATAACTAACACTATATATAGGACACCATGACGGTTCCCCCGTAAAGCCGGTACCCATTTCCGACACCTGGGTCGAGTGGGGTATTGTGCTTGAGCTTTCCCTTATACCCAACGGGGAAAATCGCAGCGCCAGCGCCGGGATACGAACCCGCGACTCCAACATACAAGTCCGATCCCTTAACCGCTGTGCCACCGCGAGCATTTCCAAGAAAAGCCAGTGCACCAAAGAAAAAAAAGAATGAAAGAAAAACGTTCATTTTCCAAGTGGCCACATGAGATACATGTCAACATATTGGGTTTTAAAAAGTTTCTTAATATAGGACGTCCTAAAACAAAAGTTCCATACGAGGAGTACTAATTGACAAACCATCAGAGGTGTACAAATAGAAAAGCCATATGAGGCATAATAATTGACAAACTATACGAGGTGTACTAATAGACAAACTATCAGAGGTGTACAAATAGATAGACCATACGAGGCATATTAATGGACGAAATATACGAGGCGTACTAATAGACAAACCATACGTGGCGTGCTAATAGTCTAACAAATGTTCCATACGAGGAGAACTAATTGACAAACCATCCTGTTCGAATCAAAATTCTTGTTCGATTCATGTTCGATATTGATGAAATTATGTTATTATAGAATTCGATTTTTAGAACAATAAATAAATTCCAACAATCTACGTTGTCTTTAAAGCGACATCACAGAACAAGAAAGCAACTGTTCAAGAATAATCTTGAGGCCCGCAACAGTTATTCAGAGCAAAAGTTACCGTTTTATGAGATTGTTTCTAGACACACGTGGTTTCTGTTCGATATTTGATGAATTACCCTACCGGGTGTCCCACAAAAATGTCCCCGACATTTTAATTGGTGATTTTTCCGCTTTAAATTTTCAAATTAGAACTGTCTTTTTTCACAATGCAGTAAATTTTATTTACTTTTCGAATAATTTAAGTTTTTGAAAGTCGGTTGTCTAACCACTTTACAATGATCGATTTACTGAAAGGGGTATAAAAACTAATTGGTCAAAGGAAAAGTTTTAAAACAATTTTGATGTTCTTCCTTATTTTGTTCTTTCCAAAAAACAAACAAAAAATTTAAAAGAGAAACAAATCATTACCTTAAATAACGTTTAAATAAATAAAGTAATTTAATATCCTTCGACATGCCCTCCATTTTTCTAAAGGCAAGTATTACTTCTAGCCACAATTGAACGAAGAGTTTTGCGGATTAGTTCACCTTTTGTTTTAATGAAACACTTCTGCAATTCGTTGTCGAAGAATGATTAAAGATGGAGGTAATACATACTTGGTAGTATGTAGAATTGGTCATTGTGAAATTATTTTTAACAGTAGGTATTGAGAAATGAAGAAGAACACCAGTTTTGTTTTTAAAACTTTTCCTTTGAACAATTACTTCTAATTAGGTTGGACGCATGCACCACCTACCTCTTTCAGTGAATCGATCATTGTAAAATAGTTATTGAACTAACTTTCAAAATTGAAATTATTCGAAAAGGAAACAAAATTTACTACATTGTAAAAAAAAGCAATTCAAATATGTTAATTTGAAGCGGAGATATAATCAATTAAAAAGTCGGAGACATTTTGGTAGGACACCCGGTATATTCCAACCGTCGCGAATCATCCGTTGTTCTTCGCTCCGACGATGAAAGAAGAGTCTCGGTATGAGCCGAGGTCCCGATCAAGTACCGAAAAACAAAGAGAGCCAGGGCGGCACAAAGTGGAGGAGACTGAGAGGCAACTCTTTGAATCGGTCTTTATGCGCCAGAGTATTGCTGGGAAGCCTCTTCAGTTAATTTTCCACTGGCTGCGCTCTAATTTTCCTATTTATTATTTGTAGTGGCCACTATTTCAATTTTGTTCATTTAGTTTTTCTTTGAATGTTGTTTGTCACTTCTTTACCTAACCTCGGTTTTTAACTTCTCTCTTAATGAATTAAAATTAAGGAGGTTAAATAAACGAACTTTTAAATATAAAAATGACCTTCTGAATGAAGAATTAAAGGAAAATATTAACTTCCAATGTGACCAATGTCTGTGGAAGAGTGACTTTATAGTCACGTCAGTTTAACCTTATAACTTCAAATGTTGGACTGTGTCTTTTCCACTTAAGGAGTAAACTTTCGTCTTGAACTATTTTACTATAATGTTTCATTCTTGAGAAAGTTGCTCTCAAATTAAGAGAAAGTTAAATAAATTAATTCTTTCGGGCAATGCCTAACGTAACGATTAGCTTAACGCTTACAACTCTACCTTTCCTATACCGAGGATAGGTTCCTTCAACTGTAATTCTTCCTAATTTCCTAAAATAACTTCCCGAGCTAACTTCACCTTGTCAGTGCCAATGGTATTAAAGTTGAAGGTGAGCTATAGGCGAGGTTTAAAGTGTTTAACTATGTAATATGTGGAATTCAAGTGAAATATGTCATACGAGCAACTGCTAAGCTTAGTTCCTAACGATACTGTGGTTTTTCAGTATCTCAACCAGCGGAGATAATGTTCGAACCCTGGGTTTTGTAAATCAACAAGTATTCTTCAACTTGAACTTCTCGCGCAATGCGTGCTTTCTACGTCTCGGTATTCTTATATTGATGGGCGCCGAGCAGTTGTGCTATCCGTAAGTGGACGGTTACAGGAGAGTGGTGTAGCCATTAAATAAAGTATAATTTTGAGTTAACAATTGACATATTGTAATATTGTGAAGTACCATTTGTATCGGTTTAATTTAATGAGTTACTTGTTTAAAATAATTGTACCTGCAGGAGGAGAAATTCTGGTGAAACGGGAATCTCTAAAAACAAATAGAGTATTCTAAAACGGAAATCGATTAAAAAATCTCCTCGTTGCGTATATTGTATTCCTTAAACCTTGAAGTCGATTAGGCCATTAAGTATAGTTTTGATGCGTCGCAGGAAATTAGCGACACAACATTAAATAATCCACGTGCGTTCTCGAATATTTGTTTCGAGATAAATCGCTTGTCACCAAAGAAAAACCATGTTTGGTCGAAGAGCCGACGTTTAAATTCTGTTTTTATTGCAAGATTTTCAAATCTCGGCTGTAATTTATTATTGGAAGCCAAATTTTCAATAACAAGAACGAAAATCTATTCAAGACGCAACGCAGAAAATTGCGAGGACATACATGGAAATAACACGTATTCTGAATGCAAGAATGTGAATTTTGCAATCGAACTAGATCACAATAAAAATCCTGAGTTCTTTTATGTACTGTAAATTGAGGTACTGTTAATTTATAATAAAGATAGAATTTTAAAGTCATTTAGACATTAGATTTTTTATTTTGTCAAGCTTTCAACCCGTTTCTTGGGTTTATTCAGGCGGAATACCTCAAAACTTGCGGACGTAAGTGAAACTCCAAGTTATCTAGGCTGCAACTCAACAGTAATATTCTTTGTAACTGAGAGACCTCGGTACAAAAATTGTTAAATCATAACCAGAGAACATTTACCATAACCTATTCAATTTCCCTAATGTTAATCTTTTAGATGCAGGTGCCAAAAAATATAATCATCTTGACAATCTCAGGGATTTGAATGTTACGAGATAGCAGGTTTAGCAGCGAAACCTATCGCAGAAAGGTATTTTCAACGTTAAGCAGAGGATTTTATTATTACGCACAAAACAATTATACGGACACTGCATGTAAAACGATCAATTAGATAACACTTCCTAAAGTTGGTATAACACCAAGAGATGGATGTGCACAAAATTTTTAAGGAATTTTGGGCTCTCGAGATGTTCGTATACTGTAACAAAATCGTACAAAGAAGCGCATGTAAACAAACTGATGCCGTATTTACTTAATTCCCTGTGTTCCAAGGGCATGCAATTAAAAGCGAGGTACTCTAATTTTTTTAATAGAGGTCGTAAATGTATAACTTGACTGATTCTGCAGAGGGTTTGATTTCTTCTGAATAGGTTTAAGGTAAAACTGCCCTAGAAATAGCTACGACTATATAGCTGGATTTCACCAAACTGCGGAACTTAACCGTTGTTCTTAATAAAGTACGTCAGAAGGCTGAGAAAAGTCTGTCAAAAGTTATTTCAATCGCTCCATTTTGTGCTACAAATTATGCCCAAGGTGATGCAGTCTTGGAAAAACAAATGCCTAAATTTTTAACCGCTCTGGTTCGACAAATCTGTCTAAAAGTACTCCATATCATCGGATATTGCTCAAGAAAGTAAAACTTATGTTAAAGCCTCCACTGCCTGAAAGTCACGTGCAAAATCGACTGACATGAGCAGAAAACAACTCGGTCGACTTTTCAAAAGTTTTTTTCGCCCACGAAACACGAGCTACTTTTCATAGCCCTGGTGGTTGGAGCCGAGGATGGGTGGGAAATGGAAGGAATCACCATCATCATTCGATTTCCGTTAGATTTCCGAGCACCATTAACAGCGGCTGAAGAGGCAGAGGGTGGCATCCAAAACGAAACATTATTTTTATTCAATATAATGCCACTTCGTATACGTCTTGTAAAACTACGGAGAATCTCCAAAAACTGGGACTCTTTGGGCTTCGAAAATGAAATGGCCTGAAAATTTCCTAGATTTAATCCCAACAGAAAACCACTGAAGCATTCTGAAACAAATTCGACAGGCCTTCAAATCAAGAAGAAATATGAGTTTTGGGAAGCTTTTCTGGAAACATTACTGTGAATTACTGCTTAAGAAAATCTGAAATTAACAAATGACACATGAACGAGTCATTTATAGGAAAGCATTACATATTTCATATTAATGCTCTAGGGATGTTTATTTAAATTATAATTTTTGCACATTTAGAAATTTCCTTACTTTATTAGATGTTCATGTATCCTTTTCAATGCAAGAAGTGACAGTTATGAGTGATTTTTTGTATTTAACGATCGAGTTTTAATAACCCTCACTACTACTAGTTTGGCCCACTAACATCTCCAGCTAGTTAGAACGATTGTTATTATTTATTACCATTTGCGTATGTGAATGAATTTTCTGTTTGTGCATGTCAGGAGTGTCAAGGTTCCATGGGAATTTCATTTAAATTCTTTCCTTAGTTTTCAACACAGTGGAGAGAACGTCAACAACTTGATGAATGAACATGAAGCTAGTGCATATGTAAATATTTATTCTAAAGTACACAATGCCTATAATTAAAATGAACTGAAATCATTAGTATCAGATGACGTCTGCTGCACTCGTCTGTTGATTCTCGCTAAGAACTTATGGGGGCCAGTGCGAAAGAAATAAATTGCTGAGATAAAAGTCATTATCTGTCCGAAGCAGAGTACCAATCGTGACCTAGCCTATTTAAATAATTTATTTTGTATAGCTATATGTTGATCAATTTCTTTTAAATTTTCGACTACAGTCGACGCATGCACCACCTTCCACAACAAGCAAGACCTGAGCAAAATTCAGGTTTTTAACTTAGCCACTTAACCCATCTTAAACTACTCAAACGAGTATCAACATGACATTAGTTAGGCATACATGGCTTAAGTAATATTAACTCAAAATTAAACCAAATTGATATGAAAACTGCATATAACTAATGCAGTTCGATGATCTCATACAATGACATCGAAAATAAAATGAAAGCCTTTGATCAATGACGACATCATTTTCAATAATAAAAAGGTCATTTGGTCACGATGTCTGAGAGTGGTTTGTTCGTATCATTGAGACACAACATTTCAATAGAATAAGTTTCTCATACAATTGAACAAAATTTGGTCGTACATTTAAGTAGTTGAAGTTTTGGTAAAAAATAGGAGCACCAACCTTTCCGTTTCGTCAGACGAAAAATGAACAAGACAATTAATATAAATATAACACTCCTTAGAGTCAGAATGTTCAACTTGAGCATAATTGACCCCGGTAGTGACGGTAGACATACACTCCTAGCTGTACCAGATCGATGAAGTAAACCTATAAAAATCCTGCACTGATAGCTATTTGTTACCAGGTCAACTGTTGCGTTGGGACTTTGGAAACAGAGGAGGGAACAACAAAGGTCATCGCATCATGTCCAACTATTGTACCCATGAGACGGACTGTCTTAAGAGCGAGAGTGAATTTCTCCATACTGAATCTACTAAATAATTGAGCTCGTGATTTGACCAAAGTAATAATTGGTGAGTAAGTAAGTAATAATTGACCAAAGCACATGGATAGGGTATGTAGATATAAGCGTCTTAATACATGGATGATTAAATTCAGATCAAATAAGGTTATATCGGTTTGTTTAAATTCATTCAGCAGCCGCAATAGAAAAGTTCGCATCGCAACACGTATCTTCGCAAACAACGCTCACACGCAAACAAAATACGGGCAACATTGTTCTTCGAGTGATGTTGGGTGTTAGAACCTCGTTTTCAGGCGGTGGAAGTTCAATCTTTCGCTGGAGACTGGCAGAGCTCGCATGCCAGAATTGCTTCCTAATTTCTCCCGGGAACGCTGTACGAGGGTCTGCCGCTAGAGGGCAGTCTCTGTTCGCAGTTTGGAGATGTTCTTCCTCTAGATCCGATCAGGTTACGTCGGCTGCAGTAGCGGCCACTTGAGGTTCTCACATGCGCTTGCAACTAAAACCTCGATAGCACGCATTATTGTCTGCTTCAATAAGATAATGGAGGCTTTCACGTCGTTTTGAAACTATTACAGCAAATTTGCGTTTGTTCGTGGGAAAAATTATTTAAATCGATATTGCTGCTGGATGGAAGAATCCCCAATTGGCCATTCAGCAAAAACTTAGAGGAACTTGGTGAATTGAAACTTGTTACTACTATTAACGCGGATAGAGTCTTCCTCTTTCGCTAGTAACAGGTTTGAGATTAGATAATTGGTCAATATGCAAGAGGACTAAAATGAATGTTTTTTGGGCTCGTGTTTGAAGAAATATCTTTACTTCTAATTCTAACATTGACTTGAATTTTGCTATATGAATTAAATCAATGATATAATAGGCCTACTTATGTACGATTTTTAAAAATTAATTCGAATAATGTTTTGAAATTCTGCGTACTAGTTTTAATCCGTTATTTCACCGCATGCAGTTAATCACAGCCTAGTATTTGAACAACAAAAATTGCTTATTAAACAAAAAGGCATTCAAAGATTTCAAAACTTGTAATGGAAACACGGCAGTGATGCAAATTATTTAATTATCATTCGTTATTTAGAATTAGTAATTATTTATAAAAGTGATGCGAATTAGTCGTCAGGGAATAACGTGTATCTATTGGTTCGATTGTACCCAATAGGCGTAAGATCCTCGGTGCTCAGTCGACCGAAATTGAAGAGAAAACTTGAAGACACCCATTGAACATTTAATAATCGAGAAAAATTGAGGCAATACATAATAATAGCAAATTACTGACGGTATGGAAATTTGAAAATGCAAAACTTTAGAATTTTGACCAGATCCAAAATTGCGCGACATCGAGTTACTCTAAGCTAATAGGTATTGGTGCACTAGATACTACTAAGGAATGAGAACCGAAATTGCATTCAAATATATTCAATATCAACTAAAACACTTAGTACAAAAAGTTCCGGCACACAGATTCTGAAAGAGCTTACTAGTCGCAGGGCAGAACAACAAAGGAAGTCAAGCAGGAAAAATCCTGGATTCATCTACCGACACTACACTGATAATAAACTTGATTAGCATATAATATCATGTTTAATAAAACGTTAAAAAGTTTTCATGACTACGTACTTGCAATCATACTTCAACAAATTCATTGCGTCGCAAGAATTTTGGATGACAAAAAACAACTAGTCGTTTTTGCTTGTCTTTCCAAAAAAAACAGACAAGACTGGAACAAATTCCATTTAAAATCAAAACTTTTTTAAGCCATATTGCTCTGGAAAAACTGTCAGACAGTGGTTTCTAGAATGAAATGACAAATTTGTTAGAAGCTTTGTTTCAGACTAGGTGTCATTCCTTAGATTTGTTAACCGCCAAAATGAATGCACCAATCCTCTATCAAAAGGGCTGCTGAGAATTTCATATTTCAAATTGAATATCTTTCCATAGAAGGCTTCATTCTGGATCGTACTAACCGGATATGGTTAATTTAATGGACTTATTCTCAGCGGATAAAACCTTAATATTGAATAATATTTTATTTGCTCTAAAAGAAATATGGTTGTTGTAGAAGTAATCTGGTTGTTAGAAGACGAAGCTCTACGCCGCAGAACAATTCATGCACGAGATCGCCTGCAAGAAATATTCAGGCAGTGTCGTTTGAGTTGGGCATGCAGAGAGGAATACAACCACTGCGGCGTCCCGACCTCACTCTCTGTGATAGTTTTTCCTTGGGGTCATGTGAAAAAACTCTCTCTAAAACTCTTGCTTCTGTTCTACAAAACCTTTGGGTTGGAATGACAATGCATGCTAATGTTCTTAAAGGAAATCCGACACTGATTTAACAAGCAATGCGCAAAACGT